>BLSH010466731.1:179288-191756 GCA_018402905.1 Glandirana rugosa | reverse complement strand
AGTAAATAACTCCACACCAACTTCACTATATGGACCACTTATATACTTGTACATGTTGATCATATCCCCCCTTAATCTCCTCTTCTCAAGAGAGAATAAATTCAGATCCTCTAATCTTTCCTCATAGCTGAGCACCTCCATGCCTCTTATTAGTTTGGTTGCCCTTCTCTGCACTTTCTCCAGTTCCCCGATATCCTTTTTGAGAACTGGTGCCCAAAACTGAACTGCATATTCCAGATGAGGTCTTACTAATGATTTGTACAGGGGCAAAATAATGTCTTTATCTCTGGAGTCCATACCTCTCTTAATACAAGAAAGGATTTTGCTTGCTTTGGAAACCGCAGCTTGGCATTGCATGCCATTATTAAGCTTATGATCTACCAACACCCCCAGATCCTTCTCCACTATGGATTCCCCCAGTTGTACTCCCCCTAGTATGTACGATGCATGCATATTCTTAGCCCCCAAGTGCATAACTTTACATTTATCAACATTAAACCTCATTTGCCACATAGTCGCCCAATTAGACAGAGCATTGAGGTTGGCTTGTAAGTTGGAGACATCCTGCAAGGAAGTTATTCCACTGCATAGCTTTGTGTCATCTGCAAACACTGAAATTGTACTTGTACTTGTACTTGTAAATTCCTAGCAAATGACGGGGTCCCTTTGAGATTAGTGTAAGAGTGGGGGAAGTGAACTACAAAGTTCACCAGCCAGGGAAATGGAAGCCGGAGCACATTTACCATGTTAATCTCTTAAAACCATGGAAGGACAGAGAGTTTATTGGCAGTGCCCCAAAAAGACAGGCTACCCCTGACCCCGGACGTCCCCATTACCGAGTCCTTGTCACTGACACAACAAAATGACGTAAAGGAATTTATAAGTAAAAATAGAGACTTTTTCTCTCCCCTACCCGGTCTGACCACTGTAATACAACATGACGTAGTTACGGAACCAGGGGTCGTGTAAATGTAAAACCCTACTGGATACCTGAGGCTAGATGGGAGGCAGTGGTGTAGGAAATAAAAAACATGTTGGAGTTGGACATGATAGAGGAGTCCCACATCGACTGTTCGAGCCCCGTAGTGCTGGTCCCAAAGCCCGATGGTACTATCAGGTTTTGTAACGATTTCAGGAAGCTGAATGACGTGTCTAAGTTTGACGCATAGCCGATGCCGCGGGTAGACAAACTTGTAGACAGGTTGGGAGATACCTGGTACATAACAACCCTAGACCTAACTAAGGGCTACTGGCAGATCCCCCTAACGGAGTCAGCAAAGGAAAAAAAAGGCCTTTTCTACTCCCACATCATCCCTTTAATCCAGGACTAGAGTTGAGCGAACACCTGGACGTTCAGGTTCTGCGGGTCCGTCCGAACTTTGGGAAAAAGTCCGGGTTCGGCTTCCGAACGTTGCCCGAACGTTATCCCGGACGCAGAGCCCCATTGAAGTCAATGGGGACCCGAACTTTTAGGCACAAAAATGGCTGTAACAAAGTCCTGGCAAGTGCTAGAGGGCTGCAAAAGGAAGTAAAATGGGGGTAAGAGTAGGGCAAGTGCCCTACAAAAAAATGGGGATAGGGAAAATAAATTAAAATCAAATTAAAAAAATGGGAAGGGGGGTGGATGCGGAGTAGGAGCCTAGAGGTTGACTAGGCCATGACCATGGCAGTGTAGGTGGAAGTGGCGGTGGTCAAGGAGGAGGAGGAGGTAGCCAACACTGCATTTTTTTTCTTTGTTTGTTTATAATTGGGGTAGCCCCCAAAATATTGAGGCCTATTCAAAAAAACAAGTATACGAATGGCTGTGTGAGTCCGGTCTAAATGTTTCTTCTACACAAGGTACAGACAAGTCTTGTGGGATCCATGCCTGGTTCATTTTAATAAAGGTTAGCTTGTCCACGTTGGCTGTGGACAAACGGCTGCGTTTGTCTGTGATAACGCCTCCTGCCGTGCTAAACACATGTTCAGACAATACACTGGCTGCAGGGCAGGCCAGCACCTCCAAGGCATAAAGGGCATGCTCAGGCCATGTGGCCAATTTGGAGACCCAGAAGTTGAATGGGGCAGACCCATCAGTCAGTACGTGTAGGCGTGTGCACACATAATCTTGCACCATGTTGCTTAAATGCTGCCTCCTGGTAAGACGTTGTCTATCGGCTGGTGGTGCTGTTTGTTGTGGAGGGCTGCTGACAAAGCTTTGCCACATTTCGGCCATGCTAACCCTGCCTTCTGAGGTGCTGGTGGTGGCACAGCTGGGTTGGTGGCCTCTTCCTCCTCCTCCTCTGCCTTTGCCTTGTGCTTCCGCTGAGCCCCCGGTGTAATTTGGGAATGCCCTCAGCAGCGCCTCTACCAGTGTGCGCTTGTAGTCGCGCATCTTCCTCTCACGCTCCAGTGAGGGAATTAAGGATGGCACGTTGTCCTTGTAATGGGGATCCAGCAGGGTGGCCACCCAGTAATCAGAAGAAGTTACAATGTGGGCAACTCGGCTGTCATTGCGCAGGCACTGCAGCATGTAGTCGGCCATGTGTGCCAAGCTGCCCAGAGGAAAAGACAAGCTGTCCTCTGTGTCCTCTGTATCCCCCCAGCCATGCTCCAGTGATGCCCAAGAGCTGCGTTGGGTGCCACCCTGCTGCAATTTCTCCTCCTCCTCCTCATCTTCCTCGTCCTCCTCGCCCTCCAGAACTGTGCCCTGGCTTGAATATTTTTGACCTGGCCTATGCTGGTGCAGGAACCCACCTTCCGAACCACTTGCGAATTACTGGCCTGATAACCATGGAAATGACCCCTCTTCCTCCTCCTCCTCCTCCTCCTCATCCTCCTGTGCCATATCCTCTTCCATCATGGCCCGAAGTGTTTTTTCAAGGAGACATAGAAGTGGTATAGTAACGCTGAGAACAGCATAATCGGCACTGGCCATGTTGGTGGAGTACTCAAAACACCGCAATACGCTACACAGGTCTCGCATGGAGGCCCACTCGTTGGTGGTGAAGTGTTGCTGTTCCGCAGAGCAACTAACCCGTGCGTGCTGCAGCTGAAACTCCACTATTGCCTGCTGCTGCTCGCACAGTCTCTCCAGCATGTGCAAGGTGGAGATCCACCTTGTGGGTACGTCGCATATGAGGCGGTGAGCGGGAAGGCCAAAGTTCCGCTGCAGCGCAGACAGGCGAGCAGCAGCAGGGTGAGAACGCCAAAAGTGTGCACAGACGGCCCGCACTTTATGCAGCAGCTCTGACATATCCGGGTTGTTTTTTAGAAAATTCTGTACCACCAAATTCAGTACATGGGCCAGGCAAAGGATGTACGTCAAACCGGCTCGGCCCAGAGCCGCTACGAAATTTCGGCCATTGTCGCACACCACCAGGCCGGGCTTGAGGCTCAGTGGCAACAACCACTCATTGGTCTGTTGTTCAATGCCCGTCCACAGCTCCTGCGCAGTGTGGGGCTTATCCCCCAAACATATCAGTTTTAAAACAGCCTGCTGTTGTTTCCCCCTGGATGTGCTGATGTTGGTGGTGAAGGTGTTACGCTGAGCAGATGAGTGGGTGGTCGAGGAGGAGGAAGTGCAGTAGGAGGAGGAGGCAACAGGAGGCAAAGAGAAATGCCCTGCAATCTGTGGTGGTGGAAGGACATGCGCCAAATGGCTAGCCGGCTCAGGCCCACCTGCCACTACATTTGCCCAGTGTGCAGTTAGCGAGATATAGCGTCCCTGCCCGTGCTTACTGGTCCATGTATCAGTGGTTATGTGGACCTTGCCACAGATGGCGTTGCGCAGTGCACACTTGATCTTGTCCCCAACTTGTTTGTGCAGGGAAGGTGTTGTGGAAATTCTAATGGGATCTTTGTGGACATTTTTATTAGGATGTGTTTTCATTTAAATTGTCATTATAGCTCCCTTTGCCAGTTTGCCGGTATTCGCTGTGTGTATAGCGAATATGGGTTTAACGGACAAAGAGGATAGACAACTTAGCAGTGAAAATCTTCCATTAACTGGTAACCGCACACTACCTGCCTCCGATCATCCTGGCCGGCAGGCGCTCTGAGCAGTTAGCGCTGGAGCGAATGCCGGTCCGGATCTTTGGGGTGCGATGCACATTCCGCGGCACCAGCAGGTGACTGTCAAGCGGGAGGGCCCCTGTATTTTGTGCAGATTAATCCGTTTGGTGGGGACGTGCTTGTGCTGTGGAATCAATATCGCTTTTTATGTAGGGAGCATGGTTTGTAAGCTTTCTGTTGTGTTTGATCCACATGACAGAAACCTGCAGCTATTTTCCTTTTGTGCATAATTTAACCTCTAATGGAACAGTAGCATAATCACTATTATATATGATCCATAGAATCATATTTAATAGGATTCACGCTAATGGTTAATGGTGGCAAAACATGCACTTGAATTGGCAAAGCAGCCACCATGAGTTAACATGCTGGCCTTTTGGTATTCATGGTATAAGGTTTGACATGGTTTTCAGCTCCATGTGTTTCTTTGTTAACTTGGGAGTATGCATCTTTGCACACCTTTCGGCGGGAACTCATGTGTGCTGCCTTCGCTTGTTCATGAACATACACGCCCCTTTCTATTGTATCTTTTGTATTGTGTGTGCCATTGGTTGTTGTTTGTGTTAAGCTTATGTCATGTGACTACCTTGGAGGTTGATTGGCTGATGTTGTATAGCCATCCCCTCCCACTGCAAACCCCTGTTTTGTGACTATAAAATAAACGAGGAAGCCTGAGACTGGGACTTTATGATCATCGACCGTGAAGCAGCCTCCGTCTGAATTATTGGTTGATATCTAACGCGTTTGGATTTCCTTATACAAAGAGAGCTGAATATCTTATTAATATTACAACCGGGTAATAATAATATTTCTCTGACATTCAATGGCGAGCCAGGACAGTGTGCCGACGGTGGTTTAATTTACAGTGTAACCGAGAGGAGAGAGTGAGTCCTTGTTCAGCACATCAAAGACCGGCCGTTTGGTAAGACAAACTTTTGTTTTCAGTTTTTGAAAATTTTTGCTGTGCTGAAGCCGGGATTTGGGTTTCTCTTTCCGCTGTGTAAGTGAAACTCCGCTTCACAGAAGAACCTTCTTTTGCACTCATCTCTTTTTGTATAATGAAGGGGTTGGTTACTTGAGTTAGGTCTATTAATTGTGGAATAATCTATACTGTAGCCCTCTATAGATTCCAAGTTAATACAACCTAAAGGTGTACGAGTGAATGTGCATTGAATGATCTGTGTACCGTGTGCTCTGAACGGTTGCTGTATGTATTGAGTGCTGTGTTATAAATGTTTTCAGTTTCTGTATGTATAGTAAGTTTTGCTAGGATAAAAATAGAGTGCCTGTGTTAATCTCAGCAGCATAGTGTTTTACCGAGCGGGATTACTTTGTTTTTAGATGGCTACTTATCCCTGTCTGAGCTATCATTGTAGTGGAGTGTGAGCGAATAAGTCTTTGTGCTGTGTTTATCGGCGGGAAACCATTTGGTTTAACAATAAGATTGTGTATTTGCTGAGCTTGGGTTTTTTTTTTTCGGATTTAAACAGTGTTAGTACTTGATGAGCTGAGCTGTCCATTTACAGCGCAACTCATTTTCTTAGTAAAACTGGTGGTTGAAGATGCTGAAGTTTTAAAGTGAGCATAGACATCCCAGTTTTGTACTGAGTTTCTGTTTTACGTGACAAACTACACCGCACAACCGAGAACCAGTATTCACTATAGATAGTTAGTGTCTACACTCTATTTCAAATCTAGATTCTGTTTAATTTGTTTTTAGTGTTACATTTGTTCCTACACCAAAAGCCACATGTTTTAGCGGCATTTTGTTCACAACACGTGTTCAGGCGCCATTCTCTCCATTAGCCACGAGTTTGTAACAATTTGCCGTCATTTTGGTGTTGTGGTGTTGAAACCCATGTGGTGTAGTAGCCATTTTGATTCTTGTTGCCATCGGGGCTGTACTACAAAGAACCACATGGCTGAGACACCATTTTGAATTCAGTCATCATCCGTTTTGTCTTTGTTTTAGTTTTTTTAATTTTTGACTGTTATTTTTACGCTTTTGTCTAAAAATAATACTTTCTTAATAAAAGTAATTACGTGATTTATGTACTGAATTCCGGTTTTGAGAGTAGTCTCAGTTTTTTTTTTTTACTGAATTTCAGTATTCAGCGACGTTTTGCAGTTTTTTTTTAGACAGCTTTGCTTATATTTTTGTTCAGATTTTATGCTTTAATATAGTTCATCTGTTTCTTGTTTTGTCTACATTTTTGGATATATAACGGTTTTATATCTTTCTCACTTTTTCATATAGGCAATTTTGGTTTAAGCAGCTTATTCATAGGATTCTGTCTCATTTTTGTTGTATAACCATGATTTTTCAATAACTGTATCACTCTTGTATCGGATTCAGTTTTGATAAAAATCAGGTTTGTTATATGCTTATTTGTGGTTATTGTTATAGAGATAGTGTTCGCTGCATAGTTTGAGCTCCAGGTAGAGATATATTATACTTTTCAGTGTGTAATCAGTAACCGGCATCTCCATTCTTTAGTATAACATCAAGGGATAGACTGAAGCCAGTATTTGTATAGTGAGTATTTTGTTGCACCTTTGGGGTTGTTTGGCTGCACAGGTTGTGTCGAAACGAACGTGTACTTTGGGCCAGTCTTCGTGAAACGGGAGGAAATGACACGTTTGTTTTTGGCCTTCAATGTGTGAGGAGCAGATTCTGAAACCCGCCCCACGTGTAACCGTGTCAGTACCGGGGATGGGGAACGAGTGGTAGTTGACAAAACCACCGGGTTGAGGTTTCTAGCTGACCGGCGGGGAAGCCGTGTATACTAATCGGAGTCGGAAGCAAGCTAGCACTGTGAAAGAAGGCACCCGGCAGTGTTGTTCCTAAACTTGGTGCAAAAGTCGATTCGAATCGTCATGGGCAATGTGCCATCCATGTTGCAGAGGAGAGGTGAGGCCTCTCAAAATAGCCAGACAGCTTTGCGGTACATGAAGTCCGCGTTTGGGGCTCGGGCCATGAGACCCCTCAAAAAGTGGAATAACAGGTCCAAGGGTACGGGTTGGTGTATTCCTTTGGAAGGTACCTTTGATGTCTGGAGATGGGAGAAATTCATTACTGAATTTAAGACCAGGCTCCAGACAACAAAGACATTAGATATAGAGCAATTGTGGCTTCAGAGATCTATCATGGTAAATGAACAGGGTGTGCAGAAGGCGGTTTCTATCCGGAAGATTATGTACACTTGGCCTGAAGAGATAGCTGAGTCTAGTGACCCACTTAAGGGGGCAGAGGAAGCTCTTTTTGGGCTTACTTTGCTAAGACGAGCCAGATCTGCTAACACTGAAAATAATATGGTTTCTGCTGTTGTTGATTCTGCTGTTTCTGTACCTTTCCCCCCAATTTCTCAGCAAAGCACAGACTTTGACTCTGTTAATACTCTCACACCTCCCACTGTCTCCTTTCCTCAACCATCTGTTGAAATACCTCAAACCTCTCTTCCTCCTCTTTCTAATCCTTTTCCTAACTATGAGCGTTTTACCAATGGTGACTTATATGCATTGTGTGAGTCAAGGGAAATTAACACGAGGAACAGGAAAGTTGTGGAGTGCATAAGGGAACTTAGGAAGTATGATTCCACTACACATACACTTTATCCTTCGTTGGTAAATCTTATTTCAGAAGTAGCTGTGGGTGAGGCTGTACACGTTAATTCTCCAATGAAACAACCACCACCACAGTACACTCCTGATTCTGACTCCGGTACTTATCCAGTCCGAGTACAGCAATACGAAGGCGCTCCTAATGCTAATGGAGAAAGGATAAGGGGAGAAAGGGTAGTTTGGCATGTCCCTTTCACGTCCTCAGAAATCAGAAGCATCCTGGCTGAACTGCCTGACTATAGGACGAATCCGCGGGGGTTCGCAAGAATTTTTGGGCAAAATCAGTTCATGAGTGGAACGGATTGTACTCAGATTCTGAGGGCTAAAATTGGAGATGAGATGGCAAACACAATCATATTTCGTTGTGGTGTCACCACCCACGAACAGACAACGTCAGGGGGGAGGGAATTCTGTGCAGCCCTCCTTGGAAAACTTCCAGACCTGTATGGTGCAACCTCCACTACTGATGTAATGAAGCTGAGCCAAAATTCAGGGGAGGAATGTGCTTGTTTCTGGCGTCGTCTGAAACAAGCTGCATTGGATGCAGATCTGGAGGTTGGTCCAGACACACCAACCGAGGGTGAAAGACTCACTGCTATCCACCTTATGTTAAGGGCTAAATTCCTAGAAGGCATCAACACAAAAATTTGAGAATGGTTACTTTTAGCCAGACCCGAATTTAATGAAATGTCCATGCCGGCCATCCTATCCACTCTTTCTGCTATAGAGAGAGAGATGGATCGGAAAAAGCAGGATAAAACATCCAAAATCTATGTCTCCCAAGCCCCCTACCCAGATCAAACGGTACAGCAACCACCGGAACAAACACGCCGAGGGCCTAGACATGACGACCAGCGCAGGAAAGAAAGGGTTTGCTATGAATGTGGTAAGTCGGGACACATCAAGCATGAGTGCCCAAATGAACCAGCAAGGCCTCGTGGTAAGTGGCAGTTCATACCAGAAGAATCAGAAACTTCGATCGTAGGTATAGTCAACAATGCACATAGTTCATCATAGGGAGTAGGTAAACCGGTGTCAGCCCACATCAATTTGTTCGTCGAGGAACTAAAATATCCCCTCCCTTGCCTCATTTACACCGGTGCTGCCAAAACTGTTTTAAGATCTCAAGATCTCAGAGGCAAGGTCCCCCTCTCGGGGGAGATGACTCCAACCATAGGTTTCACGGGTCAGACAGTGTCTTTGCCAATGACTGACCTCTCCATTACAGGCTAGGATAGCACACAGAAGCCGTTAGGTCTGTATTGGTATCGGATGATGTTCCCATTAATCTTTTAGGAGCTGATATTTTATCAGACATACAGGCGATCATCGAATACACCCCAACGGGTATTGTGGTAAGCAGCGCCCTATTGGACGAACGCCTATGTAAGTTGATAGCATTACCATATCTAACGGAACAGGTTGTTTCATTGAGTTGGATGTATTGGTGGAAGTGGACGCAAAGCTCTGGGCAGTTGATAAGTATGATGTAGGGCTTCTTCCAGTTCCGCCAACAACAATCAACATCAAACCAGGGAGCGTTTTGCCCCGATTACCACAATACCCTTTGAGTGTGGCTCAGATGGATAGTCTTAAGATCCAAATTGACCGATACCTACAGGTAAAGATCCTCACCCCCATAAAATCACCTTGCAACACTCCCTTATTCCCAGTGGCTAAAAAGACAGCTAAAGGCCAGGAAACAACGTACCGGCTGGTACATGACTTAACAGCTCTGAACAAGATCATTGTCAGTGATGCTCCGTTGGTGCCTAACCCACATACTTTACTATCCTCAGTACCACCAAATGCAAAGTTTTTCAGTGTCATTGATCTAACCAATGCTTTCTTCTCGGTACCACTGGATCCCCAGTGCCAGTACCTTTTTGCTTTCTCATTTCAGGGTCAACAACTAACTTGGACACGTCTCCCACAGGGGTCAGTGACCAGTCCCTCGGAGTACAGTTGCAAACTTAAGATAGTTTTGGATCAATGGACCCCGATGGATTCAGGGATTGCATTGCTACAGTATGTGGATGATCTGTTGCTCTGTTGTCCCACACGGGAGGCCTGTTATCAGCATACTGTATCACTGCTTAATCATCTGGCATCCACGGGCAATAAGGCTAGTAAAGAGAAATTCCAGTTTTGCAAATAGAAGGTTATCTTCTTAGGTCATTGCATTTCTCAGGGTACCCGACATCTAACTACCCAGAGAATCCAGACATTGGAAAGCATTCAGAGACCACGTAACACCCGACAACTTAGAGCCATTCTCGGACTTGTCAATTACTGCAGAGATTGGATCCCCAACATTCCATCCAGACTGGGACCCCTTTATGAGTTAACCTCACAAACACCCTTCCAAGTGTCTGATGACAGCTGGGCAATCCTACAGGATCTGACCCAGGAACTCTCCAAAGCACCTGCTTTAGGTCTGCCCAACTATGACCTTCCCTTTTATCTTTTCTGTCATGGAAGTAAGGGCCATGCAACTGGAGTATTGACCTAACTACATGGGCCTAAGTACCGACCCATCATGTACCTGTCAACTGCTTTAGACCCAGTCATCCGAGGCTCCCCGAGATGTGCACAAGCTGTTGCTGCCTGTGCTGTATTGTTACAGAAAGTAGGTGACATAGTCTTGGACTCCCCATTGACACTCTACACTCCCCATTCAGTACTGGAGATTTTAAATCAGGTCCAGACAAAACATCTCTCCGCTGCTAGATTGACTAAGTACGAAGTGGCTCTTCTAACACCTACTAATCTTATGCTTAAACGATGCCAAATTTTGAACCCTGCATCTCTTCTTCCTGTAAAAGAGGAGGAAGAGAAGGGGGGAGAAAGCGGTGTGGAAAATGACAATTTTCTTTGTCAAAGTTTTTATTGGTTTAACAGGTATAATAATATACACATAATGCATGAGTGATGCAACAATCAAACATTTAGCGGTGGGGGTAGGGGGGGAGAGAAATCATAAAAAGGGGGAGATTCAGTTGAACAAATAGAGAAATGTAATTTGAGCATGCAGATGGTTAGAGTGCTGAGCTGCTCATATAAAGCTGGAGTGGGCCGTAAGATATCCATGGCATAATGAGGCAAGGAGTGCCACCCAGTACAATATCTAAGGCTACTATAATACAATACATTAATGTCCAGAGGCTTCCGGGGTTCAAGTACTAATGCCCAACGCCCCAAAAGGGAACAAGCTGCGGTGGGGTCAGCGCAAACCTGCGTTGCCAAGGGAAGCCTGAGGATATTAAATGGGGGGGTACACAAAGATTTGGAACTGGGTCCTTTGACCTAAAAATCCGTGGGGTAGAGTTAAATTGGCAGTAGCGTACCATTGTAGTATGTAAACAGAGCGTGCATTTTTACGCCAATTAGAGAATGATCAACCAGCACGCATGCCTTAAGGTTACAAAATAGTGATGCGCTCTGTGCAAGAGGACTAGGATAAACATCGAAAATGAGCAAGTGTTCGTATAGAATAAATCCTGCCCAAACTGAATGAAGTACTGAACATAACAACAATATATGACATTTTTGGGAGAACTTAAACGAGGAAAAAAAAAAGGGGGAAAAGAAAAGAAAAAAAAAGGGGAAGGGGGGGGGGAGGGGAGGAAAAAGAGAAATAAAGAAGGAAGCGGGGGAGAAGTGAGGTAAAAGCGAAACAAACACAAGAGAGAGAAAAGAAAGAGGGGGAGACGGTACCATACATAAACTTACTTGGACTGGCTGGGTGGAGCACGACAGCAGGGCGGATCGACAAACCAAGGTTAGGACAAACCATCAGATTAAATTGGGTTCAGCACGGAAGGAGAAGCGAGTCATCAAGCCCAGAAGGGAGGAAGTGTGAAATCCAGGGCTCCCAGATTTTTTCAAATCTGCCCACCCTATCAGTATCTATAGCCTCCATCTTGGCATGAGTAAGTGCCCTGCCCATTCTGCCTTTAACTACTGCCTCTAGTAATGTGGGGGATTTCCATGCTTTCGCAATTGTTTGTTTTGCAGCGGTCATGATATGCTGAAACAGCTTAAATTGAGATTTGTTCAGTTCCTCTGGTCTCAGGTTTAATAAAGCATAGGTAGGGTGGGCGTTAATGGTGGTACCAAAGGCTCTCGAGGCTAGGTCAAAAATTTTTGTCCAGAAGGACTGCGCGATCGGGCAATCCCACCAAATATGAAAAAAGGTACCCATATCCGGGCATCCTCTGAAACAACTACTAGGATAAGATGGGACATACTTGGCTATGCGTGCCGGGACGAGGTACCATCTGAGAAGCACTTTGTAGTTCGTCTCCATGGCGAGTACATTAATTGAAGAGGATCGAGTATTTGACCAAATGGTAGCCCAATCAGCTTCGTCTATAGGATGCCCCAAATCAGAATTCCACTTAGCAATATATGTGTGGGGTTTCGTTTTAGAGTTATTAAGTAGGGTTTGATACAATGAGGAAATAACACCTAAATTTGCGACCCTTCTCCGTTTGAATAAATCCGAGGTGTGTAATCATAGGAGGAGTAGGAAGGAAAGCAAAGGACTCAATGCGCTTAGTGTACCAGATGGAAGTCATCTTTAAAAATCCAAGAACGTTTAGTTTGTAAAGATGCGGGGTAAGAGTTTGAGACTGAGGGGAAACTTATCAAAAAGCATGAAACTTTTGTAAACAGCAAGACTGGGGGTGCGATCTCCACAATAAAGGAGTAACATAGTTTGGGATGAATTATTGAGATTTTGCTTTGGGGTGTGTATATAACGATTCACCTTAAGACTAAACCCCGTAGGAT
>BLSH010466731.1:156528-169623 GCA_018402905.1 Glandirana rugosa | reverse complement strand
CCCATAGAGAACCTGTGGTCCATCATGAAATGTGAGATTTACAAGGAGGGAAAACAGTACACCTCTCTGAACAGTGTCTGGGAGGCTGTGGTTGCTGCTGCACGCAATGTTGATGGTGAACAGATCAAAACACTGACAGAATCCATGGATGGCAGGCTTTTGAGTGTCCTTGCAAAGAAAGGTGGCTATATTGGTCACTGATTTGTTTTTGTTTTGTTTTTGAATGTCAGAAATTTATATTTGTGAATTTTGAGATGTTATATTGGTTTCACTGCTGAAAATAAATAATTGAAATGGGTATATATTTGTTTTTTGTTAAGTTGCCTAATAATTATGCACAGTAATAGTCACCTGCACACACAGATATCCTCCTAAAATAGCTACAACTAAAAACAAACTAAAAACTACTTCCAAAAATATTCAGCTTTGATATTAATGAGTTTTTGGAATCATTGAGAACATGGTTGTTGTTCAATAATAAAATTATTCCTCAAAAATACAACTTGCCTAATAATTCTGCACTCCCTGTATATCTCCCAGTACACACTCGTTGGATGACCAATGCAGCTTACTTTGAAAGACAAGGTTTGCCTTATGTTTTGTGGGTGTTGGGGGCCATCCCCACACCGTATAGTGAGGAAACTATATTGTTTAGTTTAGTGCCGGGCGGCAAGGAATTATTTTTATGTTTTGTTTACCTGTAAACCTTATTTTATTAATAAACCTGGCAAGCCACCAGATTTTAAGGAAAATTGCCTGCATGCTGACTCTGTTCTTCCAGAAAGCTGATCCCTACGAGCTAATCACCCACAAAGTCTAGAGGAAAAAAGATTTAATCTCCGAATACGGAAAGGTTTCTTCACAGTTAGAGCTGTGAAAATGTGAAATAGACTCCCTCCAGAGGTGGTTCTGGCTAGCACAGTAGATTGCATTTAAAAAGGCCTGGATTCTTTCATTAATATACATAATATAACTGGTTAAAGTTGATCCAGGGAAAATCTGATTGCCTCTCAGGGGATCAGGAAGGATTTTTTTCCCCCACTATAGCAAATTGGATCATGCTTTGCTGTTTTTTTTTGCCTTCCTCTGGATCAACTGTGGCTGAATGATTGTGTATATGGGATTGTATGGTTATTTTTTTTTTATTGGTTGTACTAGATGGACTTGTGTCTTTTTTCAATCTGACTAACTATGATGTGGGCTCTTTTGTTTTCTTCTCATGGTGGTTACATTTGAATAATACTATGAGCAAGTGTGGGCTGTTGTTGGATATGGAGAATGCAGGAGTGCAGTGATCAGTATTCACACATCCACAGATGACCTTCTATTATTAAGAAGTCCATAATTTCTGGTAAGAAGGCTGTGCTCACTGAGGTGAGGGGCCACATGGTTTCACACTGGATTGTGGTACTGGATGAATTAATTATGGCATGAATCTTATTATTTTAGTTATTTATTGGCACTATTGATCTATTTATTGAGTTCTGGAGTTAAAGCGTAACTCCACCCTGTTGAGAAAAAAACATTCCCCTCTGGGTGATCTATGTACATTGCAAGGATTATACCAAACTTTGTTGCAGATTCCTACCTTTTGTTATTCTGAAGAAATCCCTGTTTGTTCCTCTGTGCCTCTGTACTGAGTGTGTTTAATGGGAGTGGTTTCATAATTATATGTCAGCTGTGCAGCTGCAGGGCTTTAGAAGTGTTCCTAATGAAAGTGTCTCTCCAAAAATGACATTTTTGTTGCAGGGGATGCCTGAAATTTGACTTGTATCTTAGGCAGACTTCTTGGAAAATCACAGATGCAGGAAATGAGGTTTCTGGGGAGTGGTCAGTACACATTCTGTGTACAGAAAAACTCCAGGTAGCCATATTTTACTGCATTTTCAGAAAATTACAGCGGCTTCAGATTGAAAAGGAAAGGTCATTTTTAATAACATCCAATTACAATATTACTTGTATCGCAATTATATGCACTATATTATTTTTTCTTTATTTGCTATTTTTTTCCCCACGAAAGTGGAGTTACCCTTTAATTATTATGAACTTTTGGGTTATCATGCACTTACTCATTTATCTGTTTATTCTTTTTATATGTATTCATTGATTTTTGGTATAGTTTATTTATTTGCCTTGATATGAATTTTATGTTATGTGCACAATGTGATATTTTTATGAGATGTTGTATAATCAATATTTAAAGAGATAGCACACCTATTTTTTGTATTCATGTTATTTCCATTGACATGCGATTTAGTGTGACCAAATTAAAGCCAAACATTTTGCAGTCTACACAAATGTGTTTAACATTCGTTCACCTAATGTTTTTAAATAGGCTTTTGTCCTTATTGAGGCCACTATGTAGTTTGTTGAATTTCTGCATAAAATTTTTATGCAAAATTATAAAAGAAGCAGTACTACATACAGATGATGGACTAGGAGATATATTTCTGCCCCCCAAAGCCAAAGTAATTTGCAAGGCTCGTTTCTTTAAATAGTTACAGGTTGAAAAAAGACAACCAGTTAGGAAAAAATAGAACAATTTATGGTACCAACCTGGCTTAAGTTATGTTGGAAATGTCCAAATAAGCTTTTTTGAGATTACTGTATTCCTATTGATAATGCTTAGAAGGATGGAGGATATGTGAAATGAGTGAAGAGGAGGAAGGATGTAGAAAAACTGGACAAGGAGCAAGGGAGATGGTAAGGAGGAAAGAGTTAACGGGAACGCTGAGAGATGTGTGGTCTACAAAAACAGTAACTAAAATTTAGTAATTCCTTAAAACTACATGTTTAGAATTTTTCCATACATATTTCTTTTCCTAAAGAAAATATGTTTTTGCATATATTACTCTTACTGGTCCGTTTAATCTTCCTGAGAATTCCCAAAGGAAGGGAATTCCTTGAATGTCTACTTAAAGCCAGTTATACTGAACATAAAAAAACATTAAAGAAAACATAAAACGTGACAGATAATGCATATGTATGTAAATAATAAAATCTAAAAAAGGTTGCGCTATTGAAGGGACTAATATGATATGATCATAAAGGACCGTCTGAAAAATATTCATTTCAAACGACAATGTTCAACAGTAAAAAACAGAGAATCTGAAAAATGGATACACTGAAGTTCTTATGCATACATCTGTCATAGATAAAGTCTCTATATAAATACCAGATGGTGCACTACATATATTATAGCAGATGCAATCAAGAAAAGTTGAATGGGCAAAAGCTCCTATAATAGGTGTAAGTTCACAGAAAATCTGCTACAATGTTCAATGTCACCACGTGAAATTCAGAAGCATATCAATGTGAACCCTCCACCTGTAATGGATGGGAGCTTACCGGAAGTAAGCACAAAATGCACAGTGGCTGTTTACCCAGCCCGGGTCCCCAAAGGGAGGGGGTGTGAGGAGATGTCTAAATCAGGAAAGCCCTCTGGGGAAGGCGCGCTGGCACTGCCTTACGAGTTATCCATGAGAGACGGCCGGCTTGTTTGCTTTTACCTGCGTTCTTTATCTTTGATGTAAGTGCAATATTTTTACTTCCATTAAATTTCCTTGCAATATTACAAGATTGGGTCCCTGTTCTCTTTTTCGGGTGTACTGTTGGAGTGGACACGGCTTCTTGGAGGTCACAGGACGGTTCCCCCTTACCACCCAGAGAGCTTTCCTGATTTAGACATCTAGGATCCCGGAAGTCTAACACTTACTGGGAGTGGAGACAGACACCATATGACAGGTAGAGATCCTTCAGACATCTCCTCACACCCCCTCCCTTTTCTGTGAACTTACACCTTTTATAGGAGCTTTTGCCCATTCAACTTTTCTTGATTGCATCTGCTATAATATATGTAGTGCACCATCTGTTATTTATATAGAGACTTTATTTATGACAGATGTATGCATAAGAACTTCAGTGTATCCATGTTTCAGATTCTCTGTTTTTTACTGTTGAACATTGTCATTTGAAATTAATTTTTTTCAGACGGTCCTTTATGATCATATCATATTAGTCCCTTCAATAGCGCAAACTTTTTTAGATTTTATTGTTTACAATACTTGGTTGGTATGATAGGTTGCAGCTGGTTATATTAGTCCTTTATCCATTCATCTTACCTAAATTTGATCTCATCAGGTTTAGCGCGGTAATTTTTCCTTTTATTTATATATATGTATGTAACTGTTTCTGATAAATAACAGGTTAGGAAACCAGTGCTACCATTTAAATTATTATTATAAATACATTTAAGCAACCTAAAACTACAGTAAACTGTTCAGGTTTTTTTTAAGAATTCCACTAAAACACTGGTTCTGGTTTGGATGCCAGATTTGAACATATTTTTCAAAGGCATTCTAACATCATAAACTTCACTAGTTGGTCAGGGCTTACATTTTCTGCAGCAGAACGGTTTTCAAGTTCAGTTAACTAAAAAGTCTAAATTAAAAACTTGAGAATTTTAGTTTAATCGTCATATATAGCGTAAAGAGTCTAGCTGCTTGTGCCAAGTCAAAGGCCATATTACTGAAAAGTAATATTTGACAATGAAAGCATCAATGTTTAGGATAAATTAACCACTTGCCGCCCACCCGCCGTGGCTTGACGGCGGCAAGTCGGTTCGTTATCGCGAAACGCCGTCAGGTGAGGGCATTATGATCGGATTCGACAGAGGACCAATCAGTCTACAGAGCCAGGCCAATAATATTTGGTCTGGCCCTTCCGATCGGTCCTGGCCAATCGTAGTGCACCTCTGCCTCTGTAATGTAAACAGAGGCAGAGGAAGTGAGCTCATCTTCCTCCCTGAAGCCCTTTTTGGTTTCGGCGAGGAAGAGAGAGCTTCTAAAAGTAAGTTGCACAACACCACATTGACACCAGGACAGTTAGGCACACTTTTAACCCTTTGATCGCCTCCCCCAGTTAACCCCTTCATTGCTGTCACCCCCTGTCACCGTGTCATATAGTGCAGAGATCTGATTTTTACCGATCACTGTACTTGTGACCCTTCTGACACTAAATCAGTGTTATGGTTAGTAGTAGGCCCAGGTAGGTATAAATACCCCCCTTGCCCCCCCCAATAAAGTTTCTAGCCCCTTAATTGCCCCCTGTCACCTGTGATCACTGTATAAGTGTCACAGGAGACGCTTGTTAGATTGTTTTTTTCCATCAGGGCATATATATATACACATATATATATATATATATATATTATATATATATATATATATATATATATATATATATATATACATATATGCCTGCTAGCACCTGCGTTTAGCCCCTCAACCCAGCCCAGCCCACCCAAGTGCAGGATCAATAGATCGCTGACACTTAACAAACACAGAACACATATCTGCAGCATTCGCAGAAATCATGTCCGATCCCTGCAAAATCTGTTAGTGAATTGATAGCGTTTGAAACAGGCTCTGACAATCAGGTGCGCTTTTTTGCCTGTGAGTCATGCTAGTGTACATATCAAATTTAGAAAGTCCAAAATGTCCTATCGCACGTACACTAGCAAAGAGGCCTACACTATGCTGAGTATGACAGACGAGAGCGATGGGGAAGCTCCACTGTCAGAATCAGGCTCAGCATATGAACCAGTAGACAGCAGCGGCACCCTGTCAGATAGCTCCAGATCCCATTCTGCTGTCGCTGAGGTGCAAGAAACGCAGGGCTCTTGTATGGAGCAGAGAGCCAGTACTAGCGCGGCTACTCCTTTTGGTGAACTGGCAAGCACCAGTGGCCTACTACATCCTGGTCGTAGATGAACCAGCACTGCAGTAACACGTGGTGACGTGGTGAGTCCCATAAGTGCAGTTCAAGCTGGTGTGGCTAGCACAAGTAGTGTCCCGCAGCCACAAAGAAGAGGAACACAGGCCCGCAGAACCCATAGTGCCCTTCCCGCTGAATTTGCTAACCCTGATTGGCAACCCCCCACTGATTCAGCGCTTGTACTTCCCCCCATTCACTGGCCAACACGGAATCATATATCATTTCAGTAACAGCTTTGTGTAATTGTTTTGTTTTCTTTTGTCATTTTTCAATCACTTATGACAAAAAAAATAAAATATTCACTGTGCTCAACATGCCTCTCAGCAAATTCCTTGGGGTGTCTACTTTCCAAAATGGGGTCATTTGGGGGGGGTTGTACTGCCCTTCCATTATAGCACCTCAGGAAATGAGATAGGCAATCATAAAGCTGCGTAAATTCCAGAAAATGTACCCTAGTTTGTAGACGCTATAACTTTTGAGCAAACCAATAAATATACGCTAATTAAATTTTTTTGTACCCGAGACATGTGGCTGAAAGCATTTTGGCAAAAATTTATGACTAAAACTTAGTTTATTGTATTTTTGTAATAACATAAAGTTGAAAACATCAATTTTTTTCAAAATTTTCGTTCTTTTTTTGTTTATATCGCAAAAAATAAAAAGCGCAGAGGTGAACAAATACCACCAAAAGAAAGCTCTATTTGTTTGGGTACAGCATTGCATGACCGCGCAATTGCCAGTTAAAGCGGCGCAGTGCCAAATTGAAAAAAGTGCTCCGGTCCTAAAGCTGGAAATCCTTCCGGGCCTGAAGTGGTTAAGATGCTATTTAGGCACTTGCATATACTGTCAACCAAGGTACTCGTATGGGCATGTGGAAGAAAACAGAAAACGCTCCACTTGGTGTAATAAAATTTACCACTGGTTTATTGTGGATCCACATTCACGAGTACCCTGGTTGACACAACAGGAGAAGGTTGAGCTGGTTGAACCCATGCCCTGGTCGAAAAGAAGGTACCAACCTCTATCCAGGAATTCCAGCGGAGAACATTCGAGACCCCTGTGGAGGGATTACCACACAAGTGCAATTGACTTGCTGGCCGTATGACTGTGTAAGTCCAACATTTCTGGTAAGGAGCCACGTTATATATTTTGTACTCACCAACATCGGTTGCAGCTTGAAGCACTCTTTCTTATAATTGTATCACTTGAAGAACTTTTTTGCTTTTTCTACCTCATTTATGATTGATAACCGCCTGGATTTAACTATATTGGCTATTGAAGATTCGCTGCTCATATAAATTTGAATCCTTTGTGACTTTTTGGTTCATATTTTTAATCACCTACCTTGATACATCATGGACTATGATTGAACTTTCCTTGATTTATACTTAATTGATTATTGTGCAGACTGTATCAATAGATAAGAGAGAAAAGTGCCTTGGCGAACCATTTTGCAGAGAAGCATTATTGTTCCCTAGAGGGTTTAATGATTAAAGCTATTTCAGAGAAGGGGTGATTTGATAAGATGCTCCTATGTAAGGTATTCTCTTGGATATACTTTATAGAACCTTTAACCATGAACAGACCTTCTATCAATTAAAAATGCAGCCTTTTTATATTGAATTGCAAATCACTAACTGCATTAATGATTGTGGAATTGATGTAAGCATATGATAAAAGTCATTGGCACATGGTTGATGGAGGTTATGCTAATACTTGCTTCCCGCAGTATTAACAAAGGTATAGATTTCAGTAGCCAAAGAGTCAAATGCAATGAAAAACACTTGCAGTTTGTATCTGACTGCACCTACTAAATAAACTGAATCTTCCTGAAAGGTTATACACTTGCAGAGCTATTGGAGTCTAATACTGATAAGTAGTGATTGATTACAATGGCTGTTGCATTTCTTGAAAAGCATATCTGTTTTCTGGGGATGACCCTGTGATGTAGAGATGATAAACGCCAGGGATGAAATGCACCAAGATAACTGAATGTTTCACCATCCTAGATAGGTGCTAGGAATTAGTTGTTTTTTTTTTGGTATATTTAGTTGCCACACTGTAGTAAGTGCAGCTGTATTGGTTTGTTAGGTAAAAGTCTGCTCACTGTACTCAGTGAAGCTGCAATCTACTAGTCAAGTCTGCTCAGCATGTTCAGCTGCTGCCAGTCTTGTCTATAGCTTCCTCTGTTTCCAGGGAACTTGAGATGTTTTGGACTTTAGGTGTGGAGCTATGCAGATGGCAGCATGAATATTGATACATACCTGGTCCATCCGAGAGAGGCAAGCTGTGATGTAGGGATGGGCGAACGGTTCGGCCCGAGCATGAGTTCGGGCAGAACATTGACAGTTTGCGCGTTCACCAAACAACCAAATTATCTCGTCCATAGTGAGTCATAAATATATAAATGAGGGTAAATGGTCCCCAACCAATACCCTACTACCAGTGAAACAAGGCTGGACTATCACGACACCAAATATAATTATAGGATAACAACAGCAAGGTAAAATTACATCAAGGTTTTTTATTCTTAATACATTCAATTAAAAGAGCAAACATTTGACAAACATGGATCATAAAACATTAGTTACACCACTCCACATCGTACCCCATAGATAGGGGAGGGGGAGACGAAATTCAAATGGTGTCAGGACATAGATATCATGGATCCTCTACATGTTTCATGGATAACCACTCCATCAGGAGGGATATCTACAAAGATTTGTAGTACAATGTTAATCATTAACAGTATAAATGTATACAGAAACATTCACTATGGTAATGGCGGCATACAACTGTTGTACAAAATATAATGGGGAGGATTGTAAATGTATGGCTCAGCTTACCCTCGCGTCCAGTCGAACCAGGTCTAACCCCGGCACACCTAAAATGTTCCTCATCGGCAGAAGTGGGGTGACAAGTATGGAGACAAATTCAATGAACTCCTGTGCTAGGAGAATAATTGAGGTTCAATTATAAAACTATATGCGTGAGTGGGCGGGTGGGGGGGGGGGACCACATCCTCCCCGCAGGTACCCCCCTGACCCATCCAAATCAGATTCCTCTATGTCATCTACCTTTTCCCGACAGATAGGATTACGACTCACGGGTCCCCCGCCGCCGAACTCTACACGGAAACGTTTTAGGTTTAGCGGTGGGTCATCCCCAGCTGCACCCAAAAAAGGTAAAAAAACATCAACTATATATAATATTGCACATGCACCAACCATGTCCCCCACTGACAACACTACCTCCTCATCACATTACATAATGTTATTCCCAAAATTTTGGGATCCCCTTTACTTTACACCAAAGCCCATAAGGCAGATTCTGACTCCACTGACCCGGTGTCGACAGGGCCACATAAACAACAAAGCAAATTGGACACATTTGTACGCAAGCCCCCACCCATTACCAATCTGATACCCTTCACCTTTTCTTCTGATGAAATTTCTGTCCTTCAGCTGGGTTTAGGTTTCTGCCCATTTGATTCCCTACAGGTAACCAAGACTCTCAAGGATCTATACCTATTTGCCCGGAATCTTACTTTTTGTTATATCTTCGATAGAGACCAACAAAACACCAACTTGGAGCGTGAATTGACTGAGAGCACAAGGCACTTCACTATGGAGGAATGCCGAGCGCTCAGGGACCTCATGCTCCTGTATGATGAGGGATTAGGGGATGAGGCGACGGATCCAGCACCGGAAGCACTCCCTGGGGCCCAATATGTCCCTGCCCCTGTGGCTGCAATGAAGACCGGGCCTGCTCCTCTCCCCTCCCCTCTCCCCCCTCCTCCGTCCATTTCTCAATTCAAAACCAAATCCAACAAATTTCCAGATCTAATGACATGTCCGACCATCTGGGCTTTTCTCCAACAGGTGGTTTGGGATCTCAAGCACCAGCGTTGGGACAAATTTACGCCCAACTTGACAGTCCAACAGTCACATGCTCTTAAGACATTACAAACCCGCAGGGACATAGTCATCAAACCCTCGGACAAGGGTGGCAACATTGTATCAGTATTGCTCTATGTGTAGATATGTCCTTAACAACTCTAAGTGGTAAAAACCGATTCACCAAGCAACTATTGTACATTTCACCCAGGAGTTCCGGGAACTTTGCACCCGGGCCTTCTGGAATGGCTTGATAGACCAAGACACATTGCAATACCTTCTAATCAAACATACTCGTACTACAACCTTCTATACTCTGCCTAAAACCCATAAAAACATATCAAATCCCCCAGGCAGACCAATTGTTTCAGGCATTGGGTCTCTAACAGACAATGCCAGTAAATTTGTCGATAGTTTCCTGATGTCCCACGTGTTGGGATTACCATCGTACATATGTGACACCACAGACTTACTTAAACATATTGAGGGGATTCAGATCCCTCGGGACTTCCTCCTCGTGGCGGTGGATATAGAGGCTTTGTACTCCAGTATCCCCCACGGGCAAGGAGTCTCAATGGCTGAATCCTTCCTGATGGAAGGATTTCACACCCCCTGACCCTTGAATAACTTTATTTTGGATCTTTTATGGTTCATTCTGACCCGCAATTTATTTTTATTTGATGACCAGTGCTACCTACAAATCCAAGGGGTGGCCATGGGGACTTCATGCGCACCTTCTTATGCTAACCTTTATCTGGGGGGTTGGGAAAGGAGTGTGTTCTCAGATGATAACTTTGCGAGGTTCCTTCCATTCATCTTGCTCTGGTATCGATTTATCGATGACCTGTTTATGGTGTGGACTGGCCCCCGTGACCTCCTGATAGAGTTCATCCATGTGCTGAACTCTAATAAACGTAATCTATTTTGTACTTATCACATAAGTGAATCCCAAATTTCATTTCTTGACCTTCTGATTACCAAGGATTACGAGGGCCATCTTAGTACCAACATTTACAACAAACCCACGTCTGGGAACACACTCCTCCATGCCTCCAGTGCACATCCCAAGCCCCTTGTACGCAGCATCCCCTATGCACAGTACCTCCGTCTTCGGAGAAACTTTAAGAGTGAGGAAGACTTTCGTATTCAGGCGGACTACGAGATTGCCTACTTCAGAGAGGATACTCTTGCTCGATCCTTAGGAAAGCGTTTAATTGAGCAATTGCTCGAACTAGATCCTCCCTTCTATATACCACCCCACGGCCTTGTCATCTGGATACAGTTAAGATTGTCACACCTTTTTCAGCTCATCATGGCCAACTTAGACATATTTTGTCGCGACATTGGCACTTATTAACTGAACATCATACCTTGAATAAATATATTAAATCCTCTCCGGAACTGGTATTCCGAAGAGCTAAGTCCTTACGAGATTGTCTAACCACTAGCCATAATCGTACACCAGACCAAACTCCCCGGGGACGACGAGGCACCTCACCATGTGGGGCATGCCCCAGATGTCCCTGGGTTGCTGACGTCCAGACATGTATATTACCCAATGGTGAAAGGTTCTCACCTGGCTTTTCAGCCAACTGCAACACTACAGGAGTTATCTATTTGATGATATGTGAGTGCCATGCCTTTTATGTGGGGAAAACGATTAGGAAGTTCCAGCAACGTATAGGAGATCATGTGTAATACTCCAGTAATGGGAAGTTAACTACCATTGGTCATCATATTGGTCTATACCACAGATTTAACCCGCATGCAGTACAATTTTTTGTGCTGGAGGTGGTGCCCCCTGACCCCAGGAGTCGGGACCGTGACAGGATTCTCCTCCAGGGTGAGACCCTCTGGATTGAGCATCTTGGCGCGGTCACCCCCCTGGGCTTAATGAAGCCAACTCATACAAATCTTTTCTCTAGGCGTGCTCTAGCCACCATACATTGATGGAGGGTCATCATTATTGATTTTGTGGTCCGTGTGTCTGAGGGATACCCCTGATCCGACATTGTGCCTGGTGGCATCTCCCTTGTCTATATTACATACCATTCAAACATTCTAATTTTTTCCATGGTTTTTCTTGTCCTTTTTCTGGCTTGACTTGACCTCTCTTGACTGCCTGACTATGGGCCCTTTCTGGCTACCTGACTTTGTTCTGAACCGGGATCGTATTGGGACCCCCCTGCCCAAGCAGTAATAGGTCTAGGTTAACAGTTATTGTTATTTCATTGCACCATATACTGTATAGCACACTATTAAATAATTTTGTATGGATTGTAATGCTGTATTTTCCATTATCAACTCTTGTACCACAGTTATCGTTGGCTGGCCTGCTCATGTGTCCACTTTTGCTCTAGGGGGCGCTGGAGCACGTTTGTTCCTCTTGGCGGAAGCGCAGCGTCCCAGGAGCGCAGCGTTGACCGTATCCACACGGCACACTAGCTCTTGCGTAGTCCAAATCTTGGGCTCTGTGCCCTTTGGATTCGGCTGCGAGTAGTGCGCGCGCAATCTACCTTATGAACACGCGCACTATGGTATGCTGGACCGAGCGACGTCACGATCGGCGTCTTGGTTGGCGCGCGTGCGCCACTCGGTAGGGTTATAAGCAGGACGCCCCTGCTTGTTTTCAGTATGGAGAGGATCCCAGGGATGATGGACGCCATGTCCTTACTCAGGGAGTGGCCATTTGCTTTCATATGGAGTGGTGTTTGCAGGAACCACATGACGGACATATTTGGTGTACCGCCATGTGGTCCTGCTATATAACCACTAAGCTGAACATATAAGTTATTTTCTCTATCTAGATCTTGATCACTAGTTCGGCCCTCCTATATTTAGGCCATAAATTCGCAAAACCCCCCTTCTTTGAAGGTAGTAATCATATGAATATACTGGCCCCTACCGGTACTGGTGCTTATGCCCTGGGACCCATTCTAAACCCATATATATCTTCATCAGGTATTTTGCAAACTTATTCCCTTCCACTGGTTGCTTTCACCTGGGTTTGCACTTCCTCATTCCTCCTCCCCCTTTTCCCCCCTCCTTCCCCCTTCCCCTTCCCCCCACATTCAGGTCCCCCCTACACCCCCTTCCCCTTCCCCCTTCCTCCCCCCTTTTCCCCCTCCTCCTTACTCCTTCACGTTTGGGTCCACTTTCGTTGGTCACCTTCCCTTATTCAAACGTTTTATGGACTACTTCTATATATACCCAAATCTTACCCAGGGTCCCGTATTCGTGGTCATGGCCATCCCCGGTCATATAAGTATACTAATGATGGAAGTTTCTTCCCCCCAAAACGCTTAAATACCGGATTTATATCCTCCCGGCTTGATCACTAGTTCTAGATCTATCTCTTTTATTGAATATACAAGTCGAATCACCAATATATCGTCCTGGTGTACCGCCATGTGGTTTATACAGG
>BLSH010466731.1:140489-151884 GCA_018402905.1 Glandirana rugosa | reverse complement strand
AGAAGGGTAGCCAGGCAGAAAATTCATCAAGGAAAGTTGACAGCGGTCCGGGAGGCCGGTAGATCACAGCAATTCTTAAGGAGGTTGGAGAGAATAGACGTATACAGTGGGCTTCAAATGATGAGAGTGACAGAGAGGGAGGAGAGTGAAGAACCTGAAAAGTGCTCTGTGGGGATAAGAGGAATCCCACTCCACCTCCCTTGCGTCCATTAGGCCTAGGGGAGTGAGTCCAGAGAAGGCCACCATGGGAGAGGGAAGCAGGAGAAGGAGAATCGCAATTGTGGAGCCAGGTTTCGGTGATAGCAAGTAGATGAAAGGAATTAGTGAGAAATAGGTCGTGAACAGCGGTGAGCTTGTTGCAGACAGAGCGGGCGTTCCAGAGGGCACAGCGTAAGGGTAGGGTGGTTTTGGGAAGAAGGGGGATGGAGATTAAATTGTGTAGATTGCGACTACTGCCAGAGGGTGTGGGGTGGTGATGATGGGCATGTTGGGTGTTGAATGAGAGAGGCCCAGGGTTTGGGGAAATATCTCCAGAGGCTAGGAGAAGCAGAAGAGAAAGGGAAGTAATATGGGAATATGATTTATATATTCTTTTTGTTGCTTTCTTCTATGCTTTCCTTGAGAACTGGGAAAACCCCTACACGCCTCATCGAGGAGGCCCTGATTTGGGGGTTGCTCAACCCCATCTACCTAAACTCTTTTTTCTCTACATATATTGAGTATCATGAACAATTACTCTGTCTTATGAATATTGTTGAAGTAGCGAGTGCTTAGAAAAGTGTTTCAGCCTCACATGTTGTTAGTGAGCCTACGTCCTAGGGAAGGGATTAATGGCCCTCACATAAATTACCAAACTGATAAACCATTAGGTAAACTGTTATATTTCTAGATGTTCTGGTGTTAATCTGAGTTAATTTTAAACCTGGGGTAGCCAAAGCCCAAGTGGGTCCCCATGTGCCTCCACTTACCCCCGGGACTTCCTCGGAACTCCTAGGGATAAGTTGTCTGACCCAGAAGGGTCTTACCATGTTATTGGTTGTTGTTTGGCCCTCATATTGGAGGGCAGGGTTGGCGGGTCGGGGGGTGGGTCCACCACCCCCCTGGGCACCAACCCCCTTAGTCTTCTTTGAGACTGTAAATCCCTATCATGTTTTTTGTTGTTCTGTTTCTTATCTTTTCTTCTCTTTTCCTTCCACAAAGCACCTGGATTTTCCTCTCTCCTGCAGCCATTGTCGGATTGGCCATTCAGCCCACAGGTTTACCGGACCCCCCCAAACCATCTTCTCCAACGGTGGAGCTACCAGGAGAGGGGTAAGTACTACCGTAAACACATGCTCTACACCTCACTGGCTCCATGGCTACAGCACCACCGAAAAACATTAAAATAGCCACCCACAATGCCCAAGGACTTAACTCCCCTGTGAAAAGGAGGAAAGTGCTTGACCATTACAAATCCCTTAAACTAGATGTTGTAATGATACAGGAGACCCACTTCCCAATACGGTACAGCCCCAAATTTCTCCACCCTCACTTCCCCACTTTTTTCTTGGCTAAAGCAAAGTCAAAAACAAAAGGGGTAGCTATCTTGATCTCCAAATCTTGTGGATTTACCCCCTGCTTCAAACTTATAGACCCGGAGGGGAGATTTGTCCTTGTCAAAGGCTCTATTGAAGGACACATATATACCCTGGTCTCTTATTATGCCCCGAATAAAGGCCAACCAACCTTTTTTAAAGAGCTGTTTGATTATATACAACCTCATTTAGAGGGCAGAATTATATTAGGAGGAGACTCCAACATCGCCTTTGACCAGGGACTGGACAAATCCAGACCCTTAGGTAAACAACTAACTCGCCCTTCCAAGGCAAGTCTCAAAATTGCCAAATTGCTACATTCGTTACATCTGATAGATTCTTGGATAGAATTCAACCCATCTAAGAGAGACTACGCCCACTTCTCCCCTCCCCACAACTCATATGCGTGGATAGATCACCTGTTTGTACGATCAGACACAATCCCCTTAATAACACTTCCCCGGATAATTGAAACACCACTCTCAGACCATTCCATAGTAATGTTGCATATTCGGGCTGACCTGCATTATGCAAAACAGACACAATGGAGACTGAATGAATCATTGCTGACTGAGTCGCCGAAATTAATAACTACCTCAAGGAATATTTCCTTCACAATAATACGGGAGGGATCTTGATTGAAACCCCCTGGGCGGCTCATAAAGCTGTCATCAGAGGTAAACTTATCCAGATATCTTCCCAATTGAAAAAGGAACGCTCAGCAGCCCTGGCCAGACTTGATAAAACCTACCAGACTCTCCAAGCTTTACACAAGAGGAACCCATCCTATTCCCTCACCGCCCAACTGGATAAAGCAAGGTTAGAACTGAATATGGCCTTAACGGCCAAAGCTGAAAAATCTATCCGGTGGAGCGGACAAAAATTTTACACACAAAACGATAAATTAGGCACCATGCTTGCTTCAAGGCTTTCTCCCAGACCTCGCCATCACGCACTCCCCAAAATCAGGATCCCAGGGCAGGGCCTCAGCTCCAATCCATTGACTATTCTAGATGCTTTCCACAACTTCTACTCCCAATTATACAGCCCCCATAAACAAAATCATAAGGGACCTCTCTCAATGTTCCTTGATGGTATCCCCTTGCCCTCCCTGTCGGCAGAACATAAACAGGTCTTAGAGGCGGATATTTCAGAGGGGGAGGTTTTGGGAGTCATCGGGGACCTGAGAAGGGGTTCAGCCCCAGGCCCCGACGGTCTGTCGGTCCCTTACTATAAGACCTTTGCAGAGACACAGTCTCCGTTTCTAACAAAACTTTTTAACGCGGTCACGCAGGGCACCCCTCTAGACCCTCAGCTTAACTTGGCTTTTATCACGCTTATACCAAAACCGGACAAGAATCCAGAGGAAATTGGCAACTACAGACCGATTTCATTAATTAACAATGACATTAAAATTTTGACAAAGATTCTGGCCAATAGGTTAGCCTCTTTTACTAATGCCTACATACATAAAGATCAGGTAGGCTTTATCCCTGGGCGCCAAGGGCCGGATCAGATCCGCAGAGCCATTGATTTGATCTCCATTCTACAATCCAACTGGGAGGGAGGCCATAAACAGAGAGGCATGATTTTATCATTAGATCTACAAAAAGCCTTTGACTCGGTCTCTTGGTCATATATTTTCACACTTTTAGAGAGATGGGGATTTGGTCAGCGCTTTTTAGGCATTATCAAAGCTCTTTATTCTTCGCCCAAGGCACGAATAAGGCTACAAGGCTTTTATTCAAAACCGATCTCTATAGCTAAGGGGACGAGACAGGGGTGCCCCCTGTCCCACCTCATTTTCGCAATAGCCATCGAAACGTTAGCAATCGCGATTCGCCAAAACCCAGATATCCAGGGAGTGACTTGCGGGGATGGGATCCATAAATGCGGCCTATTCGCAGATGACATTCTCTTATTCATCACTTCGCCTCACACTTCTCTCCCCAACTTAAACCATACTTTAGATTCATTTGCAGAACACTCTGGACTCAAAGTGAATTACACTAAATCATATGCAATGAACATCTCTCTCACACCAGAAGTAGTTTCCTCCCTACAGCGGTCAAGTCCTTCCAGAGCAAGATCCTCAAATTTGTATGGGGGGGCTCAGGCTATAGATTTCCTCAAAACATATTATATAGACATAGGAAAAAGGGAGGCCTAGGGCTTCCAGTCTTCCTTAAATATTACCAAGCAGCCAGATTGGCACAACTCTCTTTAGTCTACATGAGGATTGAGAAACCTGACTGACAAATTGAGAGACAGGCAGTCCCAAACCACACCATAGACTTCCTCCTTTGGATCCCCCCCAAAAAAAGGCCCCCAATTTTATCTCCCACCTTATCACACTCCTTTTCACTCTGGGATAATCTGCGGTCTCGACCGGAACTTATTTCACCCTTCAACCCCCTAGTACACATCTTCCACAACCCAGACTTTCCTCCTGGCCTAAACATAAAAGCATTCAAGTGGTGGTTGGACAAGGGGCTGTACCGTATTGGGCATTTCTTTACATCTGCAGGTCCCATATCCCTAATCCAGTGTATAAGCAAACTAGACCTCCCAATTTCCGAAAGGTTCAGATTCCATCAAATCCATCATTTCCTGCAGCAAATCTGGAAAAACAAGCCCTTTCCCCCCAACTTCACAGCTTATGAAATGTGGTGTGGCCAGGCCATGGAACAGAGAGGTGGCATTTCAGTAGTATACGACTCCCTTACCCAACCTGTAACTAAAACTTCTTATATGACTCGATGGGAGGAGGATCTGCAAGTTTCTTAGGACTTGGAGAAATGGCATGTGGCCTTTTCAAACTCCTTCCGAGGCATACTAAATACCACTCTCATGGAGGCAAATATCAAGGTGATTACCAGATGGTACCTCACCCCGACTAAGTTAGCCTCAATTTTCACTGCGGCAGACCCAAGGTGCTTTAGAGGATGCTCCCTACTAGGATCAATGGTCCACGTCTGGTGGGAATGTCCTAGAATTCGCCCTTTCTGGAGGAGAACTTTTAACCTCATTGATGGGCTAATTGGCACACAGGTTACCAGATCCCCAGAGATCGCTCTCCTCAATGCTCACATACCGAATATAACCAAAATTAAGATGAAATTAGTGCACTTCGTACTACTAGGGGCCAAACTCACTATAGCAAAATCCTGGAAAAAAACGAAGGTTTCCTTTGCAGCTGCCACACGTAAAATTTTGGGGATTATGTCACAGGAGAAACTAGCCTCGCAGACACGACCAAGAAGTTTGAAGCTATTTGGGAACATTGGGCAGCTTACGTGGGCATCTCCTTTTCCCCAGGCTTGATCTGACAATTGGTTACGTACTCCCTGCTCTATCTCTAGGTGCTACTCAGTCTCGAACCTCTTCTTCCCTTTTCCTTCCTTTTCCTCTATCTCTCTTTTGCAAGCAGCACGACTTGGTCCTGCTTGCTTATAGTGGTATATAATGGAAAATGTATGCTCATCTCTCCCTGCTCCCTGTTGTGTGCAGCCCCCAATTAAACTACGGCAGTAAAGTGTTTTCTTAATAAATTGGGAGTGACGGACACCGGGAGGTGAGTGATCCCTCAGGTCCTCCTCGACGGGGAAAGGTCCCTCAGACCCGGCACAGTTTGCTCCCAGTTTGGGGTGCCGAATTTCTGGGGGGCCAGTCCCAAGTTGGGGGATACGCCGGGGGGCTCCTCGCTGTTGTTATCCTATAATTATATTTGGTGTCGTGATAGTCCAGCCTTGTTTCACTGGTTGTAGGGTATTGGTTGGGGACCATTTACCCTGATTTATATATTTACAACCAAATTATCTGGTGGTTTGACCATTTGTTCAGCCAACTAAAGGACCACAATGCACTGCGCTGCCGCACAGTGCATTGAAAGCCCTGATTGGCTGAAGCAGTGAAAGCTGTACACTGTCATGATGACTCTATTCAATCATGGCTCATTGCTCTTAGTCCCACCCCACACTATAAACGTATTATTTTAATAGCGGCCATTTTAAATGTTATATCGGCGTAGAGAGAGATAGAACAGGGCTCAGTTCAGTGCTACTAGACAGTTAGTGTGTTATAGTGTGTTATTGTGATTCTATTGTAAGTGTAGAATATTAGTTTATTGTAAATATAGGGATAGTCAGTGTGAGTGTAGTGATGACAATTCATCTTTACATTAGTGTGCAGCTAGAGTAGTGACAGTTCAGATAGTGTCAGTGTGGTGTAGTGACGAGTCATTCATCTTTACATTAGAGTGAATCTAGAGTAGGGACAGTTCAGATATTGTCAGTGTAGTGACCGTTTAACACTGTATATTTCACTGCGTTACTGCAAGTTTAACACTATATAGTTCTGTGCATTACTGCAAGTTTAACGCCATATATTTATGTGTGTTACTGCAAGTTTAACGTCATATAGTTCTGTGCGTTACTGCAAGTTTAACGCCATATAGTTCTGTGCGTTATTGCAAATTTAACGCCATATTTTTCTGTGCGTTACTGCAAGTTTATCTCTGTGTAGTTAATTTAATTACTGCAAGTTTAACGCCATCTATTTCTGTGCGCTACTGCAAGTTTAATGCTATTTAGCTCTGTGCGTTATTGAAAGTTTAAAGCTTATAGTTCTGTGCGTTACTGCAAGTTTAACCTCATATATTTCTGTACATTACTGCAAGTTTAATGCTATATAGTTCTGTGCGTTACTGCAAGTTAAACCCCATATATTTCTGTGCATTACTGCAAGTTTAACGCCATAGAGTTCTGTGCGTTACTGCAAGTTTAACGCTATATAGTTCTGTGCCTTACTGCACGTTTAACGCCATATAGTTCTGTGCGTTACTGCAAGCTTATTGCCATATAGTTCTGTGTGTTACTGCAAATTTAACGCCATATAGTTCTGTGCATTACTGCAAGTTTAATGCTATATATTTTATTGCACTACTGCAAGCTTAACGCCATAAAGTTCTGTGCATTACTGCAAGTTTAACACCATATACTTCTGTGCGTTACTGCAAGTTTAATGTCGTATATTTCATTGCGTTAGTACACGTGTAACATACTATATTTCTGTGCGTTACTGCATGTTTGACACAGTATATTGCAGTATATTATAGTGTATCTGTGGAGTGTGTCTGTGTAGTGAGTACTCAAATTAAAGTGCATCCACATACACATTTCCACATATTTATTGCATTTTGATAACCTCCTTGACGGTATTCCCGAGTGTGGCTCGGGGTGAGTTTTCACTGCACATAACGGTAACCCCGAGCCACACTCGGGATTGCATTGCTGGATCCAGGCAGTGTTACTTACCTTGTCTCCTGGATCCAGTGATGTCCCCCCACTGTGTCTGCGGGCTGTGTCCTCCGCCCGATGCTTCTGTGTGCCGGGCTCCATTCCCTGCGAGCGTTGCGTCGCACGGGAACGGAGCCTGGCGGGAAATTCAAAAAGTGAAGCACACAGTATACATATAGTACACTGTAATCTGTAAGATTACATTACTGTATGAAATCATTTCACTTCCCCTTTGTCCCTAGTGGTTTGCCCAGTGCCTTGCATGCACTTTTATATTATATATGTCATTCCTTCTGCCTGGAAACTTGAGAACGTTCATGGCATAAAAAAGCATCCCTTTACGTCAAAAGCGGTTTTTGATCAGCTAGAAAACAGCGATAGTAAATAAGAATCATTTGCAGAATTGAGTGATACTGATTTTTGGGGAAATGTATCATCAGATACTGAAAGTGACGACAGCGACAATTCTGCAACTGAGCAAATTTCAGTGTTTTTGACTAGATTACATTATTGAATACATTTAATTATTATATTATCAACTTTGATAACTATTTATAGTTATTTATTATATTATAATTTTTTTTTCATATATATTATAATTTATGATTTTGTGTTTCAAACTTTTTCATACCCGAGATTTCTATTAGACTCTGGTTTGGACAGATTTAAGTGAGTTATTCCTAAGAATTACATGCCTATAATATAAAACGCCAAATTTCCATGCAAAATAATTGTACCGCTTTCAGCACCAAAAATCTGAAATAATCATACCGCCAGGGAGGTTAATAAGCACCACCCCCTCCCTCCCAATAATGTCTGGGAGGACAACAAGGAGAGGCAGACGTTCCCATGGCACTGTAAGGGGGCCAGCAGCGTATGTGTCCACAGGCAAAGGTAGACGTGGTCAGTCCTCAGGCAGAGCATCATTTCCTCTGTTTAGTGATGTTGCCGTGCTATCTAGCCACAGCATGCAGAGGAGGTGGTGGACTGGCTTACTAAATCCTCCTCATCCTTCAATACGCAAGCAGAATCTAGTGTGGAGTCCCCTGCAGCTGCCAGAGTGGCTAAACCTGCCTCCTTGTCCACATCTATTCCTGCAATAGCCCCAGCATCAGCCATGGAGGAGTCAGCTGAGTTATTTGGACACAGCGTCAGCCACTTGCTCCTAGACGATGCACAGCCATTACTCAATTCAGATGTTGGTTCTGAGGTTAAGGAAGGCAGGAACATGAGCCCACAGAGAGGGGAGAACACTGGTACACAAATTGGCATTCATTTTCCCCTAGATGCAAGTTGTCTCCAGTGGTAATGAGGATGGAGGAGATGATGATGATGAGGTCACTGATGCAACTTGGGTGCCAGATAGAGCAGAGGAGAAAAGTGAGTGTGAGGCACAACCCCAATGAGGCAGCCATCATGAAAGAGTAGAAAGCAGCCACCCTATTCCATCACATTTTTAATTTGTTATCTCCCAGCCCACTTCCCACAGCTCAGCTGTCTGGGCTTTTTTTAGTACATGTGCAGCCAATCACACTGTTGCTATTTGCAAACTTTGTCTCAAGCCCATGAAACGTGCCAAAAACACCAGCCATTTGGGTACCACATGCTTGACAAGGCATTTTACTTCCTACCACTCAGCCCGTTGGCAAGAGCACCTACAAGCCACACAAAAAGGGCACAAATCTATCCCTCCTCCTCCTTACTCACCTCAGTCTGTCCCTGCTATACCTCATGACCCCTCAGCAGCCTCCACAGACAGAGAAAGGACCCTCCTCTCGGATGAATCTCTGTCATCATTTAACTGCCATATAACATCTTGGTTTAGGTATATTGATGATATTCTGATACTATGGGAGGGCCCTCTTGATACTTTGCAAGCCGTAATCTGTGCCATGAATAAAAATACGTTTAATTTGAATTTCACAATAACCTATAATGACTCACAAATAACCTTTCTGGATCTCACAATCCAGAAGAGTCCCGGCGGTAGTCTATATATTGGATTGTATCGGAAACTCACGGCGAGTAATACTTTATTACACGCAACAAGTGCGCATCCTCAGGCTCTAGTAAAATCAATCCACTATAGCCAATATTTGAGGCTCAAAATAAACTGTTCTAAGGTAGAGACGTTTCTCTCTGAGGCCAATCTCCTCAGGGAGAGACTTTTGAAATGTGGATATTCCCACAAATGTTTGAAAAAAGCTGTCAAAAAAGCTAAAGAAAGGGATAGACATGGGCTCTTGTTTGCCACTAAACAACCAGAAAAATCTTCAATAATTAGAATAATTGTGAGAAGAAAAATTCGGAATGGCAGCACACTCACCGATAAAAAGCAGATTCTTTTATTGAAAATATGAGCAAAACTGGGGGATACAAGTGAGGGGGGGGGGGGAGAAAGACAAGGTTGACGCGTTTCACACTTCCAAGAGTGCTATAATTACATGATACAACACTGAACACCAAGATATAAGACGCATCATAGAAACACATTGGCATTTACTACTCACTGATCCTATTTTGAAGTGCTTGAACTGCTTGCCTGACGTTCCAGCTATTACTTATCATAGGGCGAAATCGCTCAAAGATCAATTGGTACAAAGTGAGTTTACGTACACCTTTAGGACCCCTGTAGGTGTATGGGTACTTTCACCTGCGGGGGGTGCCCCTACTGCCAATATATAGATACACGAAAAAATATACTTTTACCTAATGACCATCCCTATACCCCCAGACATTTTGCTAATTGCAAGACGCCTGGGGTTGTATATCTACTAACCTGCCAATACAGCAGTTTCTATGTGGGGAAAACCAAGTTGGAATTTTGGAAAAGAGCATATTGTTACATTTCCAACATGGAATCAGCAAATTTCCCATTAGGAAGGCATGTGAAATACGTCCATAAAGGTCGATGCCCCACTTTCTATTTCGTTGTTCTTGATAGAATACATCCCAACACGAGGGGCGGCGACTGGAACAAGCTCTTGCTCCAGGGTAAATCACACTGGATTGACGAGCTTGGGGTCACATTCCCTTCCTGGCCTCAATAATGAACTCAGTTTCCGCCCTTTCTTAGAAGGGTTCACTTCTGGGGGGTGTGAGAAGGAATACATGACCTCCTTTTGCCTCCCCAGAATAGTAGCAGGGTACGTCTCTTTAATTACGTGGTGATTGATCAAAATGTTTAGCTAACACGTCTATTTCCATGTTTGAGTCACAGAGACCCACTCTTACTGTGTATATAATCTACATCTGTTGTTATTGGTTGTACACATCTTTTCATGATCTTTCCCAGGCATTATGTACTGTAATTCTTGTCTGTGCCCACCACTTTAAATTGTTTGTTTTTCATATTGCGGTAATATTTTGCCATACATATATATAGAGGATTATTCATTATCCTTTGCCTTTTTTACCTCCAAATGCCTCATCCATGTCCTGGTCCCTCTAGATGTGTAGAATGCCCGCCCCCGCTGTGGTTGTTGTGCCGGTGCTGCGCCTCCCCACCTCCACTGGGCTCACAAAGGCTCCCCGGGCAGCTTCCTGGCCTGGGGGGCAGCCTCTTTAGCGGTGGGCCCGTGCGGGCACCCTGTTTTATTGGGGCTTCTGCTGGGATTCCCCGTCGGTTTGCTGTGCCGGTGGGGGGGTGTGCATGGCCCCTTCCCGCCCCCCATGGTGGGGGCAGGCCATGCACTTCCTCCTCGGGGGTTTCTGCATGTCAGTCCGAATGCGCTTGCAGAGGTTGCCAGGGTACATTGTACTGCTCTGCCGGTCACGTCAAGTGACCCGACCATGTACATCAGCGCGACCTGTGGCAATCTTCCATAGGCATTGACTTCTTTAGCAGTGGTGATCTCCTTCGCGAAACGCGCTTTATACCCGGCCCTCCTTTGTCCACTTCAGGACATTGCGCACGTCATTGGATGTGACACGAGTAATGACATCATCGCGCCCGCCGATCCATCGACGCATGCGCTGGCGTTATTTAATGGCAGAGATCTCCACTTGGAGACACACCGCTCCTTTCTGCTGCTGCATGCACAGCGTGCATTTACCCCCTAATAGTGTTGAGCGAACCCGGACTGTAACGTTCGGGTCCGTACCGAACTTTCGGGTGTCCGGGGCACGGACCCGGACCCGGACATTTCAAAAATCGTTCGGGTTCGGACTACCGAAGATTCCCGTTTGGTCACTTTGTGAACAACTAACCGACGGGACGTCGAAGAGTTGTGCACCTCATTTTATCGTCTTGGGGCCTGGCTTGGGCTTGCTAAAAACTTTACAGGCCCAGGCCCAGGCACGGGGCCTGTGGGCTTTCAAGCCATGCCTGGGCTTGCAATGTCAGGCCCAAGCGAGTTGTGATAATCCCCCATTTACGTGCGACACGTACGTCGTCGTCTTTCCTCGCCACACAGAGGTTCACCTCTAGAGACGGTAATTTATTGCGGTCGCGTACGCAGCTACCTAGCCGCCCGCGCTACTACAGTAATGAGCACAGTGTAGGTTACTGCACGCGTTACAGGA
>BLSH010466731.1:107169-129528 GCA_018402905.1 Glandirana rugosa | reverse complement strand
GAAATGAGATGTGTAATTTATGCTTCGAAAACGCCTGAAAGTGCTAGTTCAATGTTGGGCCTCTGTATGTGGCTAGGCTGTGTAAAAGTCTCACACATGTGGTATCGCCATACTCAGGAGGAGTAGCAGAATGTATTTTGGGGTGTAATTTTTCCTTTCTACATGCTATGTGTTGGAAATATCTTATAAATGGACAACTTTGTGTAAAAAAAATGCGTTTTCATTTTTTTCCCACATTTTCCAAAAACTTCTGGAAAAAAATGAACCGTTCAAAAAACTCATTATGCCTCATAGATTATATGTTGGGGTGTTAGCTTTCCAAAATGGGGTCATTTTGTGGGCGCTTCCATTGTCCTGGTGCTCCAGGGCCTTCAGAAGTGTAATAGGTGGTTGAGAAATGAGATGTGTAATTTATGCTTCGAAAACGCCTGAAGGTGCTAGTTCAATGTTGGGCCTCTCTATGTGGCCAGACTGTAAAAATGTCCCAGACATGGGGTATCGCCATACTCAGGAGTAGTAGTAGAATGTGTTTTGGGGTGTAATTTGAGGTATGCATATGCCATGTGAGAGAAATAACCTGTTACAATGACAATTTTGTTGAGAAAAAAAAAAAAATCTTCATTTTGCAAAGAATTGTGGGCAAAAATGACAACTTCATAAAACTCACTATGCCACTTACTAGATACCTTGGAATGTCTTCTTTCCAAAAAGGGGTCATTCGGGGGGTATTTGTACTTTGCTGGCTTGTTAGGGTCTCAAGAAATGAGATAGGTGTGATCAATTTTCAGTGATTTGCCGCATAGGTTGTAGACCCTCTAACTTTCACACAGACCAAATAATATACACTCATTTGGGTTATTTTTACCAAAGATATGTAACATTATAAATTTTGGCCAAAATTTCTGAAGATAAATTACTAATTTGCAAAATTTTATAACAAAAACGAAGAAAAATGCGTTTTTTTTCAAAATTTTCGGTCTTTTTTTAATTATAGCGCAAAAAATTAAAAACCCAGCGGTGATTAAATACCACCAAAAGAAAGCTCTATTTGTGTGAAAAAAAGGACGCAAATTTCATATGGGTACAGTGTTGCATGACTGAGTAATTGTCATTCAAAATGTGAGCGCACTGAAAGCTGAAAATTGGTCTGGGCAGGAGGGGGGTTTAAGTGCCCAGTAAGCAAGTGGTTAAAGGTAACCATCCTCACCTATGATCTGTTTTCTTGTAATTAGTGTGTGTGTATAAAAGGTCAATGAGTTTCTGGACTCCTGACAGACCCTTGCATCTTTCATCCAGTGCTACACTGACATTTCTGGATTCTGAGTCATGGGGAAAGCAAAAGAATTGTTAAAGGATCTGCGGGAAAAGGTAGTTGAACTGTATAAAACAGGAAAGGGATATAAAAAGATATCCAAGGAATTGAGAATGCCAATCAGCAATGTTCAAACTCTAATCAAGAAGTGGAATATGAGGGGTTCTGTGAAACCAAACCACAGTCAGGTAGACCAACTAAAATTTCAGCCACAACTGCCAGGAAAATTGTTCGAGATGCAAAGAAAAACCCACAAATATCTTCAGGTGAAATACAGGACTCTCTAAAAAACATGTGGTGTGGCTGTTTCAAGATGCACAATAAGGAGGCACTTGAAGAAAGATGGGCTGCATGGTCGAGTCGCCAGAAGAAAGCCATTACTATGCAAATGCCACAAAGTATCCCGCTTACAATATGCCAAACAGCATAGAGACAAGCCTCAAACCTTCTGGCACAAAGCCATTTGGAGTGATGAGACCAAAATTGAGCTTTTTGGCCACAACCATAAACGTTACATTTGGAGAGGAGTCAGCAAGGCCTTTGAAACACAGAGGTAGATCGCTGATGTTTTGGGGATGTGTGAGGTACAAAGGCACAAGGAATTTTGTCAAAATTGATGGCAAGATGAATGCAGTATGTTATCAAAAAATACTAGAGGAACATTTGCATTCATCAGCCAGGAAGCTGTGCATGGGACGTACGTGGACATTCCAACATGACAATGATCCAAAACACAAGGCCAAGTCGACCTGTCATTGGCTACAGCAGAATAAAGTGAAGGTTCTGGAGTGGTCATCTCAATCTCCTGACCTCAATATCATTGAGCCACTCTGGGGAGATCTCAAACATGCAGTTCATGCAAGACAGCCCAAGAATTTTGAGGAAATGGAGGCTTTTTGCCAAGAGGAATGGGCAGCTTTACCATCTGAGAAGATAAAGAGCCTCATCCACAAATATCACAAAAGACTTCAAGCTGTAATTGATGTTAAAGGGGGCAATACACGATATTAAGAACTGGGGCATGTAAACTTTTGATCAGGGTTATTTGAGTAGTTTCTGTTGTCATTATGATTTAAAAAGTTGATTGATAATAAATGGTTTCAGCCAAACACTAACCATGAGTGAAGGAAAAGTTTTTTGTGTTATCATTCACATTCTCTGAAAAATGGCCAAGAAATCATAAATTCTGCCAGGGTATGTAAACTTATGAGCACAGCTGTATATATGGGGACGCTCTGTCCTATGGGAATTTTACTTGATCTAACTTAAAAATTAAATCTAACTTATGTACTTATCTGAGAGACTGCTGTATGCATATGCTATGTAGTTTAAATAGCATATCTTACAAAATAATAAATAAAAAACGTATATATTTCCCCTTTTGGTAATACATATATATTATATTTGATGACGTTCTTCTTTGTTCCCATCACCTTGTAATAAAAAGTTTCTCTCGTTTTTTTTTCTTTTTTCTAGTTTTGCTTTAGAAACCCCTCTGTGTAATTTCCATACACCTTGATCCTTGCGATCTGCTTGTAGCGCTTGCGCTCAGGCTCCCTTGCGAACCAAGTGGGGGTGTTGTGAGCGCAGCTCTGTGCTGCAGCCAGTGCCATAGGCCCACTTCATCCATCTTTCCCCTTCCCTTGGGGACACCCAGGCCGGCACGGCTTTTTCACCTGCGGCGGGGGCTTTGGCATCTTTGCTCATCGTGTGGAGGTCCCGGACATGGCTTAACGAGGTATTTAAACATTGTGATATATTCCCTGTCAACTTTAGAAATGTAATGCTAGAATTCTCATTAATTTTTATTGTATTGTTTTGTAGAGTATACTTTTCAAGAACAGTGCCCCTGAGGAAAGGATTATATTCCTGAAACATGTCGGGCATTGAGAAGTATTGCCAGTCTTCAAGAAATTCCACATGAAAAGTGTTTTTATAATTGTCTGTATAATATATTTCTCCGTGAAGTATATACTTTCAATTTTTATGAAATTTGTATTAATAAAACATAACATATTTTTATACATATTTGTTTCAATTTTGCCTTAAAAGTCCCAAGTATCAGGGGGTTACATATTTGTTGTACACTGACAGGGATGATGGTATAGCGCAGGGTGTCCCAGGTCCTAGCAGCACATCTGCCAGCAGCACACCACCAGCTGTAGACTATAGCCAGCAAATTTCTCTGCCCCATTTGCTGCAGCAGAAAAAAAACTACAGTCCCTGCCACCCACATGCCTAGCTTGTCAAAGCTGCTGGCTCTCCAACTTCTGCCTTTCCGCCCTGCTGGCTCTCCAATTTCTGCCTTTCCGCCTGGTGGATTCTGCCCCCTTCCGTGAATTTGCAGATTGTGCTGTACCACAATGGCAGGTTCCTAGTCTCTACTTCTTTTGACATAAGGCCATTCCATCTCTCTACCATCACGTGGAAGGCAATGTTGTGGCATAGTTGGGCAAGGCAGTCAGCCGCAAAGTCCACGTTACTGCTGACACGAGGTCCAGCAAGCAAGGGCAGGGACGATATATTTTGTTCACAGCACACTGGGTAACGCTGCTTGCAACTCGGAAGGATGCAGTACAGGGCTCAGTACTGCAGCTTGTTGTGCTCCCATGTCTCCATACAGCTGGTGATGCTAGATTTTTCAGCTCTACCCCCTCTTCCTCCTCCTCCTCCTCCTCCTCCATGCCCTCCTTTGCTGAATTGTCCTATGAACCTCAAGTACCCCCTAAGCGTTCAAAGGGCTATTCAATGAGTCAGACTAAAAGGTGCCATGCAGTGCTTCAGCTGGTGTGTCTAGGGGGCAGGAACCACACCGCAGCAGAGATTCTTGCAGCTCTGCAGGGACAGGCCCAGAGGTGGTTCACGCCATGCCAGCTGGAGCAAGGAATGGTGGAGTACCATAATGGCACAAACCTCCTGCCCACCCTTAGACAGGGAAAGTTGACACATGCCTGGCACATGTTCTCAATTTGGTGGTGCAGCATTTCCTAAATACCTAACTAGGATTGGAAAATCTGCTGAAGCAGGCCAGAAGAGTCTGTAGCCATTTCAGGCGGTCATACACAGACAGTGCTCGGTTGGCTGAAATTCAGGGGGAATTCCACCTGCCCGTAAACCGCCTGATTTGTGACATGCCCACCAGGTGGAACTCGACTTTGACAATGCTACAGTGGCTGTACATGCAGCAGAGTGTCACAGATCAGCTACGGACCTCGTAAGCCAGGGGGGCAGGGATACTGTCACAGATCAGCTGCGGGGCTGATCTGTGTCTTGCTGGTTGTATACATTTTTTACCTTTGCTGCTGCAGGCCTGCTGGCACCTCTGTGTACCGACTCGGCTAGTTCTGGATACGTCTGTCTGCTGACCGCCTGACATTGGCTCGTTATCCAACTCTTCTTTTGCTTCATCCATCTATCTGTGCCTGCACTGTGTCTTCAGGTACTCTCCTCGCAAGCAGGGTGAACCTGGGGGTCATGACCTGGGGTCAACACACAGCTAAGTCTAAACTCCCGTGAGGGGTCCCTGGCAGAATACCAGCTGGCCCTTAGACTCCATGCCTGGGGGATCACTTGTCACCGGCTCGCCTGTGGGCTCACACCTGCATCATCGTTACAATTCGCTCAAGCCATGAGCACCGTGGAGAGTCCATCACCGGCCGAAGGCCAAATGCAACACCTAGCTCGGAGACTTAACTCCCAGCAAGCTAATCAAGAGAAAATAATGCTGTTTCTACAGGATCTTACCTCCCACTTGGATCGCTTGCAAGCTAGTGTAACCTTCAACTTCTTCCGCTCCTGCTACTGCCTCATCAGCTCCGGTGGTACCTGTAACACCTGGCAATCCCTGCCTGTGCCTGCCACCACCACCTCCTTTTTCTGGGGACCCTAAGGCTTGTTGTGGCTTTGTTAATCAATGTTCCATCCACTTTGAATTTTCCAGCCACCATTTTCCAACTGATTGCACCAAAGTGGCATATATCATCTCTCTCCTTTCTAGGAACGACAAGATCCCATCACTTCCAACCTCCAGGCATTTTTGGATGCATTCCAGAAAACGTTTGATGAACCCGGCAGAGCGTCTTCTGCTGCTGGGCCCTCCTTCATCTTCGTCAGCAAGGAATGACAGTCAGCCAATACACAGTTCACTTCCATACGCTGGCCGCTGAACTCACATGGAATAATGAGGCTCTTACTGTTTCTTACCGCCTTCTGGCAAGGCCTAACAGAGTGTGTAAAGGATGAACTCGCAGGACGAACTATTCCTACCACACTTGATGATTTGATTGCATTGAGCATTCAAATAGACATTCGCTTCTAGGAGCGGTCTCTGGAAAGATCCAGTCCTCCTACTGGCCGTCCAGCAAAGGTTTTCCAAAAACCTATGGAACCCTCTCCGTCTCCAACCTATCAAAACTTGGGAGAACCTATGCAGCTTGGGCGAACTTGCCTTACCCCAGAGGAACGCACCCGTCGCATGGGTTTGGGCTTGTGCTTTTATTGTGGCTTAAATGACATTTTTTGAACTCCTGTCCAGCTCATCTGGAAACTCCATGGTCTAGGTCACTCTGAGGGAGGTGATGTAGACCGATCCTTTAATTCTGTCAGCTTCCCTCGTTTCACCCTACCTGTGTCTATCCATTGGGCTCAAAATGCTTATCAACTCTCTGCATACTTGGACTCTGGAGAATTTCATGGAGCAATATTTGGCCTCCAAGTTGGGCATTTCCTTTGTTGCCCTGCAGATAACTCTCTCCGTGACCACAGTAGATGGCTCCTTCTTGCCATTTGGCCCTATCCGGTTTCAAATTCCTCCTATTGCGTTACACATTGGGGTTTTGCATGGTGAGGAAATGTTATTTCTAATTCTGCCTAAATCATCCAGTCCCATCATTCTGGGCCTCCCATGGTTGCAGACATTCACCGCACCTAGATTGGAACTCTGGACTTAGTATTGGCTAGACAGAGCGAAAAAAAATTGTTTAGTTTCGCTTCGATTCATTATTAGCATAAATTCTTTTAGTTAGATTTGTTTAATTTGTTTTCGGAATTTGTTTTGTTTATTCGTTTTTGAATTGTTTTGAAAAGTTTTCAAATCAATTTCGAATAGTTTTCAAATTCAAAAAGTTTTCAAATTCAAATAATTTTTAAATTCAAATTTTTTTTCGAATTCAAATCGTTTTCCAATATCCAAGGAGACTGGGGTGGAGTGCAAAGTGGCGGAATAGAATGGAAAAAGATAGAATACAATAGAGGAGAATATAACAGAAAATGAAAGAATATAATGTGGTGTAGAGGAACAGAGCTGTTTTACTCTGTTGTATTCTATTCTTTTGTTAGAATAAGAAATCAACTGCGCTAAATAAAATGGTAAACTACCAGCAGCCAGCACAGAGGTTGAACAGTCCAAAGTAAAATATAAAGAAAAAGTGCAGCGCTGAAAAGGGCTTCAATAAGCTTCAATAGTCAGAGGACAGTTCCAATAGCAACCATACGGTGGCAGACACACAACAGAGGTGAACAATAGGGGAAACCTTCACCATCCCCCACACAGACTGCCTCTTACCATTCGGAAAGGACCCCTATTATGTGGGTCAGATAAGCCTTGGTGTGGGGTTAGGTAATCTGTCCTGTCCGATGTGAACAAAACGATTTCTCCTCCACGATCTCCCAATTGACCTCCCGGCGTCATAAAAGTGGATAAATGACAAACATGATGTAGCACGTTCAAACAAATTTAATAACAATAAAAAGGTGATACACTCACATTTAAAGAGAAGTTGCTCCCACAATGAAACAATCAGGTTTGTTTCCAACCACAAGTATGGTGGCCTGCACCCGGAACACGCGAGCGTCACGTTGGCAAACTCCTCCCAATGCGTTTCGTCATCACTGACGTCGTCAGGGGCGTGGCCATCGCCTGACGTAGTGTGATATATATAGCAAACCGGGCAGACGAGGATTGGAAAATTACAAAGACTGGGACAAACACTGATTGGACGTGCTGGTCTAATGGACACACAAGACAAAGGTGGGACAAACAGTCAACATCCTGTTGCGACTTCCGTGTGGGTCACGCACCGGAAGAGAGAAAAACATACGCACAAGCCCTTCCCGTTCCAGAGAGTGCCTCGTAAACTTGAGAGAAGGGAACAAATCCCTTTCTCTCATAAAATAGCAATTATGCTCCTTAAAAACACTGGTCACAACATTCATAAAAAATATATATAAATGTATGTATTCCAATGACAGCTTTATTAAAATACTGGAACCATTCCTTTGTGTTTAAAACATCACTCTGGGGAGCCACCTCCCATCTCAGACTTCTGGGTACCATGCCATCAGATATATATAGTTCAAAAAAAGGCAATATCCCAACTGGCATGGAGCTCAGATGTGACCAAATTTCTGAACCATAAGAAGTTCCCCCCAGGTCATCCTGAGAAGGGGTGGTTTCCCCAAATACACCATCAGTGTCAATCTTATACGTAGATCTAAAATCAAAAATATCCATATCACAGTCAAATAATTCAGCAGCAGCAAAAAGAAATGTTCAAATCACAATAGTTAGAATAAGAAATCAACTGCGCTAAATAAAATGGTAAACTACCAGCAGCCAGCACAGAGGTTGTACAGTCCAAAGTAAAATATAAAGAAAAAGTGCAGCGCTGAAAAGGGCTTCAATAAGCTTCAATAGCCAGAGGACAGTTCCAATAGCAACCATACGGTGTCAGACACACAACAGAGATGTGTCAATTAGAGTTGAGCGAACACCTGGACGTTCGGGTTCTGCGGGTTCAGCCGATCTTTCTGGAAACGTTCGGGTTCGGTACCGAACGTCATCCGAACTTTACCCCGGACCCCGAACCCCATTGAATTGAATTGGCACAAAAATGACTGTAAAAAGTGCTAGAGGGCTGCAAAAGGAAGAAAAATGGGAGATGTGATGTTATTAGATATGCAATCTGTCCCTTAAGATCGTTCTGTAATGCAGGATGAGAGATCATTCTGTAATCAGATCATTCTGTAATGCAGGATGAGAGATCGTTCTGTAATCAGATCGTTCTGTAATGCAGGATGAGAGGTCATTCTGTAATCAGATCTTTCTGTAATGCAGGATGAGATGTTATAGATCTACAATCTGTCCCTCAAAGCAGTAGTAGTAATCTCTACCTAGTTATCACTGCAATCTGTCCCTCACAATCTGTCCCTCACATCGCCGGCAGCATCCTCTCCCTACACTAACCTAAGAGCATGTGACATGCAGCAATGTGACTCCAGCCTCATATAGAGGCTGGGTCACATGATGCACTGGCCAATCACAGCCATGCCATTAGTAGACATGGCTGTGATGGCTTCTAGGGAAAACCAGTGAAACGCTTGTTGATTGGCTCCCCTGCAGCTATTCAACATGCGTGATAAAATACCAGAACCCAGAACCCGAACGTTTTCTAAAACGTTCGGGTTCGGATTCGGGACACGGACACCCGAAAGTTCGGTATGAACCCAAACATTACAGTCCGGGTTCGCTCAACTCTAGTGTCAATCTCTTTATGGCTAAATGGGAGGAGGACATCGTCTATGGTCTCCCTAGAACGCAGCTTTTGTTTTGGAGGTGATACATAGATGATGTACTCCTCCTATGGGAGGGCAGTGAAGGAGTCGCTGGCTTCCTTCTTTTCTGAGCTTAATTGTAATGATAGGGGGATTCAGTTCCAATTTGAGGCCAGTAGGACTGAGGTCCACTTCCTGGAACTCACTATCAAGGTTGAGGGGGGGTATGATTTCCACCTCTACTTTTTTTAAAGAGACCGACCGGAATGTTTTTATTGATAGTTCTAGCTGCCATCATCCCTCATGGCTCCGATTGGTCCCTAAAAGTCAGTTCTTTAGATTGAAGAAAAACTGTACTAATAGAGATGATTTTTTGAGGGAGGTTGATTTCCTCAGTAGGAGATTTTTAGAAAAAGGGTATAAGAAAGAGCTTAGGAAAGCTTTTTTAGAAATAGATGCTTTGGACAGAGAGTCTATGTTGAGGCCTAAGGAAGAGGGGGAAAGGTCCTCTTTTGACTTTGCTTTTCTCACTTCCTTCTCTTCTCATCATTGGTTGATAAGAGGGATTGTGAGTAAGCATTGGGAGGTTCTTCGCAATGACAGAGTTTTGAACTCTGTTTTGCCTGAAAGACCCCAAATAGTCTTCAGAGGCGCCCCTCCTTTGAGATTGCAGGTTGCCCCAAATATAGTCGAGGGTCCTGTGAAATGTTCTTTTTTTCAGGATCTTCGAGGTTACTATCCTTGTAGGAAATGTCCAGTTTGTAAACTCAATACCCACAAACCTAGGAAATGTAGTTCTTTCGAGTCTTCAGCTACTCATCAAGTTTTTTCCATTAAGCCTTTCATCACTTGCAGCTCTAAAAATGTGGTCTACATTATTTGTTGTCCATGTGGGTTGCAATATATAGGCCGCACTAAGCGCAAATTGGTGACTAGGCTTAAAGAACATATAGCCAACATTAACATTTTTGGATCACAGCCTGTCCAAGCACTACGCGCTCAAACATAACAGGAGATTGGAGGGTACAGTGTTTATGGGCATTGATACGTTTTCTGCCAACTGGAGGGGTAGTCATGTAGTTCGTGAGATTTCCCGGCTAGAGGCCAAGTGGATCTATCGGGTTAAGACCTATGTCCCATTCGGCATGAATGTTGAATGGGACGTAAATGCTTTTGTTAATAATAACTGATTATGTTCCTTGTTTTTTTTTTTTTTAACTTTGGATGTGACTCTTTGCTGACGTTATTGTTTTGGTTTATATACATATGTATATTTTTTTTGCTTTGTGGGTTTGTATTTTATTGTATAATTGTAGTTCTGTTTTCCAACCACCAGATGGGGTCTTTCCCGTAACACGCTATAGAATTACTTTTTAGCTTATGTGTATGTATCTGTCATTGGAATACATACATACGATGGCCACACCCCTGGCGATGTCAGTGATGACGAAACGTGTTGGGAGGAGTTTGCCAACGTGACGCTCGCGTGTTCCAGGTGCAGGCTGCCATACTTGTGATTGGAAACAAACCTGATTATTTCATTGCGGGAGCAACTTCTCTTTAAATGTGAGTGTATCACCTTTTTATTGTTATTAAATTTGTTTGGACGTGCTACAGCATATTTGTCATTTATCCACTTTTATGACACGGGGTGGTCATTGGGAGATCATGGAGGAGAAACCGTTGGGTTCGCATCTGACAGGACAGATTACCTAACCCCACACCAAGGCTTATCTAACCCACGTAATAGGGGTCGTTTCCAGGCAGTAAGAGGCAGTCTGTGTGGGGAAAGGTGAAGGTTTCCCTTATTGTTCACCTCTGTTGTGTGTCTGCCACCGTATGGTTGCTATTGGAATTGTCCTCTGACTATTGAAGCTTATTGAAGCCCTTTTTCAGCGCTGTGCTTTTTCTTTATATTTTATTCTATTCTTTTGTATTCTGTTATATTCTTTTCTAGTATATATTTTTTTTCCAGTTCTATTCCTTTGTTTTCTATTCTATTTCGTTCTCTTTGGAAACTGGAAAACTATTCAAATTCGAGGACTTTTCTAATTCGAATTTGAAAACTATTCGAATTTGAAAACTTTTCATATTCGAAAAGTATTCGAAAACAAATTGAAAATGATTAGAATTCTAATTTTGTCTGAATTTTTTTTTCATTATCTCGGATTCATTTAAATTTGGTACTATTGTAATTCGAAAATGTGGTTATATCTGAATTTTCGAAAAAGGAAAATTCGTCTGAATTTTAATTCGGAACGAAACGAACCACACATGTCTAGTATTGGCTTGGGAGCCTTGAATAATGTGTGTCCAAGGTACTACCACCTCTTGCCGTCCCTCTGGCTGTAACTTCCACAGCTCCCACTTTTCCTTCCCAATATCAGTCCTTCCATGATGTTTTTTGCAAAATGTCCGCTGACAGCTTTCCTCCTCACAGAGACTATGACTGCTCCGTTGATCTGTTACCAGGAACCTCTCCTCCCAGAGGCCGAGTCTACCCTCTCTCTATCCCAGAAACACAAGTCATGTCTGAATACATTCAGGAAAACTTGCAAAAGGGTTTCATTAGGAAATCCAAGTCACCGGCTGTAGCCGGTTTTTCTTTGTGGGCAAAAAAGATGGATCACTCCTTCCATGCATTGATTACAGGGGCCTTCACGCCATCACTGTGAAGTACCGATACCCTCTCCCTTTGATTTCAGAACTCTTTGACAGACTGCAAGGTGCTCAGATTTTCACTAAATTTGATCTTAGTGGGATTTAAAATGTAATAAGAATCCGTGATGGAGACGAGTGGAAGACAGCCTTTAACACCAGGGATGGACATTATGAATATCTTGTGATGTCCTTTTGGCCTATGTAATGCCCCAGCTTTATATCATCTGGATGATATTATTATTTTCTATCTGGACTTGCACACCCATCTTCTATACGTGAAAGCTGTGCTGCAGTGACTGCGGGACAATTGCCTTTATGCTAAGTTGGAGAAGTGCCTAATTGAACAAACACAAGTTCCATTCCTGGGCTACATAATCACAGATCAGGGACTTCTCATGGACCCAGCCAAACTTCGGGTCATCTCTGAGTGGCCTCAGCCCTCTGGCCTTAAAGCCACCCAACAATGTTTTGGCTTCACTGATTACTATCGCCAATTAATTCGTAACTATTCTTTGGTGGCTCCTATTACATCTCTTACACATAAGGGTGTCAATGCCAGGTCCTAGTCCCCTGAAGCCGTGGATGCTTTTGCAAACTCAAGACAGCCTTCCTCCCCTCCCCTATTCTCCGAAACAAAATCCTTTTCTATGGAGGTTGATGCCTCTTCAGTAGGAGTCGGTGGCGTCCTACTGCAAGCTCAGAAGGGCAAGTTTCAGCCTTGCACATTCTTTTCCAAAAAGTTTTTAGACGCAGAAAAGAACTATACCAGTGGGGACCGTGAGCTACTGGCTATTAAGCTAGCTCTTCAAGAATGGTGAAATCTGCTAGAGGGCTCCTGCCATTGCATCATCATCTATACTGATCATAAAAATCTGCAATAGCTACAATCTGCTAAACGCTTGAACCCATGAAAAGTTCGCTGGGCTCTCTTTTTCGCCCGGTTCAACTTCAACATTACCTGGTGCCAAAAATGTTCGAGCCAATGCCTTGTCCAGGTCGTTCAATGTCAGCGATTCTGAGAATCACCTAGATCCTGGTCCCATCATCCCTCCGCACTGAATTCTAGCCACTACTCAGCTCCTGCCCACGCAGCCTCCTCCACGTAGAACATTTAAAGTGCCCACACTTTGTCCCAAACTCCTTGCGTGGGTACATGACTCCAAGTTCTCTGGATATCCTGGTATACATCGTACCTGCAACCTGCTTCAATGTTACTACTGGTGGCCCTCTCTTCGGTAGGACGTCAAGGAGTACATTCAAGCTTGTACGGTTTGTGTACAATCCAAGTCTTCCACGTCCGCCCCAGCTGGGCTGCTTCTACCCTTAACGGTTCCCGATATACCTTGGCATTGTATTTCCATGGACTTTATCTCTGATCTGACCCCTCAGCAGGTTCTATGGTCATTTGGGTAGTGGTGGATTGGTTCTCCAAAATGAGTCACTTGATTCCTCTCCCAGGTCTACCTACAGCTACCAGTCTTGCCACAATTTTCATCAGGGAAATCTTTTGTCTCCATGGGATGCCTTCATACATTGTCTCAGACAAGTTCAATTTACAGCTCGGTTTTGGAGAGCCTTGGCCAGCTCCTTCGGGATTTTTCATCTGCCTTTCATCCCCAGCCCAATGGGCGAAAAGAACGTGTCAATCAAAATGTAGAACGTTTTCTCCGTGCCTTCATCTCAGCCCACCAAGATGACTGGGTGGACCTTTTGCCATGGGCAGAGTTTGCCTTAAACCACCACTCTAATGCCAGTACTGGAAAATCTAAATTTTTCACTGTTTACCGACAGCATCCATCTGCTCCCTTTCCTGTTCCAATCTCTCCTCTCGTACCAGCAGCTACTAAAACCCAAAAGACCTTGGACCTAATCTGGAAAGAGGTTTCTAAAAATCTCCACCTGGCTGCTTCCAGGCATAAAACGGCAGCAGATAATCAGATAATCATCGTCGTCCTGGTCCTAAGTTACTACCTGGCGACAGAGTTTGGCTCTCTACCAAGCACATCTGACTTTGGGTGCCCTCAATGAAATTTGCCCCTCGCTTCATTGGTCCCTTTCCAATTATCCGCCAGATCAATCCAGTTGCTTTCAAGCTCCGCCTGCCCTGTCTCTCTGCTCAGGCCATTGATCCTCAATCGCTTCTCTTGCCCTTCTTATCACCCCGCTCCTGTTGCAGATACAACTGATCAATATGAGATTAAAGAGATATTGGACTCTAAATACTCCGGGGAAAGTTACTCTATCTGATTGATTGGAAGGGCTACGGCCCAGAGGAGAGGTCTTGGGTTCCGGCTGCAGATGTTTCAGCGCCACACTTGGTGACCAATTTTCATCGGAAATTTCCCTCCAAGCCAGCCCCTAGACTTGTGGGGGGACATTGTAAGTGGGGGGAGCGGGGTGCTGTCACAGATCAGCTGCGGGGCTGATCTGTGTCTTACTGGTTGTATACGGCTTTTACCTTTGCTGCTGTAGGCCCGCTGGCACCTCTGGTGGTGCTCTGTTCTTGCTGTGCTGACTTAGCAGCTATGGGTGTCGCCGGCTTCACCTGATGGTTCACCTGATGGTTAATATGCCTTTCTTCCTGCTACTTCCTGTCCAGCCCCCATGTGTCTCCCTATTTAAATTCCACTCAGACCAGGTTGTAGTTTCTTGAGCAACACTTATTCCTGAGCTCCTACTGTGCTATATTCCTTACCTGCTTCTCGTGGACTGATCTATTGTGTACCGACTTGCCTAGTTCTCCTGATTATGTCTGTCTGCTGACCACCCTTGGCTCGTTATCCAGTTATTCTTTTGCTTCACCCATCCATGCCTGCACTGTGTCTTTGGGTACTCTCCTCATGAGCGGGTGAACCAGGGGTCGTGACCTGGGGTCAGAATGCAGCAAGTCCAAACTCCCATGAGGGGGTCCCTGGGAGAATACTGGCTGGCTCTTAGACTCCATGCCCTGGGGGATCCCATGTCACCTGCTCGCCTGTGGGCTCACACCTGCATCACCATGACACAGAGGGCCATCAACGAGTACCTGTGTGAGTATGGCACAACAACAGGCTCAGGCAGGCTTGGCTTTTTTCCCCACGCCAATGGCTGCTCATAAAGGATGCATGCACTGTACTGTCCCCATTTGAGGAGGTCACAAGGATGGTGAGCCGTGACAATGCATGCATCAGTGACACAGTCCCAGTTGTGTTCCTGCTGGAGCGGACTCTGCATGTCATTATGGACAGGGCACTGGAGGTAGAGCAGCGGGAGGAAGATGAGGACTTCCTTTCCTTTCAAGGCCCACTTTATGCAGACACCATCATTCCTATGCCACAGAACACACAAGAGGAGAGAGAGGAGGAGGATTCTGGCAGTTTCAGAGGCATTGAAGTAGAGGAAGACATACGTCAAACAGTAAGCGATCCCCAGAACCCTTAGTAGTAGTACGTGGCTGGGAGTAGCCAGTTCCAGATACTGTAATCCTGAGTGACCCCGAGGAGTCTGCTTCTCATACCTCTGCAAATTTGTGGTGCATGGGCTCCCTCATGCTTCAAAGCCTGCCAAAGGGGGCGTGGCTTAGCAATGGCCGAGTGAAGAAGTGTCTCTGGAGCTCTGCCGGACCTAGACCTGGGACAAACCGTTTAGCCTTGGTCCTGAAGCTTTTAAATGCATGCCGGCTGATCGCAGGAACTCACACACCCCGGGGGAACACAGAGGACCAGAGATCACTCAGTATTTCCTTAGGAATCACGGTCCTCCCCCCCGAGCTTTCAGGCAAGATGGCGCCTCCACGTGTGCAGCAGCATGGGACGGCAACCCCTTCTAGCAAGAAAGGAGTACAGCAAGAAGGAAGGGCCCGATCTGATGGAGAGGAATGCCCTGGTGTGTGGCAGTCGCCATCGACCATCCGTTCTCCAGAGTGGCCGAGAGAAGACTCGCAAGCAGCTCCGTCCTCCGATCCTCCGGGAACAAACTTTCCGGGAACGAACTTTCTGGGAACAAACTTTCCGGGAACAAACCTTTCGGGAACAAATCTTTCGGGACGAACCTTCCGGGAACGGTCGCTGGCGGGACCCTCAGGGAAATCATTGCCTCCCTGCCTACCAGAAATGATCTTCAGGCTATGGCCACCTCTATAGTGAGCGCCCTCACAAAGGAGCTCCATGATATCAGAGGCCAGGTGGAGGCGGTGGAGGAGCGGATCGGTGACCTGGAGGCGTCGGCTAATGCCACGGAGACAAGGCTCTCTGCATTGGAGACTGACCAACAGGCGTTCCGCCGTCACCTCATCGATCTCCAGTTACGTGTCGACGATGGCGAAAACCGCAGCTGGCGGAACAATCTTCGCCTCCGGGGCATACCTGAAGCCACTCGGGGCCCTGACCTCAAGGCCTCGGTGACAGCTATACCAAACAGATACCTTGACAAGCCTCCTACCGCAAACCTAGAACTGGACAGAGTCCATCGGATCCCGGGTCCTCGTGCCCCCGCTGGGGGATCGGTTTCTCAAGACCTGCCTCGTGATGTCCTGTGTCGGGTCCATTTCTTTGGGATCAAAGAGGAAATAATTCGGCAGACTTGGGCTAAGGGCCCCCTGGACTTTGATGTGGCAAGCATCCGCATCTACCCAGATCTTTCAAGACAGACAAGGGGGATGCGTGCTCTGTTACGTCCACTCCTGGATCTCCTGAGGGAAATGGAGATAACGTACAGATGGGGCCATCCCTTTCACCTGGTTGTGAAGAAGGAGGGAGAGGAGTTCTACCTGCGGGCTCCAGATCAGCTGCCGGACCTTTTCTCCTTTCTTGAACGTCCTGCTGTGGAGATCCCCAACTGGCACGAATATCTGCTCTCCCAAGGGGTGGGGTTCCCCCCGCCTCCACGTCCTCAGCGACAGCGGAGACCCCATTCCAGGGCGCGGAGTGGGGAGCCGTCCCATAGGCGGCCCACAGCATCGGGGGACTAGGCACTGGGAGCATTGCGGACCCGGGTAAGAAATCGGGACATCAGGAAGCTTTTCTTGTTACCATACGCCAGTTGCCTGGCGAGAGTGCCGTTTGATTGTGTACTCCCAGGCTGCCCTGGCTGTTAGTCTCTCTGTCCCGGGCTGCGGACACTGCCCCCTGTGGTTCTGGATAGATCCTGCCTTCAGACACCATCCCTTTGTCCCATGCAGGCCGGGAAGGACTGGTCAGTTTTGTTCTGACTGATGACAAGCGGAATCCCTATTTTCTTCTATGCTCCCTTTCACTCCCGGACTGTTCAGGAGCTGTCTCAATCGTGAGGATCGGACTGAAGTACTTTGTGCCTTCTTCATATTGCCCTTTTCCCCTTCCCCCCTTTACGTTTGGACTGGGGCCGAGGTCATGGCCGTCCCTCGAGGCCTAAGATGCCGCCGCGGTTCCTGGTTTTCGCCCCCCTTCCCTCGGTCCCCCTCCGTGCATCTAGTAGAGACCACCGCTGACTGACTAGGTCTGGTGGTCGTGAGCCGACCGTGTCCCTGAAGCTGGTAATGCCCCAGACGTTGCCCCTACTCCCCCTGGCATCACGTTTTTTTTTTCCTTTGGGTTGTTAAATTTTCATGTATAACCCCACTGTGTTCTGGGATGCCCAGGATATTCATAATGTTAAATGTAATGATGTATGTTGATTGTTTCTAATCTTTTTCCTTTCACAGGAGGGCACTCAGCCTGGGGTTGGATGCGCTGCTGCTCGTGCCCCCGGTCACCCCTTGGCTACCGCGCCGCCTTGGTGGCGGGGGGCGGGGGGGCTGTGGGGGGCTGGGGTGGGGGTCCGGCGGCTGCCCGGGGGCCCACTCGGTGCCTTGGCTCTGGGGAATGGGTCCTTAAATGGGGCTGCAGCTTGTATGGGGGAGGGGCTGGTTGGGGTTTAGATGGGGCCGGTCATTTCAATGGTATTGTACTGTTATGGTGGAGGTTGGCATGGGTTGGGGGGGCAGGGGGGGTTACGTTACTCTGCTCCGATTATTCAGTTAAAGTTTACTGTTAAGAAATGTATACTGTACCTGAGTGTTCTAGGTCTATTGTTTAGCTACCCTGGCGGGGTGTGGTCTGTCCTGGCATTAGGCTGCATACCCCGCTCACATTCTGACCCGGTAGTTTTTCTGTAGTTGCGGGAATCCTGTTCAGGCTTCTCTCTTAATGTGACGCATGTCTGACTTGTCCTCTGAGTCTGGCATCTCTGTTCTTCCTGATACAGCTTATTTACTTGACAACTGTCTGGGTTGTTCTGAACAGATCCCTACACCCACCCCCGCAATAGGTGCTGATCCGGGATACTCGCCCTTGGGCGAGACCGGAACACATAGGCTTGTAGCCTTGATAGTAATTTAGTTTATACTCTACATTACTTTCTCCCCTCCCTCTTTCCTTTCTTCCCCCCCAACCCCCCTTTTTTTTTCTTTTCTCTTTCCCCATTCCTTTCCCTTTCTTATTCTTCTCCTTCTTTGAAGGTGTCCCTCGCCGGGGGCCCTGTCCGAGGCTCCACTCACTCATTAACGGCTAGCCTGCAGTAGGCTACGGCCTGCCATATGGGTCTACTCAAAATTACATCCCTCAATATAAGTGGTCTCAATAAGCCGGAGAGGCGATCACAGCTCCTTTCCTTCCTGAAGAGAGAGGGATCGCAGATAGCCTTTCTACAAGAGACGCACTTTAAGGGAGACCATATCCCGAAGCTCACAAACAAAGCCTTCCCCGTTGCATTCCATAGTGTCTCTCCAGTCTCCAAGTCCAAAGGGGTTAGCATACTTTTTGCCAGATCCGTTCCTTGGGTCTTGGAGGTGCAACGGATAGACCCACAGGGCCGTTTTCTTCTCCTTCGGGGTCTACTATCAGGTGTGCGGGTCACCCTGGCTAATCTATACCTGCCCAATAAAGACCACGCACTATTTCTGCGTAGGCTTCTTCCTGAGCTCCTGGACTTCTCTGAGGGTTTGCTGGTGTTGGGTGGCGATCTGAACTTTGCCATGGAGCCCCTCCTAGACGTCTCGAGGGGCGCCTCACACCTCCCCTATACCGTACTCCGCAAAATTAAGCAGAGCTACAACTGCTTCACTTGGTGGATCCTTGGAGGATTCAGCATCCCTGCACCATACCTACTCCAGGCTGGATTACCTTCTGATCCCACACCAGCATCTTGACAAGGTAGTAGACACATCCATCGGCACAGTGTCCCTCTCGGACCATGCGCCCATTCATGCTATACTTAAGCTCGATCACCTGGCCCGACCTCTACCGAACTGGCGGTTGAATGAGACCCTCCTCCAGTCTGAGGAGATTCGTTGAGACGTTTTGTCCACTTTGCAGAATTATTTCGCTACAAACACTGGCTTGGTCACCAACCCCCTCGTGCTCTGGGAGGCTCATAAAACAGTGGTGCGGGGAGTCCTGATTAGATGGGGGGCACGCCGCAAGAGAGAGCGCGTACAACAGATGGAGGATCTATTCATGAGATTGTGGGTCCTTGAGCGTACCCACAAGAAATCCCTGGCCCATTCTGCCTTCCGGGAGCTTCAGAAGGTTCGGGAGGAGCTTTGTGAGCTTCTCATCTTTAAAACAAAACAGAAACTGGCCTGGGTCAAACGAGGCTTCTACGAATTTTCCAACAAACCAGGTGCTCTCTTGGCACGGGCGCTCAGAGGGCCGCACCCGGGCACCTACATCCCTTGCGTGCAAACTGGGTTGGGTAAGAAACTGTCACTGTCCTCTGACATAGCAGGGGAATTCCGCTCTTTTTTTGAAAAACTGTACAACCTGGTGGATGCCGCGTTTGCGGTTCCGCCCGGGGCGGAAAACCTGGAAATGCAGGAGTACCTGGTCTCCTCAGGGATGCCTACCCTAGATCCCGGTATCCAGGAGGAACTTGAGTAACCAATTTCTGTCGAGGAGCTTGGCGCGGCCCCTGGAAGCCCAGGAAGGCCCCTGGCCCAGATGGGCTGACCCTACTATAAGACCTTTTTTGAGTCCTTGTCTGGCCCCTTAGTGGAAGCGCTTAACACTATCCCGCACGGGCAATCTTTCCCTGCGGACTCCGAGAGCCTACATATCCCTGATCCCTAAGGAGGGAAAGGATCCTCAACAATGTGGCAGTTACTGCCCCATTGCCCTCCTGAACACAGACCTGAAGCTGTTCGCGAGGGTTCTGGCAAACAGGCTGTTGCCGCACATACCGGGATTGATCCACCGTGACCAGGCAGGATTTGTCCCTCAACGAGAGGCGAGGGACAATACCATCCGGGTACTAAACCTAATACACGTGGCCAGATTGGAGCGGAGACCCTTGCTCTTACTCTCCACCGATGCGGAGAAGGCCTCCGACCGGGTCAACTGGTCTTTTCTTAGAGCCACGTTGGAACATGTGGGCTTCGCGCGTCGATGCTTGGATGGATCATGTCCCTCTACTCTGACCCCTCGGCAGCGATTAGGGTCAACGAGACCAGATCGGACTTTTTCGGCATTTGCAATGGAACCCGGCTGCCCATTGTCTCCCCTTATTTTTATTTTGACGCTCAAACCCTTTCTCTGTACTTTGAGGTCGGACCGGGAGATGAAGGGCTTTCGGAAGGGCTCTGGCTCACATAAGGTCGCTGCCTTTGCGGACGACCTGGTTTTCTTCCTGACCTCACCCAACACGTCCCTTCCGAGAGTTCTTCGGTTGCTGAGGGAGTATGGTTCATTGTCACATTTTCAGATCAACATGGCCAAGTCCTCGGTCCTTAATATCACCGCTGACCAGGCTGTGGTGGACCGCCGGAGAGCAGCCTACCCTCTGCGTTGGGCTAATTCCTCTATACGCTATTTAGGGGTAGACATTACCAGCGACATAAAGGCCCTATACTCTGCAAACTTTGTACCTCTACTGGCCCGAGTAAAGACGGATTTACTCCTCTGGCATTCACTGGCGACATGGTTTGGCAGATGTAGCGCCCTGAAGATGACTGTCCTCCCTAGAATGTTGTAAATCATGCAGACGTTACCCATCCGGCTCCCATCCAGTTTCTTCAAGAGGGTGGAAGTCCTATTCCGTGAATTTGTATGGTCCCACCGCCAGCCCAGGATCCGGCTTACCATTCTTTACCTGCCCAAAGCTCGGGGAGGTGTAGGCCTCCCAGACATGAGGGCGTATTACAGGGCGACTCACTTGGTTAGGCTGGTGGACTGGTTCTGCCATGCCGACGCCAAGCACTGGGTTGCCATGGAGCTGGAGGACTCAGCAGGCTTGGCGAAAAGCTAGCCGTGGATACGCTTCTCCCTTCCCCGTGGAATAGCGGACCACCCAGCTCTTGGGGGCACCCTGGCTGTTGCCAGGGAGGCCTTCAGGCACATCTCAGTCTCCCCACACCCATCGCCTATGATCCCGGTCTTGGACAACCCAGATTTTGAACCGAGCCTTCACAATCCGGCTTTCCAGTGGCTGAGGGCAGTAAACCGTACTTATGTCTCGGACTTCCTCAAAACTGATGGTTCCCTTTCTGATGTTGCGGGTCCAGCGGTGGTCAGTCCTCCCTTGGACTTTCTCAGTGGTCTCCAACTCCTGGCCTTCTTGCGGAGGTCCCAGAGGACCCCGGGAGGCTCCAGACAGTTGACTACACCGGAGGCAATATGCCGCTCCGGGGAGCCCATTTGCCAAGGCCTCTCCTTACTATATACCTTGTTGACTCAGCCCCGAGCCGATTTTCAGCCACCATTCCTTCTTCAATGGTAAGAGGATCTGGGTGTTCAGTTGACTGCTGCAGAGAGAGAGAAAATACTGCACTTTCCCCATAAATCCTCCATAGCTACCAGGATTCAAGAATCCTGTTATAAAATTCTTACAAGATGGTACAGAATGCCAACGGTTCTGCATCGGTTCTTTGGAGCAGTGCTGGAGATGTGGAAGGGGGGAAGGCACAATGCTCCACATCTTTTTGGGACTGTCCAAAACTGCGTCCCTTTTGGAAGGGGCTGACCCGCACCATAAAAAACCTGACTGGCGTTGATGTGGAAGATAAGCCACTGGCGCGTTTATTACACTTGACAGACCGTCCCATCAAGAAGTACAAAACTTCCTTAACAATGCAGCTGCTGAATGCGGCTAAGGCATTTATCCCTCTCTGTTGGAAGTAGGAGCTCCCTCCCTCTCTGGCACCTTGGTTCTCGAAGGTTAATGACCTGAGAAATATGGAAGACCTGACTGCCACCCTGAACGACAGGGAGGAGGCCTTTCGGGAGACCTGGCGGCCTTGGCAGTACTTTGTCTATACAGACGCCTATCTGGCGGAATGCCGCGCTGAGCCACTGGATCAGCGTGACACCGAGGGGTCCTTGATGGGCGACACGCAATTCCCACTATATCCTTTTTACTTTTTGTCTATCTATCTGCTATATTATACTTCCACTCTGTTCTGTAGTTTCATAATTCAAAAAGTTGAGTTTCCTGGTGATAACCTGGCCTTATTTCACCCTCCCGCTGGTCCTGGAGGTGGGTGGGGTCCTGGCTGCGGTGGGGGGGGTATCTGGCAGTCTTCCTCCGGGTCCCTCGGCCGCTGGGGCCAGGTGTCTCTGCCTCCCCCTGGACGTTAATCAACCCTGGGGTCATTTCATAATAAGTTTTTAGGTTTTTCTTCGGTTCAGAACGGTTGATGGGGCGGTCGGAGTGGGAGGACCAGTTGGACGTGCAGCTTTCAGCTAGGCACCTGGGTGCTCAACGCTGCTCGCCTTTGCGGCGGGCTACGATTGCAGACCATGGAGTGCACTTACATGTTGTTCTAGGTTTTTCAAGATATAAGAATAAGAATACTGTACCCTCTATTACTATGTATAATGTTGCTCTATTCTGATATACACCTTTGA
>BLSH010466731.1:61703-76019 GCA_018402905.1 Glandirana rugosa | reverse complement strand
GTGCTCGGGTTAACATCACTACTGTGTACAGTGCTCGGGGTGACATCATTACTGTGTACAGTGCTCGGGGTGACATCACTACAGTGTACAGTGCTCGGGGTGGCATCACTATAATGTACAGTGCTCGGGGTGACATCACTACAGTGTACAGTGCTCGCGGTGACATCACTACTGTGTACAGTGCTCTGGGTGACATCACTACTGTGTACAGTGCTTGGGGTGACATCACTACAGTGTACAGTGCTCGGGGTGACATCACTACAGTGTACAGTGTTCAGGGTGACATCACTACTGTGTACAGTGCTCGGGGTGACATCATTACTGTGTACAGTGCTTGGGGCGACATCACTACAGTGTACAGTGCTCGGGATGACATCACTACTGTATACAGTGCTCAGGGTGACATCACTACTGTGTACAGTGCTCGGGGTGACATCACTACAGTGTACAGTGCTCGGGTTAACATCACTACTGTGTACAGTGCTCGGGGTGACATCATTACTGTGTACAGTGCTCGGGGTGACATCACTACAGTGTACAGTGCTCGGGGTGGCATCACTATAATGTACAGTGCTCGGGGTGACATCACTACAGTGTACAGTGCTCGCGGTGACATCACTACTGTGTACAGTGCTCTGGGTGACATCACTACTGTGTACAGTGCTTGGGGTGACATCACTACAGTGTACAGTGCTCGGGGTGACATCACTACTGTGTACATTGCTCGGGGTGACATCACTACTGTGTACAGTGCTCGGGGTGACATCACTACAGTGTACAGTGTTCAGGGTGACATCACTACTGTGTACAGTGCTCGGAGTGACATCATTACTGTGTACAGTGCTTGGGGCGACATCACTACAGTGTACAGTGCTTGGGATGACATCACTACTGTATACAGTGCTCAGGGTGACATCACTACTGTGTATAGTGCTCGGGGTGACATCACTACTGTGTACAGCGCTCGGGGTGACATCACTACAGTGTACAGTGCTTGGGGTGACATCACTACAGAGTACAGTGCTCAGGGTGACATCACTACTGTGTACAGTGCTTGGGGTGACATCACTACTGTGTACAGTGCTTGGCGTGACATCACTACTGTGTACAGTGCTCGGGGCGACATCACTACTGTGTACAGTGCTTGGGGTGACATCACTACTGTGTACAGCGCTCGGGGTGACATCCCTACTGTGCTGCAGTGAACTGTGAGGCAGGAGTCTGTGTGCAAGGAGCTCAGAGACTGCAAGAAGTCCAGAGAGAGGACTGGGGTCTCTAATGCTGCCTGAAAACACTGAGCTGTCACTGCAACAAGTAGATAGTGTGCACAAGATGCCGCCTGCTGTTTTTGAGAGCTCAGGAGGCAGCTGTCGCTGGTGAGAGTCCACGTGGCAGCTGTCACTGGTGAGAGATCGCTTGGCTGTTGTTACTGGTGTTGCTGCTAGGTGACCACGTGTTCCAGATTGCCTGGGACAGTCCCACATTTTACCGGTCTGTTCTGAGTCCTGGGCACCTTCATTCTGGGACAATACCATGTCCTAGAATGAAACTGACAGAGCCAGCAAACTTAGCAGTGGCGCTGGCTCTACCTCCACCCCCACCAGAGACTCCTAGCTACTGGTTGCTAGAGCTGCCTGGCATCTAGCAACCAGTAATATCACTCACCAGGGACGAAACCGGCCGGCACCAAATTGAGAGGGATGCCACCGGCCCTAGGTGTCAAATTCAGAAGAGTGCCACTTTCGCCACCGATGTTTGCTCTGCTGACACTGGCTGGGATTTCACAGGGAGCAGTGTTCACACACGACTTTTCGGTGAGCCCGCTTGGACTGTCTCTGACTGCAGGGGAGCCACTGAGTCTCACACACACTGGCTGTCCAGTGAGTCCCCTCACAATAGCGCTAATCGCTGGGGAGTCATAGGGATTTAGGACCTCAGCCTGAGGCATTCAGCCTTGAAAATATCTGGCTGGGACTTGGAAGAGTCAGCCTTGAAGGGATCCATTACCCAGGGGGAGTTAACCTTGAAGGGATCTGGACTGGACCCCAACAGATCCACTACCCAGGGAGATCAGCTCTTCGGGAATCCAGTATCTGAAGGCAGGTTGCGGGTGGCAAATTACATTGTATCTGGTGGCAGGCTGCGGGTGGCAAGTGGCACACTGTATCTGCTGGCAGGCTACGGGTGGAAAGTAGCACATTTTATCTGGTGGCAGGCTGTGGGTGGATTTGGCAGCAGGCTATGGGTGGCAAGTGACACACTGCATCTGGCTGCAGACTATGGGTGGCAAGTGACACGCTGCATCTGGCGGTAGGCAACGGTGGCAAGTGATACACTGCATCTGGCGGCAGGCGACTGTACAAAATTACACACTTCATCTGGCGACAGGCGACTGTACAAAGTGACACGCTGCATCTGGCAGCAGGCCATGGTGGTAAGTGACATGCTGCATCTGGCAACAGACAACTGTTCAAAGTGATATGCTGAATCTGGTGGCAGGCTATGGGTGGCAAGTGACACTGCGTCTGGTGGCAGGCCATGGGTGGCAAGTGACACACTGCATCTGGTGGCAGGCTATGAGTGGCAAGTGACACACTGCATCAGGTGGAAGGCTATGGGTGGCAAGTGACACACTGCATCTGGTGGCAGGCTATGGGTGGAAAGTGACACACTGCATCTGGTGGCAGGCTATGGGTGGAAAGTGACACACTTCATCAGGTAGAATTTGATCATCCTGACACCAGATAAAGCATGGTGTTGGGATGATTTAAGTGCTAACACCAGTCATTTGCCCGACCAATCACCCCCGCCTCTGAATTCCCCATCAACCCTCGAGACTACAGTCCTCCCCCATCTTTTTTTGGGAGGGGGGTTGTCCCTGAATGGCAGTTTGGAAATGCGGTCACCCTATGTTGCTGCTGGTGAGAGACCGCATAGCAGGTGGTATTGGTGGTGTTGCTGCTGCTGAGAGGCTGCACGATATTAGTGGTGAGGGTATATTTATTTTGTTTTAGCAAAAAATAGTTTGCCCACCAAAATCCTCAGCACCAGGCCCATGATGATCTTAATCTGGCCCCGTACCCATGGGATTAAGACTCGGGGAAGGGAGGTATGGAAGGCAGCAGAGACTCCTGCAGAGTCCAGCAGAGTGCACCTGTGTCAAGCAAGTGAGAGAGAGAGGGAGAGCTCACAAACTGTACAGCAAGCGTGAGCTCTCTGAATCAACTGAGATGCAGGCTGCTGAACCACTCTGTCTGGCTGGTCTGACACCCTGACTCTGGAGGATCCTAACCAAGCTATAGGAACTGGAGACTAGCGGTGACCTACTGTTTTAGTTATCAATACCAGGATTGTGGACTATGTATTTACTTTGGCTGAAGAAAGCTGTCATTTGATTTTGGTTGCTTAAAAATAAATGAACTGTTTGCTTCAATAAACTGCCTGGTGGTCATTACAGAGCACTGTGTATACTTAAAGCGGAGTTCCACTTTATTAAAAGTCAGCAGCTACAAAAAGTGTAGCTGCTGACTTTTAATAATCAGACACTCACCTGTCCCAAGCTCCACTGATGCAGCCGCCTGCAGCGTTGCTCTTCTCCCCCTCCTCTGTACAGCTCCGGCATCACAAGTGTGGGAGCCCGGCTTTTGGCTTCAAAGCTGGGCGTACACTGCGCATGTGACGTGTCCCAGAAGATCGCCAGGTGGGAGGGGGGTAGGTGAACTTCCTTCCGGCTCCGCTGCACCAGGAGAGGAAGTGGGACCTGGGACCCACTGGAAACAGGGCCCCCCCCCCCCAAAAAAAAAATGCCATGCCAATTGTGGCATGTCAGGGGGTCACCTTCCCTTAAAGCGGAAGTTCCACTTTTGGGTGGAACTCCACTTTAATATCTGTTTTTCTACTGTCCTTGTGAGTATATGTCTTTTTAATAAACTGCTTTTATATTGGACGTAGCAAACAAAATTTATCAGCATCCTGACTTATCCCAGGGTGCTACCCTCTCCCCCTGCCTACAGAACTACGTCTCAGAGTTTGCAGACTAATAAAAAAAAATCTTGGTTCTCAAGCCTGAGAACGGATGTCCTGGCAAACTAAGGACAGGAGGGATAACAGGGAAAGGCAACTAGTAACAAGAACATGTGGCGTACCACAAAAAAAAGGGTATAACACAAATGGTAATAGCAAATGGTATTCCACACATAAGTAGCAACTTACGCTGATATTTACAAGTTGGAGGCGTGGCGGACCACTGTAAATTTTTATAAGAGTTGTGAATAAACCACTCACATATACCTATCTATCTATTATTTACACACGTAAAAGGAGAAAGACAAAAAAATAGTTAAATGGTCTTCTTGCTGGAATCATCAGGCCTCCTGATGAAGGAATACGAAGCGGGTGCAGGAAAACATGGAAGAGAACACAACAGCAAGAGAGTACACCCTATTGTCATAATAACCTTTAACACTCTATTTACATTAGTGAACTTGGTTGCTCACCCCTAGCCAGGGGCGGCAAGAAATCAGTATCATCAGAAAAAACATAATAACCACGTATTAACAGTTGGAACTGGGCTCCACCCCCTTCAGGGGTGACATCCTTTTCCTGTCATATCAAAAGATTTGCAATGAGTGAGTTCAAGCAAAATTGGAAGTAACTCGCACAGGTTGGCACTCTCACTCCACCTGGCGGTCTATACAGTCCTTTCAAAACAAAACTTTAAGTCTTTTGATCCAATATACGAAGAAATAAATCCTATCTGACTAACTAATACGTTTTCCCATTGCCCAGTGATGTAACAACATTATTTGTTCAGTTTCTTTTTTTTTCTGTGTTTCCCAGTAGTCTCCCCTCTTTCATAGGGACAACTCCCGGGGACGGGGTTCACGACTGTGTAGCAACAGCAATTATACCATGCACAGGCAAGGAACCAAACTTTGGCAGAGAGTGCTCCATTCTCTCGGCCCACTAGGTCCCCTTGCATGCAACAGTTATGGTCTTCGGCTTTTTCACTCCAGCCGGGAGACCAGCTTGTCTCACACGGAGAAACGAAACACGGTGAGACTCCTCGTTGTGTATCAGCATGTTTTCTGAAGATCTTAAACAATAAATTGACAATCCCCGTGTTCAAGTCAGCTAGGATCTAGGTGAGGTGCCTCCTGCTTTTGCTGACATCTTGGCACACAATTCAGCAATTGCCACAGCAGGAAAGGTCCCCTCAGTACTCTTTAAGAAGTGGTGGAGTGGAAGAAAGAATCACATGCCCCACTAAACTCTCATTTGCAATCCACTGGCAGTAAAATTTCTCAGATCAATTTGTAATCCATCAGGTAACTAGAGTTTTCAAGGTTAACAGCTTCACCAATAGTATCTAGGGTCATGTAATTGTAAGTCTTTCCTCTTTACATCTACCATGGTTATGAAATAGCGGAAGATCTTTCTGCTCATGTCTGTGGATTATGACACAGTCCGGGTAGATGTGACAGCCATAGTTCCAGGTCCGCGAGACATAAGCGTACTTGGCAGCTTGCTTAGGAGATAACGCCTTGAAGTTGAGACGTAGAGGAATTTTTAAGAATTCTCAGATAGCAATATCTATCCACTGATTGCCCTTCTTCTGTATTTCCTCCTCCAAGCTGACAGGCACGTATGGGTATAGACCACTTTTCTAACAATGATCCGCTGCAACTTGGACAACTTGGTGAAGGCCTTAGGGTCTCCACACCCAGGCAAAACTCTAGTATCCACAGCATGCCAGGCTGAACATCTAGCAATCACATCAGGTTTAAAAGGCAACTTGGTCAACTGTCTAGCTTGTGGGGGGACAGGTCTAAGGACCCAAAAGGTCCAGCGTTCTTCTTCAAAGGACTTAAATGTGCTCAGCAGTGGGGCTGTACCCGTAGACAGGTGTAAGGTTGAAACTGGCGACCAAGGTAGGGAGGGCCTCATCTTCATCCTAACACATCGGCTTGTTTTTACTATCTGTCCACCCAGCCCATGACAAAGTCTCTGACCAGAAACCCGATCGGACGGGATATCTGAATCAGATATAGTGCAATCTTCTTCCGCTGGAATTAGGTTGCACTCAGGCTTTGAGGCAGTGACCTGACCCCCTTCACTAGCACCAGGCTTCACTGCTCCCACTGTAATGCCCCCCTCACCTGGATCAGGCTTACCCATCTCTGGCGTCTTCTGGGGGTTTTACCATGAGAGAGTGCAGGTGGGCCCTACCACGGCCGTGGAGGGTAGCTGAAGCATTGGGACCCGAAGCAGCTGCAGGCAACGAGAGAGCAGCTTCTTGGACAGTTTGGGTAATCGAGGGGTACCCTCATAACATTCCCCCAGTGGAACAGCAACATTTCGATCCCAATCCACAGATAACTTCTTTGGAGTTTGGGCGGTTGAGATTACCTCGAGCAGGGACTCCCCGCAACTTCCACAAAGAATCCAAGGCCTTAGTTGAGTGGCCAGGCTGAAGCACTTCCCGCAAACCAGCCCCAGAGCTTTGTAGTCCCCCGCGGTATACAGGGCGAGACTGCAAAGCGAATCCCAGTATAGGTCAGGACATTCCCTGGTCTGCTCAAGCCTGAGCCGGACACCTTCCCTTCCGCTGCAAAGGATCCAAACTGCACCATACTTTCCGCTCTGTAGTCAAAGGACAGCTCTCCAAGCAACAATGGTGGCACACGTGTGTCACATACCGGGTGTTCGAGTCTGACTTATGCAGGAGGCAACCTCTCTTACGGCCCTGGTTCGCGAACCCCTGGTAGTGTAGACAGGGAGCTTGGGAGCACAGGGGGGCACGAGGGCTGGACTTGGTCACTGGTGGTGGGTGAAGGTCTGCTGAAGCTCGTGCTTGGCAGAAGTGTAGTGGTACAGTCCGGGTCGGCAATGTGCTGGCAATGTGGCACGGAAGGATGAGACAGGCGGATGGTCGGGGTGCAGGCAGGGTCGGCAATGTGCGGGCAACAGAAGTACACAGGATCAGGCAGGAGAGAAGTCGTAGACAGGCCGGGGGTTGGGCAGGCAGAAAGCAAACAAAGTCCAAAGATAGCCGGGGCCACAGATGCAGGAAGTCACTCCAGAGCAGACACGGGGTCACAAGTCACGGTAACGCTGTAAAACGGACAGCACCTGCTGCAAGGTGCTGTCTACTTAAATGGCCGTTCTGGCACCATTGGCGCGCACAGGCGCGCGCACCCATGGGCACAGGAAGCTGGTTTTCCTAACATTGCCCCCCCAATGGGCTCTCTTGATCGGGTGTCTTCTCCAGAAGGCTCTGACCAGTTCCTTTGCATGTAAGTTCTCTTCAGGCTCCCAGGAGCTCTCCTCTGGTCCATAGCCTTTCCATTTCACCAAGAATTGAATGTTCCCTCCTCTTTTCCTACAGTTGAGGATGGCCTGGACCTCAAATTCCTCCTCTCCGTCCACCAAGACCGGTTCTGGTGGGCCTGTGTTGCACCCAGGGAAAAGGTCCTTGACCACAGGTTTGAGCAAGCTCACGTGAAAGACCGGATGGATGCGGAGTGATGGAGGTAGCTCCAGCTCATAAGCCACTTGGTTAATTCTCCTCTTAATTGGGAAGGGCCCCATGAATCTTGGCCCCATCTTTTTAGAAGGGCAGGAGATTGTTTGTGGACAGCCACACCCGTTGATCCATTTGAAGTATTAGTTCTTCCCGCCTTCCTTTGTCAAATTTCTTTTTGCTGAGCAATAGTCTCCTGAAAGAGTTTATTATTCCTTTTCAAGAACTACGTGACTTCCAGGGCCGCAGGTACGGCATTCTCTGTAGGTAGATCGGGCATAAAGGTGGGATGGTACCAGAGGTTTGCCCAAAATTGAGATTGCTTTGTAGCTGAATGAACTCAATTATTATAAGCAAACTCGGCAGTTGGCAGTAGGGAGATCCAGTCATCCTGAGCATATGAAGAATAGCAGCGGAGATACTGCTCGAGGGTTTGGTTGGTCCTCTCCGTTTGCCCGTTAGACTGCGGGTGGCAAGCTTAGGAGAAAGCTAGGTCGATACCCAAGGAAGAGCACAGGGCCTTCCAAAAGCGGGACACAAATTGCACCCCTCTATCCGACACAATGTTGCCAGGGATACCATGTAACCGCACCACCTCTTTGATGTAGGCTTCCGCAGTTTCAGAGGCTGTTAGGTATGAAGTGGGCCATCTTTGTGAGGCGGTCTACCACTACAAAAATGGTGTTGAATCCAGCAGAAGGCGGTAGCTCGACTATAAAAACCACTGAAATCGGGGACCATGGCCATTCAGGAATGGGTAGTGGATTGAGTAGCCCCCATGCTTTAGACTTTTCTGTCTTGTTTGCGGTACAGACTGGACAGGCTGCCACATAATTCTTACAGTCCTCTGCTAAGCCGGGCCACCAAAATGAACGGGATAATAGTTCTGCCGTCTTGCACCCCCTGAAGTGCCCAGCCAACTTGAGATCATGGCAGCAGTTAAGGATGGTTGGGCGTAGCTCCTGTGGGATGTAGAGCTGGTCATTGTACCACCACATCCCGTCTTTTGACGTAAGTCTGGAATTTGGTGATATGGTGAGACCAGCAAGGGCACGCCTGAGCCGGGTAAGGAGGTCTTCCTGTGTCAGTAGGAAGCTATGGGCCAGCAAAATTTTTTCTGGCGGGGAATGGTCTTCAGGGACATGGAACATGCGGGATAAAGCGTCTGGTTTAACATTCTTACCCCCCGGCCGGTAGGTGATATGTAGATGGAACCTTGAGAAAAAGAGTGCCCATCGTGCCTGACAGGGTTTCAGTCTCTTTGCAGTCCGTAGGTACTCAAGGTTCTTGTGGTCCGTGAATACTAGGATAGGGTGCGAGGCCCCTTCCAAGAGGTGCCGCCACTCCTCCAAGGCAGCCTTAATTGCCAGCAGTTCCCTGTCACCCACATCGTAGTTTCTTTCTGGGGGGTGAAAGTTTCCTGGAGAAGAAAGCGATGGGGTGGAGTGAGGCTTTTGGACCTCGCCTCTGTGAAAGGACTGCTCCCACTGCTGTTTCTGACACATCCACTTCAAGGATATAGGGCAGAGCAGGGTCTGGATGCTTCAGGACGGGAGCCGAAGTGAACAACTTTTTGAGCCTGGAAAAGGCTTCTTGGGCTTCAGGAGTCCAGCGGAAGCGTACATCTTGCTTGGTAAGCTGGGTTATGGGGGAGATAACCGCTAAGAAGCCCTTAATGAATTTGTGGTAAAAATTTGCGAAGCCCACGAAGCGCTGGACTCCTTTTTTGTCAACTGGGGCTGGCCAGTCCAAAATAGCTGCCACTTTCTGTGGATCCATGGAGATTCCGAAGGTGGTGATATAGAAGCCCAAAAAGGAAATGTTGGTGCACTCAAAGGCGCACTTTTCCGCCTTAGCGTACAGGACATGTTGTCGGAGGCGGACAAGTACGCTTTTCACATGCTGACGGTGCTCTTCTAGAGACGGAGAGAAAATTAAGATGTCGTCTAAATAGACAACTGTGAATTGGTCCAGAAAGTCCCGAAAGATGTCGTTCACCGAGTGCTGGAACGTAGCAGAGGCGTTACATAGTCCGAACGGCATCACAAGGTATTCAAAGTGACTGAACCGGGTGCAAAATGCCGTTTTCCACTCATCCCCTTCCCGGATGCGGATTAAAGCCCCACGGAGGTCTAACTTGTTGAAGACTGTCACTGTTCCAAGTCTCTGAAAAAGTTCTGGGACCAAGGGCAGAGGATACCGGTTTTTGACGGTGATCCGATTAAGGTCCCTGTAGTCTATACAGGGTCTCAGGGAGTGGTCCTTCTTTTCAACGAAGAAGATTCCCACTCCTACGGGTGAGGTGGAAGGTCTGATGAACCCCTTGGCCAAGTTCTCGTCCAAGTATGCCTTGAGGGCTACCAGCTCTACCTCGGACAGGGGGAAGATCCGCCCGAAGGAAACCTCAGTCCTGGGTAAAAGATCAATTGGGAAATCATAAGGTCTGTGCGGTGGGAGGACATCAGCACCCTTCTTGCTAAACACGTCCAGGAAGTCGTGGTAGGGTGCTGGGACGAACAGGCGGCTTTCCTGGTCACTGTCACTATTCGGACCGGGCACAGATAGGGGGCTTCCCGGGGCTGTGATAGGCAGTGGTGGACAAAGTAGGGGGAGCAGAAGCGGACCTCACCAGTTGCCCAATTAATGGTAGGATTGTGAGCCCGGAACCAGGGGAGGCCCAAAATGACCGGACATAGTGGGGACGCGATGGCGTCAACTCGTAGAAATTCCTTTCGTGATGGCCAGCATAGGGATAGTCTCCTGGGTGACGGTGCCCGATTTAATGGCTGACCCATTAGCAAGCCGGACTAACATGGGATGGTCCTTAGGTCGAAGGGGGATCTGGTGGTGAGCTGCAAAGGTGGCATCAACAAAACAGCTACACACACCTGAGTCCAGGATAGCTTGTACCTGGATGTCCCCACCGAGGAGCTGTAAGGAAACGGGGAGCAGGAAATTAACCTTATCATCAGGTAGGTACATCAGTCTTTCTGAAGGCAGGGGTGCGCCTTTACCCGCATTTCTTAACCAGATGCCTGGGACCCCCGCAGTACAGGCACAGATTCTGCGATATACGTCGCTGGCGTTCCTCTGAAGTCATTGGTGGACGGGGAAGCCCAATTCATGCAGTCTCCAGTGGGTCTGGTGGAATGGAGAGGGAGGTGGTGCCTGGGTTAGGACCTGTGGACATCCTCCAGGTGAGAGGTGCGGGCCCTGTGGATCTCTCAGCTCTGCGCTCCCGCAGGCGGCGATCTCTCTGGATGGCCAGATCGATCAGGGCGTCGAGGGATTGTGGCCAGCTCGTCTTTGAGCGGCTCTGAGAGACCCAGCCGGAATTGATGGCGGTGGCCGCATTGTTCCAGGCGGTATCTGCGATCTAGCGCCGGAACTCAGACACATAATCTTCGGCCGGTTGGCGGCCCTGCCGCAGGGCATGGAGGGCTGCTTCAGCTGTAGCGGCCTGATGGGGGTCCTCGTAGAGTTTGGCCATTGCTAGGAAGAAGCGCTCTTGATTAGTAGTCTCTGGGGCCCCTTGCCTGGGGTTCTTCCAGCAGGAGCGAGATCACTAGCCCCACTTTAGAGGCCTCTAAGGAAAAAGTCAGTGGCTGGAGGGCAAAGTATAGCTTGCAGGAACTGCGGAAGGCCCGATACTTCCTGCGGTCTCCTGCAAACCGCTCGGGCATAGGCACCTTAGGCTCGGTGGGTGGGGCCACAATGGTGCGTGAGGCAGGCTGGCCAGGGCTGGCTGCTGGTGACACAGAGAGCTCATGGACCTCTTCCTCCAGTCGGGTATATCCCTCTTGAAGACTTTTAACAGCTTGCATAAGCCCAGCTAGGTGTCCACATAAGTCTTCCATGGGAGAGGTCCCCTGCGCAGACTCGGACATGGCTGTCTGTTACTGTCACATACCTGGTGGTCGAGTCTGACTTATGCAGGGGGCAACCTCTCTTACGGCCCTGGTTCGTGAAGCCCTGGTAGTGTAGACAGGGAGCGCGGGAGCACAGGGGGGCACGAGGGTTGGACTTGGTCACTGGTGGTGGGTGAAGGTCCGCTGAAGCTCGTGCTTGGCAGAAGCGTAGTGGTACAGTTCGGGTCAGCAACATGCTGGCAATGTGGTAGAGAAGGATGAGACAGGCGAATGGTCGAGGTGCAGGCAGGGTCGGCAACGTGCGGGCAGCAGAAGTACACAGGATCAGGCAGGAGAGAAGTCATAGACAGGGCGGGGTCGGGGCAGGCAGAAAGGAAACAAAGTCCAAAGATAGCTGGGGTCACAGATGCAGGAAATCACTCCAGAGCAGACACGGGGTTACAAGTCACGGTAACGCTGTAGAACGGACAGCACCTGCTGCAAGGTGCTGTCTGCTTAAATGGCTGTTCTGGCTCCATTGGCACGCACAGGTGCGCGCGAACGTGCACAGGCGCGTGCAATGCACACAGGAAGCTGGTTTTCCTAACAACGTGGCAGGACTTCCTTATTCTCCTCTACAGAGCGACTCCTTCTCCCCCTGTCAACCGATGTGCCCACATGTTTCTCTGGAACTTCTGCACCTGCCTCCATCTTCATGCGGCACACCAGAACAGTAATGAAGTCTGTTTTAACCCTTGTGGTACTAGCTCAGAGTGACAAACGACCAGTCCAGCACTCTCCCATGAGCAATGAGACATGTAGGTTCTTCCCCACACAATTCACACAGACCTTAACGAACAGATAGGTTACTTGCCACCCTCCTACAGAGCCAGACGAAATCTCATTGTAGTTGCAGTCCTACTGAGATAATGCCTTTGCCCCACATCGGGTGCCAAATGTAGCCATGGTCCCTGCCTCTGAAGAGCTGGTGATGAACTTCAATGTCGGGGAGAGCTGACATGCATCCTTACAGTGTGGGTTACTAAGCATAGTGGGTGTGGTGCAGTGCCTAATAAAGTTGGACACCAGACACTTTAAGAATGCTAAGAGATTTATTTTTCTCTTAATGAACTGGGGAGAGAGGGTTAGGGCCAGGACACCCTTAGAACTAGTGCAACAGCACTTTTGTAGACTCAGAGACTTTAAACAGAACAATGCAGTAATTTCAAAGTTCAAAACCGTGGTGTTAAATAGTGAATCTGGAACAATTTTCTTAGTTGGTTGAACATGTACTTGACTTCAACTCAGATCTAACACATACCAACTGGTATCCCCATTGTGCAGAACTGGCATCCATCTCACAGCCTCCAGCTGCAGCTTCAATTCCCACTGCCACTGGGTTCCTAGTGCTCCACACAGCCAACCGCCGTGTTTTCTGAACGTTACCCACGCTAACCTGCGGGGTCTTTTTCTCATTGAACTGAGCCCACCTGCTGAACCTTCCTGCAAGCGTCACCCCTTTAGTTTCCTGGGTCCCTAGCTTGACCTCCACTGAGATTTTCCCACCTATTCACTGCCCCCGGCTGGCGAAAAGGGCTGCTCTGGTATTTTCTCTCCAGACTGTACAAAAGGAAGGTTGTCATTTTAGCTTGTGGCAGTTCCCCTTTACCTCTGACCTTGGCTTACAACTTGCTACAGTCCTTCCCCGACTGGTGACTGTGTCCTTCCACCGCTGGCAAAGAGGGGTTCTGCCTCTGGCAGAACCCGCAAAACTCGGTTGGGCTTCCTTGCGCTAAGTTCCAACCTCTGCAACTCCTTCCTTTCCTGGGTAGGCCTCAAGCTGGGTAGGCCTCAAGCTGCCTAACTCCCAGGAACTCCCAGATAGGACTCAGGCTTCTGGTATAGCAGCCGGGAGCTTTTGTCACATGTCCACCCAGACGGCCACCCAGACGGCCATCCAGGTGTCACAGAACCCAGATCACCTGGCTTCTCTCCAATAAATAGGCACTCCCAAAAGACCAAAGACCCTTGCCCATTGGCCAGAACAACCTATCCACTTACATTCCAGGTTCATCTACACCTTGTCAATACAATACAATCCCAGAAATGACAAGGCCACCCAGTGGCACAGAAGAGAGATGCATCAACCTGGAACTGAAGAGGAAACCAGAGGATCCTACAATAATCAGCTAGGTTAGTTACCACCTAGCAAACTAAATTTATCAGCATCTCGACTTTACCCAGGGTGCTACAACAGCATGGACTAAATGGTGGTTAATTATATAAAATATATGATTTATTTAATTATCAGTTTGAAGCACTTTTTGCACTTTCCTTTTTATTTTGCAGTACACTTTTTTTGTGGCATGCACTTTATTATTTTTTGTGAAGACAGCACAACACTTTTTTTCTTATCATACAATCAGATACAAAAGTTGGCTCTTAAATAGAGTTGAGCGAACCTCTGGAAGTTCGGGTTCTGCTGGTCTGTCCGAACTTCGGGACAAAGTCCGGATCCGGGTCCGGACGGAACCCAAACGATCGCACGGACAACGAACCCCATTGAAATCAATGGGGACCCGAACTTTTAGGCACAAAAATGGCTGTAACAAAGTCCTGGAAAGCCGCTTCAAGCCTGTCTGGTCGTCTTGGGCTTGAAGGTCTCCAAGCGAGTTGAGATAAATTCTCGGTTGAAAACATAGACTAACATACTATTCTTTTTTTCACAACACGACAGAAGTGTTTTTTATTATTTCACGTACGGTGTTTTTTTCACATGACGTTTTATTTTTCCTTTCACGTTTTTCACGAAGTTTGACTATTAATTTATTTAGTATATAAAATATATTAATTGGTGGTAAATCAGGTACGACAACATCGTGGGACCCATTTCAGCTCTACGACTATTTAAATCAAACGATCCACCATTGATTGGATCGACTAATA
>BLSH010466731.1:42641-57174 GCA_018402905.1 Glandirana rugosa | reverse complement strand
GATCGTTTCGTTAGACAGAGTTTAATCTGCAATCTCCAACTCTAAGCAGCGGTATTTGAAATCTCAAATTCCCCCAACAATTTGATCGTTGTGTACGAACGTACAATCGTTTCGTTGGACAGAGTTTAATCTGCAAATCTCCAACTCTAAGCAGCGGTATTTGAAATCTCAAATTCCCCCAACAATCTGATCGTTGAGCACGATCATAGCGATCGTTGTTCTATGCAGAGCTTGATCTGCAACTCAAAGCAGCGGTATGTAAAATCTCTAATTTCTGCTATCTGTCCTCAGAGCAACAGCACAGACAGCAGTAGTAAAGTAATCTATCTCAGGATGCAGGATCAGGTCTTAAAATGTCTCAAATCTGTCCCTCAAGCTTTCAGCTTCCTTTCCCTACACTAACCCAAGGAGCATGTGACTGCAGTACTGTGACTCCAGCTTATAAAGAGGCTGGGTCACATGATGCACTGGCCAATCACAGCCATGCCATTAGTAGGCATGGCTGTGATGGCTTCTAAGGGCAAACCAGTGAAACGCTTGTTGATTGGCTGCCCTGCAGCTTCTCAACACGTGGAGTAAAATAGCAGAACCACCGGACCGAACCCGAACGATTTTTGAAATGTCCGGGTCCGTGCCACGGACACCCGAAAGTTCGGTACGGACCCGAACGTTACAGTCCGGGTTCGCTCAACACTACTCTTAAAGAACTAACAGAAAACCGACTGAGATCCCAGGAGGGATCAAACAGGGGAAGATATGTGATCTATACCCTTAACAAAGGCTTTAACCAGGGAGTGAGGGGCCAGAGGTATCTCAAAACTGAACAGCCAAGGATGAGACTTGTCCCTTATTGGAAGGATAGGATTCACCCTGTGGAGTACTTTTTAGGATCAAAGATCCTCGATTCTCACACCAAGCAGAACAGGTCCTCAAGCTATTAGGATAGACTTTACAGAAGTTGACTGTCAAGAGTATAGGATGACAGAATCCTTCAGGAAGGTGGTATTAACAGCCATACCATTAAAGCCAGTGACCGAGGCAGAATGGAACACTGGGACAGGAGGTCCAGATGATACGGTAAAGTCCACAGAGCGTCTGATAGAAGCTTAAGTTTGACAGAATATTCTCTCGCCCTAAGCCAATATAATGCTTCGATCCTGCCAAGTAGGCAAGGGAGAATCTGGATGGAAGGAAGGGCATTGATTACATTGAACTGATTTCATGGCTCAAATGTGCTCCAGTTGAGAAGGCTTGAAGCTCCCTGGACCTCTGCAACAAACCTGTCTAGTTGTTGAATCTGGATGCCAGAATGTACACATCTGGTGTCCTCCACCTTTGCCAAAGGTGAACACTTCAGGAGCAGAGGAGAGCCCACAATTATAGTACTACATGTTGGATGTGTTGGTCTCCTACAACAAAACACAGAAAGTACTGATGATAGGGGAAGATGGGGATGTGCAGATAGGCATCTTGTAAGTCTACTGATGCCAGAAGTTCTCCTTGTCTATGAGAAGTGATAACCAATCCTGTTGATTCCAGAATTTTATACTCAAAGAAATCTCCGAGTAATAATTTTTATGAATGGCATCCATTCATGTGCCATTATGTGCAATTGTTAAATCCATGATTGGCCATAGCTATGAAATGGTACAGGTGTGCTGTGATTGGCCCTGTCTGTACCATATGATCACTGTGACCTATCAGAGAGATCACAATAATATGCAATGAATGTCTATGAATGAAAGCCATTGATTGTGTACATCTGAGATGTGATCGCTGTGATTAGTCACAACGATCGCATGGTAATGGGGCCTGCCTCGTACATTGAGCTGTCATCCTCTGGGTCCAGTGGACACAGTGGGTGACAGATCGAGCCAGAGCGCAGATGAGGTGCATGCCTGGAGGACATCATATGACATCCACCCAGGAATAGAATTCTTCCACACCGCTGTCATTTTACTTTTTTTTTCATTTTGGATAGAGTAAGGGAGGTATAACCCCTACCAGTTTTTTGTTTGCCATCTGTGTCCCACTGGGGAGATTTACTTTGACTCCCTGTTCCATAGCCAAAACATAAAGCTAAAAGAAATCCCTACAAATTAAAGGAATCCCTTAGGGCTCCCAAGGCCACACAAACTGGTGTCCTCATTGGAAGATTTCCCCTCTATTACTTTTCTGTGGACAGCCCAAAGTTTGTGATTTTTCTTTTACTTTCAGTTTTGATGATAATGGTAAACAGGATAAATAGAGAGAGAGTACATTTTGTTAATGAAGTGTGACATATTGAAAGGCGAGGGATGCTATATATCACCTCGCATGCTTTCATATGTAGGAAACTAAAATGGACACCGGTCCAGGTTTTCCTGGTCCCCTTGGCAGTATAGGATCCGAGCCAGGTTTTGCTTCCCACTTGTGACTAGCTCTCATGTAACCAGCAAACACATGTCTTATCTGTTGCCTACCTTTGCTGCATGTGTCCAGTTAGAGTGAACACCCACTGGCTCTTAGATTTCACTCCCTGGGGAAACCACTAGCTCCCTGAGTTTCAGTGTCTGTGCTCTAGGGAGCTCTCTCCCCGTATCAGCCGGTACTACTTAGCAGCAGTCAGCCATAGGTCCACAACCTTGTGGTGCACTACACTCCCTTGATGTGACTCCAGTCGTATGCACCTTTCACCAGACCCCACTAGAGTTGTGACAGTTTGATCAGCCATGGACCCGGCTGATGTGCCGCTACCTGTGGATGATCCTATGCAGGGCATAGTCCGCAGACTGGAGACACAAGAGTCTAATCAGACGCAGGTGATGCGATTCCTGCAAGATATCAGTTCCAGTTACGCTCGCAGCAGCTAATGCATTGCAGTTACCGGCTCCGTCCCAGTACTCTGGAGACCCTAAAGCCTGCAGGGGGTTCCTCAGCCAGTGCACAATTCATTTTTCCCGTCCGATCGGGCGAAGGTGGCCTACATTATTTCTCTCCTGTCCAGCGAGGCTTTAGCCTGGGCTGCATCCCTGTGGGAGAAGAGTGACCCCGTGGTTTCTAACCTGTCTAGTTTCCTAAAAATCTTTTGAAACATCTTCAAGGAACCAAGTCATGTCTCCTCAGCAGCCAGTGGCCTTTTATGCCTCCGTCAGGAGTCTCTTTCTGTGGGCCATTATGCCCTCCATTTTTGTATTCTGTCTGCTGAGTTGAATTGGAAAAACGAGGCCTTGTTTGCAGCCTTCTTACAGGGCCTCTCCGACAGAGTGAAGGACGAATAAGCGGGTAGGACCATTCCCGCTGATCTGGGCGATGTGATCTCCCTGTGCAACCAGATCGACATTCGCTTCCAGGAGAGGACCCTAGAAAAACGACGTTTGCACCCCCTGGTCCTTAGTCAGTCTGAGATCCCCTCTCTGCGGTCCATGGAGCACCCCCTGTCAGCTGAGGAACCCATGCAGCTGGGACGGACCAGGCTATCTCCCGAGGAGCGTGCTAGGCGCAGAGCCTTGGGCCTGTGCCTTTACTGTGGGGGCAAAGGTCACCTTTGTGACACTTGCTCGCTGTGTCCGGGAAACACTCGGGTCTAATATGCCTGGAAGGTGGAGTATTGGACCCAGAAACCTCACCTTCACGTCTCAAGCTGTCAGTGTTCCTTCACATCGGCACTTCCTCTCATTCAGTCCCGGCATTTCTTGATTCTGGAGTTGTGGGCAACTTTATGGACTGGAGAACGGCTTCTTTCTTGAAGCTTGGCCTTGCATTTCTCACCACTCCATTGGTGGTCTCTGCAATCAATGGCACCGTTCTTCCAGGAGGGCCCATCCGCTTCCAAACCCTTCCAGTTAAGGTGTCAGTTGGAATACTCCATCAGGAGGAGATATCCTTCCTTGTTCTACCTAAGGCCTCAACCTCCATCGTATTAGGCCTTTCCTGGTTACAGCTCCATTCCCCACTCATTGAATGAACTTCTGGGCAGATACTGGCTTGGGGTTCCTCTTGTTTCTCATCCTGCCTACGCAAGATCGCCCCTAAAGAGAGACTTCCTGTTGCCGGCCACTTCAGTTTCCTCTGCTCTTCCCACTGCTTATAGCGATTTCCAAGATGTCTTCTGTAAGAAATCGGCTGAAGTGCTTCCTCCTCACAGGCCCTTTGACTGTGCCATTGACCATGTTCCTGGAGCAAAGCTGTCCAGGGGTCGTACGTATCCTCTGTCCATCCCTGAGACCCAGGCCATGTCAGAGTATGTCTCTGAAAACCTAGAGAGAGGATTCATTCAGAAGTCCTCATCTCCAGCTGGAGCAGGATTCTTTTTTGTTACCAAAAAAGATGGCACGTTAAGACCTTGTATCGACTATCGAGGTTTAAACATGGTGACTATTAAGAACCATTACCCCTTATCCTTGATCTCTGAGTTATTCGACAGATTGAAAGAGGTCTCCATCTTTACCAAGTTGGATCTCAGGGGTGCCTACAATCTGATCAGGATAAGGGAGGGTGACGAGTGGAAAACCGCGTTTAACACAAGAGATGGGCATTACGAATACCTCGTTGTGCCCTTTGGGCTGTGTAACGCGCCAGTGGTTTTTCAAAAATTCGTCAATGAAGTCTTCAGGGATTTGCTGTATCAATTTGTGGTCATCTATCTGGATGACAATCTAATCTTCTCTGAAAATTTGCTTGCCCACAGGAACCGTGTTCGGGTGGTACTTCAGCGCCTTAGGGAAAATAACCTGTACGCCAAGCTGGAGAAATGTTCTTTCGAATGTTCTGAGGTTCTGTTTCTAGGATGCTTTGTCTCCAGTTTGGGTTTTCGCATGGATCCCGAAAAGGTCTCAGCCATTACCAAATGGCCTTTTCCTGCCAGTCTCAAGGCCACACAGCGTTTTCTTGGATTCTCCAATTATTACAGGCAATTTATTAAGAACTACTCGGCTATTGCTGCACCTATTATTGCCTTGACTAAGAAAGGTGCTAATGCCAAGGAATGGCCTCCTGAAGCTGTCGTTGCGTTCCATGATCTGAAACAAGCTTTGTTTCTGGTCCTCTCTTGAGGAGACCTAAGCCTGGGGATCCATTTTCTATTGAAGTGGAGGCTTCCTCTACTGGAGTAGGAGCGGTGCTCCTCCAGTTATCCGAGAATAAATGACAGCCATGTGCGTTTTTTTCCAAAAAATTTTCTCAGGCAGAGAAAAATTACGCTATTGGCGATCGGGAGCTTCTCACTATCAAATTGGAGCTAGAAGAATGGCATAATTTCTTGGAGGGTTCCCCGAACTCCATAACGATCTTCACGGATCATAAAAATTTACAGTACAGTACAGTGCTAAATGACTGAATCCCAGACAGGCCAGGTGGAGTCTGTTTTTTTTCAATTTCAATTTTACGATCACGCACAAACCTGGTTCCTGCAACGGTCAGGCCGATGCACTCTCTAGGTCATTTGACACAAGGGATGAGGAGCCCACCTCTGAACCTGAGCCGATCATTCGAAAGCTTGCCAAGTTTGTGCCCAGTCCAAGTCCTCCACGCAAGCTTCTGCTGGTCTGCTCATGCCCTTGCCCGTTCCAGAGGAGCCCTGGACTCACATTGCGATGGATATCATCATGATCTTCCACCGTCTGTAGGAAACACTGTCATTTGGGAGGTGATGCATTTTTAACCATAAACTTGGCCCTAAGTCAAAGAGAAGATATCCCCTTTGGACAAATTTTTTTTCTGAGGATGGTGATGGATTTCTGTCTATCTCAAAATTATTTTTGGTACAACAGTAGCAATTGCCAAAGATGGGCGTTGTCATGGATGCAAAATTTGCACCCAGCCTCACAAATTTGTTCATGGGAGGATAAAAATGTGTTTGGCAAGAAACATGATAGCCCTTTGTATGCATAAGGGGAAGAGGGCAGGAAGCGGGACTTTAAATGAGGCATGCATAGGTAGGTGAAGACTAGAGTATAAAAAATCTTATTTATTAATCAAACGACAAATATATAAATGTGAGACCATGCTCTACAGAAATATATCAATTGAAAATTACATTACATAGATTTCCATTACAGTAGTTTCCATAATTCAATATTATCTCCACATATTCACATAGGTAACCATGGTTTGTACCAGAGATATTGCCCAACTATATGGATGGAATATTAAACATGCCAGCAAAATTGTACATAGACAGTACAAAGAACAGTCATATGTCATAACCACTATAATAATAAGGCCGTTGGTGGCTCTACGCGTTTCGTGATTAGTTAGTTATCACTCGTCAGGAGCAGGCCAATCTAGAACAAAAGGAGGAAAGAAATTTTGTATAAAAACAAAAATGTCAAATTATTCACAGCTAGTTAGAAGGTGGCAGGTGTATCCACCAAAATAAAACTACATGGTTTGGTGATGCTGAAAGTGGGGCACAAACGCCAGAGACCGCCGGCCAACCCTGGACGCCAGTCTCGGGAGCTCTGGGGGCGTAAAAAACAACAAGAACCCACAGCGGGGCAGAGCACACAACGAATAGGCATGGTGGAGCACACCCAAGTGGTGACGATGACAGGATGTAGTGTGGAGTATCTAAAAAGTGAAAAATTAGATATGTGAGAATACAGAAGGAAAAATGGGGAAACCATATATGAAATATAAGGCCCATTATATAGATGGGAATGGCACAAAAAAGCAGTGGTACGAGGAATATGTGCAGGGTGGGAAATTTGGGTGTATAATGCGAATTACCTGGGTGAATGTGGGTCAATTCGCATGGCAGTCCAGGTGAAGAGTGTGCTCCCACATGTCCGCCCGCCACGCGCACCCGCCCCTACTTATGGGCGCCGCCTCATGACGTCCCCCAACGTCACAGAAGCGTGCAGGTGGAGAGGGAGGGGCCACCAGCTGGGTAGCCTATGCCAGAGCTCCCGAAACTGGCATCCAGGGTTGGCCGGCGGTCTCTGGCGTTTGTGCCCCACTTCCAGCATCACCAAACCATGTAAGTTTTATTTTGGTAGATACACCTGCCACCTTCTAACTAGCTGTGAATAATTTGACATTTTTGTTTCTATACAAAATTTCTTTCCTCCTTTTGTTCTAGATTGGCCTGCTACTGACGAGTGATAATTAACTAATCACGAAACGCCACCAACGGCCTTATTATTATAGTGGTTATGACGTATGACTGTTCTTTGTACTGTCTATGTACAATTTTGCTGGCATGTTTAATATTCCATCCATATAGTTGGGCAATAGCTCTGGTACAAACCATGGTTACCTATGTGAATATGTGGAGATAATATTGAATTATGGAAACTACTGTAATGGAAATCTATGTAATGTAATTTTCAATTGATATATTTCTGTAAAGCATGGTCTCACATTTATATATTTGTCGTTTGATTAATAAATAAGATTTTTTATACTCTAGTCTTCACCTACCTATGCGTGCCTCATTTAAAGTCCCGCCTCCTGCCTCCTTCCCCTTATGCGTACATTGACAGGGATGGAGGCATGGATCCCCTTGTAGCCATGCCTCATTGAAAGTCCCACCCTACCTTTATAAATCTATGATAGTCCTTTGTTTTACAAAATATTTATCAATGATTTGTTTTTCATTTGGGAGGGTACTGAGTCTTCTCTTCAGTTATTTTTATCAGATATAAACACCAATAACAACAACATTAAACTAGAATGCTCATGGCTAGAGTTGAGCGAACCCGAACTGTAAAGTTTGGGTTCGTGCCGGACTTTAGGGTGTCCGTGTCCCGAACCTGGACATTTGAGAAAAAGTCTGGGTTCGGGGTTCGGGTATTTTTTTGCGCCTGTTGAATAGCTGCAGGGCAGCCAATCAACAAGCGTTTCACTCATTTGCCCTTAGAAGCCATCACAGCCATGCCTACTAATGGCATGGCTGTGATTGGCCAGTGCATCATGTGACCCAGCCTCTATATAAGCTGGAGTCATGTAGTGCTGCATGCCACATCATCTCATACTAGTTTAGGGAGAGGATGCTGCTGCTGCTGTGAGGGACAGCTTAGCTTTAGAAAATCATCTCATACTAGTGTAGGGAGAGGATGCTGCTGCTGCTGTGAGGGACAGATTAGCTTTAGAAAAACAGTGATTTATTGGTGGGTGGGTGCTAGAGGAGATTTTTGTTTGCTAGAGTACATTTTGTTTGCTAAGCAAAGTGCCTCATATAAAACCTAAGCAATTTTTCTGTTTGTTGGACGTTTGCAGCCATTTTTGCAAGTGCAGTGCACTTGCAACTGCTTGTGTGTCAGGGACACTACTTTAATCGTGTTCTGTTAGTTCAGTTGGCAACATTTTGGCATATGTAAATACTGCTTTTACATTGCAGTTAGACAAATTAATTTTTTTTTTTTGTGCAAAATATTACATTTGTGGACAGCGGGGAATTTCTTGCACAAAATTAAAAAGTGCGTCTACATTGCTGGTTTAAAAAAAAAAAAATATTCTAAATACATTTTTGCGGCCAGGCGATAGTAGATTGGGTGGCTGACAATGCCTCCAGTTCCTTCACATTGTCTCCCCATTTTAGTGCCTAAAAGTTTGGGTCACCATTGACTTCAATGGGCTTCGGGGTTCAGTGCACTTGCAACTGCTTGTGTGTCAGGGACACTACTTTAATCGTGTTCTGTTAGTTCAGTTGTCAAAATTTTGGCATATATAAATACTGCTTTTACATTGCAGTTAGACAAATTACATTTTTTTTTTTGTGCAAAATATTAAATTTGTGGCGAGCGGGGCATTTCTTCCACAAAATTAAAAAGTGCGTCTACATTGCTGGTTAAAAAAAAAAATATTCTAAATACTACATTTGCGGCCAGCGTGCACTTCTTGCACAAAAATAAAAAGTGCGTCTACATTGCTGGTTTAAAAAAAAAAAAATATTCTAAATACATTTTTGCAGCCAGGCAATAGTAGATTGGGTGGCTGACAATGCCTCCAGTTCCTTCACATTGTCTCCCCATTTTAGTGCCTAAAAGTTTGGGTCACATTGACTTCAATGGGGTTCGGGGTCAAGTTCAGGTCAAGTTCGGGGCCGAACTCAAACTTTTTTGCAATGTTCGGCTGACCACGCCGAACCCGAACATCCATGTGTCCGCTCAACTCTACTCATGGTGTAAAGAATATATTCATTATTTAGATGTTAATGTGTTAAGACAAGGGGACCACCCTATGGTTGAAAAATATACCTAAGGGTCAAATCACGAGGGTCAGACAAAACTACACAGAGAAGGAAGACTTTGTCCAACAGTCCAAAATTATTAAAGATAGATTTGCCCAAAAGGTTATAATGCCCAATGTTTAGATGGAATTATCCAAGAAGTTAAAGAGATACCAGGAGAATCAATTTTAGTTGATAAGGAAAGAACAATTAGTTAAAATCAGGAATTTGGTTTCATCTCTAATTTCCACTCTCAGTATAAAGAAGTGGAAGCTATTTTCAAGAAACATTGGCATGTTTTGAGTTTAGACAAAGTGCTAAACAAATCCTTGCTGAAGAGACCCACTTTCATATATAGAAAAGCCCAGAATTTGGAGATAGAGTAACAAAGAAGGTCTTGGATCCACCTACAAAACCACAGACTTTCTGGGACAGAGCAGTTTTTTTTGCACGCAGAAGATGCAAGGCATGTCGTCAAGTAGGTATCCCGATTAGAAGCCTGGATAGCTTTGTATCCATAGCCAATAATAGGGAATTTGAGATCATGGAGTTCATAACTTGTAATACTACCCGTGTAGTGTATGCTTTGGAATGTCCATGTGGCCTAATTTACATCGGTCGAACAAAAAGATAACTGCGAGTGCGTATTGCAGAGCATATTCACAACATATAACTAGATTTAAACATTTTCATACAATTCAACAGCAACAATTCATAGTGTATCATTACACTTCAAACATCGCCATAATCAGAACCCAATAGGTCTAAAATTTTAGGGGATAGATAGTACCTATTCTACTTGGAGAGGGGATAGGGAGTTTTCCAAGTGGATCTATTTGACTAATTTACTAACTCCCAAAGGAATGAATGTTGAGCTTGACATAAATTGTTCATAAGCGATTACTAGAGTTATATGTATCCTACAAATTCAGCAATAGGGTTATAATATTCATTAATGGACGTTTAGAGATATTTGGGCATTTTTTTCAGCTGCCCCTGAACTCTCGACTCTGTTATCTTATCAGTACATTTACACGGGGGGGTAATTTACTATAGCGCGATTCTGCCTTCGTGCAAATTTTAACGCGCAGAATCGCAAATTTGCGATGATTAGCGCGAAAATGGAATTCACGAAAGCCCTGAGGGAAAAAATACTCCCAGAATCAAATTCTCTATAGCGCCCAAACAACAGAGACTGACTAAAAAAATAGTCGTGGTAGAAGCAAGGGAATTGCACATGGAGGATGGAATGTTTAGAGCATGATATGATCACCTAAATGGTTCTTAAAAATGTAGTATCTTGTTTAATGATGAACTGCTTTTAGATTGTTTAAAAAAGTGATATATAAACTGAAATATCACTGAAAGTCTGAAAAGAGCCAAATTCACCCGTTTTTCCTGACTATTCATCAGCATAACTGAGCATGCTCAGAGAAGAAAATTCCTTCATTTTAACTCCCATGCCTTTTTTAGAGGGCGTTCTAGTAAATTCACAAATTCGCGCTTGGCTAATATGCCTTCTTGAGAAGGCAAATTCGCGCTATATAGCCCAATGCAAGTTTCAGTCATTGATTCTAATGGTACAATTGTAACTTCCCTAAAGAAAATTGAGTACTGTCCGTGATACTTTTTTTATTTGCACTAACATAAAAAAATTTTCAGGACAAACTTTCGGGGTATCTCCCCTTCTTCAAGGTCCAAGCAGTACTGAATAAAAACTGTTTTAGCCAAATGTTAAAAAAAAAATAAACAAAAAAAAAAACTCTTAAGTAAAGGAGAAAGAGGAAAAACAAACAAATACAAATCAATGTATAAGGCCATGGTAATGAATCTGTGACTGTCACCCCCCCTCCCCTCCCCAGTCTATTACTCTGCCTGTCTTATCTCACTATCTCTACAGCTAGTTTCATTACCATGGCCTTATACATTGATTTGTATTTGTTTGTTTTTCCTCTTTCTCCTTTACTTAAGAGGTTTTTTTTTTTTTCTCTTTTTTTTTTTTTTTTTTTAAAATTTGGCTAAAACTGTTTTTATTCAGTACTGCTTGGACCTTGAAGAAGGGGAGATACCCCGAAAGCTTGTCCTGAAAATTTTTTATGTTAGTGCAAATAAAAAAAGTATCACGGATAGTACTCAATTTTCTCTGGCACAATTGCACTAATACGGCTACAATTACCTCAAGTAACTTCCCTAAAGAAATCCTTTTCACGTTGAGATGAAATGTATCTTTCTCTCAAACAAATTGTCCCTACAACAATGTTGCTATTTCATAATCTAATCTGTTTTTAAGAATGTTAGAATATTTAATCTTCTAATGTTTTGTTAAAAGATTTTTTCTCTGTCTCTCGCATGTTGCTGTCCATCTCATTAAAATATTTTCCCAAACTCACACAGGTATCTTCACAAACCACAAACAATACCATTTCTGTTGCAATAACATCACTGTTCTACACCCCAAGCACCACCAAATAGCACAGAATAATCTCCAGACTAATGTAAACCCACCACCTATATGTCCAAAGAAATGCAGTATATGTGTATTTATGTGTAGGAGGGTTGCACACTCAGCAGACTGGTGGCTAACAGGTTAATGCTTCTACCTAGGAACATAGAGGTTCCGGGTTTGCATCCTCAGCATATCACTTAATGTAGAGAGGTTTTCTATTCTCATAATGCATGTTCTTACCAAAATTATGTCTAAATGTAGTATTTATGTGTAGGAGGTTTCCACCACTATTGCAAATTGTGTCACATGTTTTCTATGGGCAAGGACTATAATCAGCCTTAACATTTCCATCCAGCAATAATTGCAGCTTCTTACCAAGCCAAATGCCCCAAAATGAGAGATGTTCTATAGCAGAATGCTCACAGTACTGAGCCATAACAAACCTTCAAAACAGATGGCATATGCTAGAAACAGGTTGTTCAATGGTTATCCAGCCTTCAACAGTGCATCTGCATTGGTTCATTTATTGCACCCCTGAGACTTAGGACTGTTTGACATAACAACAATGGATTGTAAGCTCTAACGAGCAGGGCCCTCTGATTCCTCCTGTATTGAATTGTATTGTAATTGTACTGTCTGCCCTAATATTGTAAAGCACTGCGCAAACTGTTGGCGCTATATAAATCCCGTATAATAATAATAATAATGCTCCATAAATGTAGCTAAGGGCTTAGCACTTCTGCTGAGCAAACCTGGGGTTCATAGGTTCAAATCCCAAAGATGCCACGTCTTGTAGAAAGGCTGTCAGCTCTTCCTGTGTTGTTAAACATAACTCGTGTCCTTCCCCAAGTTTTATATAAATGTAGCATTTATGTGGACGAAGGTTCCACCACCATTGCAAATCTTGCACAATCTGCGATCTTGCCAAAAGTATTGGGATGCCTGCTTTTATACACACATGAACTTTAATAGCATCCCAGTCTTAGTCTGTAGGGTTCAAATTTGATTTAGCCAACGCTTTGCAGCTATAGCAGTGCAGGTACCTTTTTTTTCCCGCACCAGAAACATATTGCGTGGGTGTGCTCACTCATGCTATGCGATTCCTATCGGAATCCACAGTTAGCACTGCGATCTATGAACCAATTTGGGGGTGTCATTAATATTGTACTGACACCCACAGAGGTTCACAGAAGGCAGTGTGAACTACCTGTGGGAGAGGTGCGATGCAGGTGCTGAAATTGTGCTGGTTCCTGCATCGCACCTATGTGAACCTGGGTTAAGGCTTCACACTTGTGCGACCTGAAAGTCGCATGACTTTACCGCGATTTACCGCAATTTTTTGCTGCAATTTTTTGCCGTGATTTTGATGTGACTTGAAGCAATAGCTGTGCAATTCTGAGGTCCTTCGACCTCAAGTTGCTTCAAAGTCGGACCAAAGTAGTTCAGGGACTACTTCGAAGTCGCACAGATATGAATGGTGCTCATTGGAAATCATCTTCAGGCCCCTTTCACACTTGTGCAACTTTTCCTGCGACTTGGGACTGCAAAGTCACATGTAAAGTCGTTCCCCATGATTTTCAATGAGTACCATTCATATCTGTGTGACTTCAAGTCGCAATGACTTCAAAGTAGTCCCTGCACTACTTTGGTCCGACTTTGATGCGACTTGAGGTCCATAGACCTCAGGATTACACAGCTATTGCTTCAAGTCACATCAAAATCACTGCAAAACATTGCAGCAAAAAATTGCAGCAAATTACGGTAAAATCGCACAAATTTCAAGTCACACAAGTGTGAAAGAACAACCCCTGAAAAACAACCCCACACCATAATTCCCCCTCCTGATTTTGTCCAGTGCACAAAGCAGGGTCCATAAAGACATGGATGAGTGAGTTTGGGGTGGAGGAACTTGACTGGCCTGTGCAGAATCCTGACCTCAACCCGATAGAACACCTTTGGGATGAATTAGAGCAGAGACTGCGAGCCAGGCCTTCTTGTCCACATCAGTGCCTGACCTCACAAATGCACTTCTGGAAGAATTATCAAACATTCCCATAGACACACTCCTAAACCTTGTGGACAGCCTTCCCAGAAGAGTTGAAGCTGTTATAGCTGCAATGGGTGGGCCAACTCAATATTGAACTCTACGAACTAGGACTGGGATGCCATTAAAGTTAATGTGTGTGTAAAGGCAGGCGTTTTGACAATATCGTGTGGGCTAACACATTTTCAAATTGTAAGTGTTCTTGTTTATCAGGTGCAATCACTATAGAGTTGAAGAGACAGATTGAATGACACTGGTGGGCATGTACTTCCATTGAGCGTGTCTGTGTGCTAACAATACAACCTATGTTATATAAATGGCTGCAGTAGAGGGGTTGGTTTGCCCTGCAAAGAGGCAGTGTTATTTGCTGTGGTTTTTGGGGGGAGTAGGGCTGATATTGTGCATAATGACAAACGCCCCACTCGTTACGATCGTACACAACGATCAGATTGTGCGATCGTACACAACGATCAGATTGTGGGAGTAATTTGAGATTTCACATACTGCTGCTTTGAGCGATCTGACTGCACTAGGTTATTAGACAGGGAGATTCGTCTTCGGAGATGGATCACGTCAGTCTAGCGAGTTTCGTCGTCATACACTTTAGAGTTTAATGAGGGTGTTAGACTAGCAACACATGCTAGCGTGTTAGACTAGCAACACATGCTAGCATTGCTCACCCCGCAAACAGTAATACGTGTTATAGTCGGGATGAGGGGGGTTTTTGGTGTCGTTTATTGTGACGGAGAAACGTCCCGTTTGGTTGGGGAGATGACGTCGGTAAATATATTGTATCCAACATAACAATCGTGTGTCTGTGCGAGTTACCTTCATGTACGGGTGGTCACAGTAAGTTAGACAGAGAAGTTGAGATATCACTAACGTGGACTAT
>BLSH010466731.1:0-15703 GCA_018402905.1 Glandirana rugosa | reverse complement strand
AACTCCTGGTACCATTCCGGGACAGGTATGGCCGGAAGGCCGGTAAACTCAAAGAACTGCGGGAGGTCTATGGGTGTGTGCATGGTGAAGGATCGACCCTGTATTGTAACACAGAGACCAAATGGAAATCTCCATTTGTATATTATGTGACGGTCTCTTAGCGCTGATAGAATAGGCCGTAGTGCCCTCCTGTGGTTCAGGGTGATTTGGGAAAGATCTTGGAAGATTTTGACTTCAGATCCATTAAAGTGAATGTCTTCTTGTTCTCTGGCTCGGACAGCTACTTCCTCTTTTAGCTTATAATCCGTGAAACAGCATATAATGTCTCTCGGGGGTCACCTTCTCTACCCCTAGGTCTTAGCGCCCTGTGTGCTCGTTCGAAGTCCACTGGGGCATCCTGTGCTCTTTCTGTAATGTTGTTCACAAGCGATTGGAGGGCAAGTGGGATCTGGTCGTGTTCCACCATCTCTGGAATTCCCCTAATCCTTAAGTTCCTCCTGCGACCGCGATTATTGAGATCTTCCAGGCGTCTCTGTAATTCTATCATGTGAAGCTGATATTTTGTTCCATGTTGTTCCAGCTCTTTTATATCCTCATCATGGCGACCTGCTGCACGCTCCACTTCCTCCAGTCTGTCTGAAACCCCCCGCAGTTCATCCTTCAGTTCGTGTACTGCATCGTTTAGGGCTCCTTTAATATCTGAGGCAATGTGCTGAAGGTCCGTCATCTTAGGAACTTGTTGTAGCAGGTCGAGCAACATATCTTGGTCTACTTGTGTTTTCCTGCTAGGTGTCCCCTCCGCTTGCTTCTTCGCCATGTCTGCTGGTTTATGGGCCAGGCGGGAAGACGAGGACTCGTTTGCTGTGGAAGGCTGAGATCAAAACAGTTCCGGGAGATTTCGCCCCTGTTGTGGGTGTGGGGTGTGTGCAAAGGGCAGTTGGCGCCCGATTTTGCCCATCCCCTCCGAGACTTCACTGTAAAGGCTTAATGTTCCCCCTGCGGTGCCAAAGCTCCTCTTTTCAGGCGGCCATCGGGCTACATCCCCTGGGTTCTTTGTTTGAGACAGTAGCCCCAAATAGTTGTTGCGGTGCCTGGGGCTGGTCAAAGCAGTGAGGGTATTCAAAGATGTCCGCTGTGCTGAGAGGGATTCACCCCCCTTTTTTCCTCTTTTCCTGTCCACTCCCCTTGTTTGTTGATAATCCAGAGCTCCCAGATACAGAAGCAGGGAGTGCTGTGTGGATTATCTAGGTGTTTGTCTCTGCAGCAGCCCCGGAGGCCTTCAAGGGAGTCTGCGCGGGCTGTGTGGTTGAGAGGCAGGTGTAGCAAGATGGCTGTCCCTGAGGTATAGCTGCAAGGGTCTTTTGTGTTGTCACAGAGGGAGTAGGGTGCAGCGTGTCGGAAAAGCCTTTTGGTCTGCTTAGGTGATGGAGCATAAACTCTGGGTGTACCAAGATGGCCGCTTCTGTATCTTATGTGAGGAGTTGGGGAGTTTGGGTGGACCAAGATGGCCGCCGTTTAGGCCTTGAGGGCCTTATCACAGACTCTGCACCTCCTAATGGACTCAGGATACTGTATTGTTTATAGGTTGCCCTTGGGGACGCAGTCCAGCAGACCCCAGGAGCCCCAGGGGGTGGATGGGCCGGAGATTGGGCGAGATTCAGTCCGCGGCTGGCGGCCGATACTAGGCCTCGAATCGCCGCTGCAAGGCCGCGGGTGCAGCTCTATATTCAGAGGTATGGAGGTGTTTGATAGCTCCCCCCTGGATGCTTGGTGGTGTTTGGGGAGCTGGATGGGTGGCGTGTGGGCCGTATGAGACGTGGCCCATGTCCCCGCGGCTAGGCCGCAAAGGCCGGGGGCTAAATTTCTGCTTCGCGGACCGGAACCTCCGATCCGCGGAAGAGTGGCCTTGATGCGAAGGGTAGGGGGCGGGGAGGCTAATGGTGGTGGAAGAGCCTCTTACCCGGGTCCCAGGCTGTCGGATGCGGGCGGATTGTCTTTGATGTTCGGAGCTCCGCTTTCTGGCATCTGCTCCCGTCCGCGTCCAAGCCACGCCCCTCTGCAGGAATTTTTTTACTGCCCCGCAAGCGCACCACCCCAGTGTGAAAGCACTTTTTAGTCGCTATTTTTAGCGCAATAGCTCCTGAACGCCTTGGTGTGAAAGGGGTCTAAGGTGTAAAGCTGAATAGGTGCTAAATGCCTCCAGTATGCTTCATGTTTTATGCTATAACAGGATATGGGAAGTATAAGTATATAGGAGGTGTTTTATGCTGGGGAAGAGAAAGACCAATAGGTGTGCTCAGTTCCCACTGTCCTTGAGGTAGACTCCTCCATGTAAAAATGATATTGGGATAGCAAAGGATTAAACTATCTTACCATACTTATCTCCATCTTCTCCCTTTGCGCTTATTCTTCTTCCTAGTATTTGTATATGTTTCCCACTTGTTCTGCTATAGAGCTGATAGAGCCGAAGCTGCTTTCTACTCACGTCATCTCTTCCTCTTGTTTGATTTTCTACATGAATTCGAAAGTCAACATTTTCTTCGGCAGCAAACATCTAGCAGATAAGCAGATAAGAAGAAAGAAGTAAGTAGGGCCAAAATAACTGGCAGGTACAGAAAAATGCCTGCAACAACTTTTACTGTCCTATATAGAAATGTGCACATAATAGTGCACACTTGGTTGGTTAAAAGGATTTATTCCTGTCATTTTTTTTTTATTGGACTGGTGGTGTTTTTATTTAATTGTCCTAGTGTGGAAGTAGCTAAAGTGAAGTGAGCACAATCAAATACTATTATTAATCATAATAATTGTCAAGCCAGCTATAAATGATTCTTTTATATAGCATGCTGATAATAATTGTATTGCCAATGCATCAAAGACAACCTTGATGCGGTTCATGGCTAGCGTATGAGAATAATACAAGCGTGGTTTTTTTTTTGTGTAAGGTATCATGACCTTTATAAAAAAAGTCCCAAATTAAAAATTATTACAAAGGTGAATTTCTAAAAAATACACAACAAACCACATAAAACAGACACAGATGCAGACATTAACGTTTAGGGAAAAATATACAAATTACCACTGCATGTTAGTTTAAAAGAAATTAATATTCAAATGAAAATCAGCATCATGCAGCATGAAAAAAATAGAAAATAATTGCACCCATGGCCATAATTTCTACATTTATGCTAATGTTTACATGTGCACAGCATACCTGAACATTATTGGTTGCATCCACTGTGAAATTAAACCATATTCCTCGTATGTTAAGTACAACAATAAGGGATTTGGAGATGGAACTGGGAAAGGGGAAAAGGGAAGGGAATAGGAGAGGGAGGGAATAGGGAATGATTGGGATTATAGCGGTGCAGTAGCAAGAATAGATAGCACATAGGTGATTAAAATAAAATGACTTTTATTCCATATTGTATGATAAAAAGTACTGAAGTACTCAATGAAATTTAAAATTACAGAAGTAACATAAAAGAATTTTACAGATGTAGACGTTAAGGTAGGGTATAGTACTGATTGTAACGATCATGGGCGTATATTGACGTCCAACATGTTTCGCCTGTATTAGGCTTCCTCAGGGACTTTAACAAACCAAACATTGCATATCTAATGAAAAAAACAAAATTTTTATAGATATAATAATAATTAGAAAAGTACACATAAATATTTCATGTTGTGAAAAATGCATATAACAAGTCCCCAACCACAATAGAGACACAAGCATTCACCTCTACCAATCCAGACCTCCGCCCGGACCCCAAACATCAGGCAGCTCGCTTCTGGCCGCACCTCACACCGGGAGGGGGGACACTGCGCATCCACAAATTACCATAAGTCACACCGGCTAATGTGAAGATGTAAAGGGATATAAAGATAATAATGAAATGTGTATGATGTAATATGAGATAATATAAAAAAACAAAAAAATCAAATAATATTTCTTGTACTTACGAATGGCCAGCTCATACCTGAGAGCAGAATCAAGTAAACAGATACCTTGAGTACACGATTGATAAACGGACCGTCCACAAGCTGGGACGGACTGAGAGTGAGCTGCCAGTATTTGTAAGGCAATTTGTGCGCCCGGCGTGTGACGTCGCCGCACGCACTCGGACTAGCAGGCACCCCCGCACATGCACCAAGAACTGCCACCACCACGGAGACCACAATCCCCATACCTCCATGCTCGCGGACGCATGCGCAAAGGCTGAAGCGTCCACCCAGCACGAAGTCAGGGGGCGAGGTCAACAAGCAGAGACAGACAAAGGACACATAGCCGGGGATGCCTAGGGTGCCGCCAATAGGCTGCAGCACCCGACCGTGTGAATGCACAAGTGCCCCCAATCCGCCCGGAAGCCAAGGCCAAGAGGCGAGCAATCCCAGCAAGGGGGCACGAACACAACTGGACGGCCAAGGCTGTACAAGTGTCCCAGATACCTAGGAGGGAGAGATGCAGAGATGCATTTATCACAAGCAAAAATTAAATACAATCATTAAATAAACTACCAATGTAATGCAGACATAAGTATGTGTATACGTGTAATCAATATGTGATCATAAACAAATAAAGGGACAATTACAACAATAGCCAATAGAAAAAGAGAAATATTAAAGAACATAGTTGACATAAGTATAAATATGGAAAAAAGTGGCTACATATACAATTCACACAGGTTCACTGAATGGAATGGATTATAGCTACATTTTTTAAATATTTCTTGGCCCTTACACCTGCTTCATTACAAACAAGTCATGGTTGAAAAGGAAGGGGAAGGGAAAAGGGGAATGGGAAGGGGAAAGGGAAAAAAACCTGGGAGAAAAGAATGGATATTATAGGGCTCAATAAATGCCAAAAGAGAATTTTAAATTTTGAGTTTTTACAATCCAACAATTAATGCCTAATTATATGTTTATAGGAAGGACAAGAAACTCAAATTCTCGTTTAACCCTGGATATTTAGTGGCTCCTAGGGCATGTATCCACCCTGCCTCCATCTGGAGGAGTGCATTGTCAGCACTCCACCCACGGGGGCCGAGGGGCCCATGCCCCAGGCCCGCAAACCTAATAACATTGGAATCGAAATCATGATATCTGGCTACATGTAAGTTAAGCGCTGTTGTGGTTTGTTTTTTACTGATCGGTAACATATGATCCTTAATCCGTTTGACAAAGGGCTGCTTGGTCTTCCCTACATAGAAAGCTCCACATAGACAGAGGGCCAAGTAAACGACACCAACTGTCTGGCGCGTCACTCGAAATCCAATTTTGTGTATTTGTCCATTTGGCAATTGAATTTCACTTGAATTGATTATAAAGGGGCAATATTGGCATCCGCCACAAGCAAATGTACCCCTGATGTCTAGACTTGGAACATCAGGAGCATTTAAGTGACTTCGAGTGATGTGCCAGACAGTTGGTGTCGTTTACTTGGCCCTCTGCAAACCACAACAGTGCTTAACTTACATGTAGCCAGATATCATGATTTCGATTCCAATGTTATTAGGTTTGCGGGCCTGGGGCATGTGTCCCTCGGCCCCCGTGGGGGGAGTGCTGACAATGCACTCCTCCAGATGGAGGCACAGTGAATACATGCCCTAGGAGCCACTAAATATCCAGGGTTAAACAAGAGTTTGAGTTTCTTGTCCTTCCTGTAAACATATAATTAGGCATTAATTGTTGGATCGTAAAAACTCAAAATGTAAAATTCTCTTGTGGCATTTATTGAGCCCTATAATATCCATCCTTTTCTCCCAGGTTTTTTTCCCTTTCCCCTTCCCATTCTCCTTTTCCCTTCCCCTTCCTTTTCAGCCATGACTTGTTTGTAATGAAACAGCTGTAAGGGCCAAGAAATATTTAAACAATGATGCTATAATCCATTCCATTCAGTGAACCTGTGTGAATTGTATATGTAGCCACTTTTTTCATAATTTATACTTATGTCAACTATGTTCTTTAATATTTCAATATTTCTCTTTTTCTATAGGCTATTGTTGTAATTGTCCCTTTATTTGTTTATGATCACATATTGATTACATGTATACACATACTTATGTCTGCATTACATTGGTAGTTTATTTAATGATTGTATTTAATTTTTGCTTGTGATAAATGCATCTCTGCATCTCTTCCTCCTAGGTATTTGGGACACTTGTACAGCCTTGGCCGACCAGTCATGTTCGTGCCCCCTTGCTGGGATTGCTCGCCTTTTGGCTGTGGCTTCCGGGCGGATTGGGGACACTTGTGCATTCACACGGTCGGGTGCTGCAGCCTATTGGCGGCGCCCTAGGCATCCCCGGCTATGTGTCCTTTGTCTGTCTCTGCTTGTTGACCTCGCCCCCTGGCTTTGTGCTGGGTGGACGATTCAGGCTGTGGGCCTTTGCGCATGTGCGCGCATGGAGGTATGGGGATTGTGGTCTCCATGGTGGTGGAAGTCCTTGGCGCATGCGTGGGGGTGCCTGCTAGCCCGAGCGTGCACCGGCGACGTCACACACCGGGCGCTCGAATTGCCTTACATATACCGGCAGCTAACTCTCAGTCCGCCCCAGCTCGTGGACGGTCCGTTTATCAATCGTGTACTCAAGGTATCTGTTTACTTGATTCTATATGGGAATCGCATGCTTGATGTCCGCTTGCATGTGTTACCCTTTACAAATTATTTCAGTTTTGGTTATGCCCTGGACTGCTCGTTTAAAGAGAGTTTTTCTCTCATGTCTGGCACCCTTGCCAGTATTATACGTTATTAGATTCTAATATGTTGATTTACTTTTTCTATTTTGGTGTGGTTTCACACCACTACATTTTTAGCATCTGCATTGCCCATTTTTCAAAATTTGATAGTATTGATACATTTTACATATGATGGTAGGGCTATCCCTTACTATGGCCTTTTTATTTATTTTCAGTTTCCATTACATATATTGTCACTTTAGCAAGCAAGAGTTTCACTGCATTTTCCAAGTCTGCTCTCAGATATGAGCTGGCCATTCGTAAATCCAACAAATATTATATGTTTTTTTGTTGTTTTTTTATATTATCTCATATTACATCATACACATTTCTTTATTATCTTTATATCCCTTTACATCTTCACATTAGCCGGTGTGAATTATGGCAATTTGTGTGTGTCAACCAGTTGACTCCAGGCGAAGCCACGACGGCAGGTGGCGTAACATGTAGAGGCAGAGCCTGGCGGTGGTATCCTGTAACTTATGAGAGATCATCCTTTACTTGTTTTTATGCTGTTGAAATTTTAATAAAATGTGAGTAGTTTCCAAAGGGGCGGCATGGTTTATTCATAAGTTGCTGTACATATTGCACTGTGAAACTTTCTTTATTTTTCATGCTTACCTGGGAGCCACGGTTGAATTTATAATTATTTATACCAGTGAAGTTTTCCGCACTAAGAGAGTTTATGTTGAAGTTTTCCTGTACTAAGTGTTTCTATATTGGAAGGAACTTGTTCTTAAACCCTGTGCGGTTAGCACCAGGTTATTTATCTCTCTGATGCGATCAGCATCGCTATCTTAGCATCTGTGCAATTAGCACATTTATGGTTTTATACTTTGTGCGATTAGCACTTTTATTTAATTTATTAAGTGCGGTTAGCACTCCTTGGTTTATTTAAAGTGGCCTTGTTCCAACAAGAGAGAGAGTTATACCATAAGCCTGATTTGACCCGAGTGTGGGTCGCCAATTAAGGTGAGAGTCCATTTAACCTGGTGGAGGGAGCACCTTGCACTTTGCTAGCTTGGTATTTGCACATTTGATAAGAAGGATCACAGAAGTTTACACTGAAGGAAGATCATCAGTGACCAAACCACTATTGACATTGAATATACAAGAATCCCCCTTTTTCTGGATTTTTTAAATTTTTTTTTATTGCTTGAAGCATTTGTTTATTATGCACGTATATATTGGCAGCACTTAGCACTTTTTTTGACAATTATAGAGACTTTTTTTTGGACTTCAATCATTTGCATGAAATATTTGTTTACCTTGCACAATATACCTGGAGCACTCAGCACTTTTTGTCAGCACCTTTAGGGTGTCCATTCCACATAATTTTTCCACCTTTTACAATTAAGGATTAATTTCTAGATATTCACATCTTGTGCAACTTTTATTATATTATTAGTCACCTTTGCTTATTTATTATTTATATATTTATCTGTTTATTGATGCATTTATTAACTGGTAGCGCACCCACACCATTATAATTTTCTAATTATTATTATATCTATAAAAATTGTGTTTTTTTCATTAGATATGTAACGTTTGGTCTGTTAAAGTCCCTGAGGAAGCCTAATACAGGCGAAACATGTTGGACGTCAATATATTATTATTATTATACAGTATTTATATAGCGCCGACAGTTTGCACAGCGCTTTACAATATTAGGGCAGACAATACAATACAATACAATTCAATACAGGAGGAATCAGAGGGCCCTGCTCGGTAGAGCTTACAATCTAGGAGGGAGAGTTAAATGATACGAGAGGGAAATAACTGTGGGGGGATGGGTTGATTGAGAATAAAAAAGTGCAGTTGTTAGGTGGCGGCAGGATAGGCTTCCCTGAAGAGAAAAGTTTTCAGGGATCGCCTAAAGGTGGAAAGATTTGGGGATAGTCTGACAGATTGGGGTAGGGAGTTCCAGAGGATGGGAGTGGCTCGGGAGAAGTCTTGGAGGCAAGTATGAGAGGAGGTGATGAGGGAGCTGGAGAGCAGGAGGTCTTGAGAGGAGCGAAGAGGACGATTAGGTTGGTATTTTGAGACTAGGTTGGTGATGTAGCTGGGAGCCGAGTTGTGGATGGCTTTGTAGGTCATGGTTAGTATTTTGAACTTAATTCGTTGGGCGAGTGGCAGCCAATGGAGGGATTTGCAGAGAGGGGTGGCAGACACTGAACGATTTGTAAGGTGGATGAGTCTGGCAGCGGCATTCATGATGGACTGGAGGGGGGATAGTCTATTTAAAGGTAGGCCAGTGAGGAGGGAGTTGCTGTAGTCGAGGCGAGAGATGACCAGGGAGTGAATCAGGAGCTTTGTGGTTTCATTGGTTAGGAAGGGACGTATTTTAGAGATGTTGCGAAAATTGAGGCGGCAAGCCTTAGAAAGTGATTGGATGTGTGGCCAAAAGGAGAGTTCAGGATCCAGGATAACACCAAGTACCCTAACATGTGGGGATGGGTGGATGGTTGTGCCATTGCTCTTGACAGAGAAGTCAGGGGAAATGGCAGTTGGGGGAGGAAATATTATGAGTTCGGTTTTGGACAGGTTGAGTTTGAGGAAGTGGTGGGACATCCAGGCAGATATGTCTGTTAATAAGTTAGTGATGCGTGATGAGACTGATGGAGTGAGTTGGGGGGTGGAGAGGTAGTTTTGGGTATCGTCGGCGTAGAAATGATATTGAAAGCCGTGGGAGGCTATCAGCCGACCCAGGGAAGAGGTGTAGATTGAAAATAAGAGAGGTCCAAGAACAGAACCTTGGGGGACCCCGACAGAGAAAGGAAGAGGAGAGGAGGAGGTAGAATTGTACGTGACACTGAAGGTGCGATGGGATAGGTAGGACGAGAGCCACTGAAGAGCACAGTCGCGGAGACCGAGGGAGTAAAGTTTTTTGAGGAGGAGGGGGTGGTCGACAGTATCAAAGGCAGCCGAAAGGTCCAGGAGTAGGAGTACAGAATAGTGTCCATTGGTTTTAGCGGTTACTAGGTCGTTTGTGAGTTTAAGAAGGGCAGTTTCTGTGGAGTGTTGAGGACGGAATCCAGATTGGAGGGGGTCAAGAAGGTTATTCTTAACAAGGTGGTCACTCAGTTGGTTGTAGACCAGACGTTCGAGGATTTTGGAGGAAAATGGGAGCAAGGAGATAGGGCGTAGATTGTTAAGATCGGTAGGGTCCAGGGATGGTTTTTTGAGTATGGGGGTGACCAATGCATGTTTTAGAGCATTGGGGAAGATGCCAGAAGAGAGGGAGAGATTGAAAATGTGAGTTAGAGAGTGCAGGATAGAGTCAGAGGGTGAGCGTAGTATTTTAGAGGGAATAGGGTCCAATGGACAGGTGGTTAGGTAAGCGTTGGAAAGGAGTTTAGCAACCTCGTTTATAGTAGTAGGTTTGAACAGGGATAGTGTTGATTGTGCTTGTTGACATGGGGTGTTAACTGGAGAATATGCCTGTAGAGTGGAGATTTCATCACGAATTGTATCACTCTTGCTTCTGAAGTGGTTAGACACCCATGATCGTTACAATCAGTACTATACCCTACCTTAACATCTACATCCGTAAAATTCTTTTATGTTACTTCTGTGATTTTAAATTTCATTACTATTTATCAAACTACATGGAATAAAACTCATTTTATTTTAATCACCTATGTGCTATCTATTCTTGCTACTGCACTGCTATAATTCCGATCATTCCCTATTCCCTCCCTCTCCTATTCCCTTCCCTTTTCCCCTTTCCCAGTTCCCTCTCCAAATCTCTTATTGTTGTACTTAACATTCATTACCAAAGGGATGAGATGCTAAGTCCAATTGCCGCCATACTACCTACAAAATATTACTCGTATGTTCACAGCAGGTTTTTACAGTGTCAGCAGAGCCAGCCATAGTGTCCCTTTTCACTAGCCACACTAGTACATTTGTCATCAGACCAGCATATGCCAGCCACAAAGTCCCTGATCACTAGGCATACCAGTCATTGTTACCAGACCAGTGTAAACTGGCAACAGTGTCCCTAATTGCCAGCCTCACTAGTCACGGTGTCACTAGACCATTGTAAGCTAGCAACAGAGATCACCACCACACCTGTCCGAACAACAACAAACCAAGGTAAGAAGCAACAATGTACCTGATCACTAGCCACACTACTTTAAGTGACACAGGACCAGTATAAACCAGCAACAATGTTCTTGATTGCTGCCATGCCAGTGCCAGCATTGCTAGACCAGTGCAGTTAGCTACATTGTTCTTGATTGCCGCCACACCAGTTCAGTGTTACTAGAGCCAGTGTAAGCCAGCAATACTGTTCTGATCGCTAGCCACACCAGTCCCAGTGTCACCAGACCAGTGCAGCCAGCAACAGTGTTCCTGATCACTAGCCACACCAGGTCTAGAGTCACCAGAGCAGTGTGAGTCAGCAACTCTGTTCCTTATCATCACTAAACTAGTACCAGGGTTACCTGGCTGGTGCAGCCACTAACAGTGTTTCTGATTGGCACCACACCAGTCACAGTATGTTACCAGTAAACTGAAACAATGTTCCTGACCATTAGCCAAACAAGTCTAAGTGTCACCAGGCCAGTGTAAGCCAGCAGCAGTATTCCTGATCGCCACCACACCAGTGCTAGGGTTGCCAGACCAGTGCAGCTAACAACAGTGTTCTTGATTGCTGCAACAAGAGTACAATGTCATTTAGCAGCATCGTTAGCCAGAACCACCATCTAGCACCAGTACCAGTGTCATCAAGTATTAGTACAGTTATTGCCAAATATGTCCATAAAAAATTTACACCAGTGAAGGCCTTTCAATTTCTGAGTATGACTGATGAGAGCAGTGGGGAAGAGACCTCAGTGTCAGATTTTGATTCAGAATATGAACCTATAGAAAACAGTAGTTTGTTAATGGCCACCTTTGGCTCAAAAGAGGAAGGAGTCCTGCTACAAGAGTCAGATGCACTATGCCCCCTAACAATCAGCATTTTACTGAATTGCAGCAGGCAAGCATCAGTAGTACAGTACATCCTGGTGAAATGGCAAGCATGAGTAGTAGGGTGTTACAACATCAGCCATAATGAATTAGGGCCCATATTAGTGTCCTAGAGACACTCTTATATTCTTTGTGGCTACCCCATTATTTCAACAGCATCTGTTATCCCTTAATTTAGAGCCCAACCAAGTATTCACATGGAAACAGAAAATGTTATACCCATTCCGATTTTTTTTGTTTTTTCACCAAAGAATTATTGCTGGTCTTGTATGCCCAACTGTTGACTGCACGTAATCCTAATTCCTTTTTTCCCCAAGTGAAAGCCTACCACTTTTTTGGATTTAAATGCTTTCTCAGCCTTACCCTAAGCATGCTAATCACAAAAAACTGCAGTCCTTTTGGTCCACACACACTCTCAGAGGGTAACTTGTTTACATATGCACAATGGATTTGCCTAAAAAAAAACAAAAAAAACGCTGGCCCTTTAAAAACGGGGAAAAACACGAAAAAAACGGCGGTAATATAACCCTGTTTAAAGCTGAAAACATCCCTGATAAGCTACTGACGTTTTTTTTGCTGTTTTTTTAAAGTCCTGTGTGCATGAAGCCTTAAGGTGGTAAATAGACATGTAAAATACATTAATGATTTCAAAGAGTAATTTGTTTACATGAATACAAGGGAGGTGAAAATGCAATTTTGCCTAATAGAGGAATAGAGGAACGTCATTTGTTTTTTTGTTTGCATTCTTTTTTGTACAAATATTGTAGCTGTTCACTTTTTAAAAGTCAGATACTTACAAGCTAACCAGTGTCTGTTATCGCTGATAAAAATTTATATCAATGCAACTTTGATATAATACTGAAATATGCCTTCTCCAGGCAAATTGCAAAGAAATTTGTATTAAAGCAGATGAAGATTGCAACTGTCCTCAAAAGGACTAGATGAATGCTTAAGATCATTAGCACATTGACCAGCTGGACACTTGGGAGTAATTTACTGCCCAAAACTATCTTGTGCAGTCATCTGCTCAAAAAGTCAACTCAGAGCCTGAACCAGGAATGATTTTTTGTGGTCTCTGGTGCAAGATTTCTTTAAAGGGTAACTCCACATTTATTTGCTATAGCGCATATAATTGCAACACTAATCATATTGTAATTGAATGTTATTAAAAATTACATTTCCTTTTCAACCTGCAGCCACTGTAAGTTTTAGAGTTGTCACCTCATCCCTTTAAACCCGAACACATATGAATTACACAGGTTCTGAGTCTGATTAAGGAGGTAATTAAACTCACTTGGTGCCTTATCTGCATTAAATTAGCCTTAGAACCTGTGTAATTCATATGTGTTCGGTTTTAAAGGGATGAGATGGCAACCCTAGTAAGTTCCTGAGAAGGCATTGCAATATGGCTACCTGGAGCTGTTCTGTACACAGAGTGTGTACTGACCAATCCCCAGAAACATAATTTCCTGCTTGTGTGATTGGCTCATCAATTTTCCCAGAAGTCTGCACTAACATACAAATCAGGTTTCAGGCATCCCCTGCACAAAAATGTCATTTTTGGAGAGATACTTTCAGTAGGAACACATCTAAAGGGATGCAGCTCAGCAGATTTCCTCATCAGTGCTCACCAGCTGCACACCTGACGGTTAATGATGAAATCCCTCCCATTAGACCCACTCAGTACAGAGGCACAGAGAAACACACATGGATTTCTTCAGAATAACAAAAGGTGGGAATCTGCAATAAAGTTTTTTTTTTTCTCAGCAAAAATGGAGTTATAATTTAATCATCTGTCAAGAATGCAATTCACTGGTACCCAACTGGGGGGGGGGGGGGGTGAGACTGGACAAGAAGCCCTAGTGTGAAAGATTCAGGCAGAATGGTTGTGTGTTAGCCTAGAGAGGGCCCCCTTCTTCTCTCTTCATCTCGTTGTTACCTTTACCGATTTCCCATTTTCCTGTTTGTAACTATAATATCTGTATATACATTTGTAAGTAAACTCAACCCTTGTTATACGAGTTAGTGGCCCTTCATTACAATCCAGGCACTGCAAACAGACCACATTTCACAGTCTCCAAATTAAGTGCATTTCTATGAGTTGGTAAGGAGTCACATGATGAATAAGAATACCTCATATGAAAAGCACAACTGCCTCCGTCCCACTTCTTTGGAGACCATCCATGAAACTTCCCAGAAACAGCTTGAAAAAGTACAAGATCCAAAGGATGAAAATGTTGTGGATGTACCTATGCGGCAATAAAATGTGGCACAGGTGCATCAACAAAGTTTCATCACCAATAATAATCAGTTCCCATTCTCCCAAGTGACACAGGTACGTCAACATTTCCAGTGTTTGGACTTGCTTAGTAGAGAAACTTGCTAAACTTATAAAATGTGATTGTACTAAATGTGATTTTATTCAATTAACAATTCAATTTCCAATTCTTTTTTCATCTATTTAATTTTATATATCTTAATTTTGAAAATGGCTGATGGCTCTCTGACCAACCAACTATAACATGAGCCCACTGTGGGCAACACAATCCTTTATGGTACCCATGCGCATTCACAAACCTTATTTTGGGGCATTTGCATTGCAAAGTACTTGGGAATTAAGCAAAACTGCAAAAAATTAGAGGATTTAAGATAGAGGTAGCAAAAAGTAAGTGACAGCTTGATTAATAGAGTATACAGCAAACATGCCTTAAAAAGGCAAATAAAAAGAATAAACTCACAGAAACAACTTTTGTAAGGGAAAAGAAAAAAAAATGAGGATATGAGAAAAGTATGTTTGATAACTATATATATTTGTCGATTTTCCATAACCAAATCTATTTTGCACCATTAGCGTTCTAAAATCATCTCATACTGGTGTATGGAGAGGTTCCTGCTGCTGCTGTGAGGGACAGATTAGCGTTCTAAAATCATCTCATACTTGTATAGGGAGAGGTTTCTGCTGCTGGTGTGAGGGACAGATTATCATTCTAAAATCATCTCATACTGGAGTAGGGAGAAGTTCCTGGCGGTGCTGTGAGGGACAGATTAGCGTTCTAAAATCATCTCATACTGGTGTAGGGAGAGGTTCCTGGTGCTGCTGTGAGGGACAGATTATCGATCTAAAATCATCTCATACTGGTGAAGGAAGAGGTTCCTGCTATTGGTGTGAGGGACAGATTACCATTCTAAAATCATCTCATACTGGTATAGGGAGAGGTTCCTTCTGCTGGTGTGAGGGACAGATAATCATTCTAAAATCATCTCATACTGGAGTAGGGAGAGGTTCCTGGTGCTGCTGTGAAGGACAGATTATCGTTCTAAAATAATCTCATACTGGAGTAGGGAGAGGTTCCTGGTGGTGCTGTGAGGGACAGATTATCGTTCTAAAATCATCTCATACTGGAGTAGGGAGAAGTTCCTGGCGGTGCTGTGAGGTACAGATTAGTGTTCTAAAATCATCTACTACTCCTGTAGGGAGAGGTTCCTGCTGCTGCTGTGAGGGACAGATTATCGTTCTAAAATCATCACATACTGGAGTAGGGAGAGGTTTCTGGCGGTGCTGTGAGGGACAGATTAGCATTCTAAAATCATCTCAAGCTGGTATAGGGAGAGGTTCCTGCTACTCGTGTGAGGGACAGATTATCGTTCTAAAATCATCTCATACTGGTATAGGTAGAGGTTCTTGCTGCTGGTGTGAAGTACAGATTATTGTTCTAAAATCATCTTATACCGGAGTAGGGAGAGGTTCCTGGTGCTGGTGTGAGGGACAGATTATCATTCTAAAGTCATCTCATACTGGAGTAGGGAGAGGTTCCTGGTGGTGCTGTGAGGGACAGATTAGCGTTCTAAAATAATCTCATACTGGAGTAGGGAGAAGTTCCTGGCACTGCTGTGAGGGACAGATTAGCGTTCTAAAATCTTCTCATACTGGTGTAGGGAGAGGTTCCTGGTGCTGCTGTGAGGGACAGATTATCGTTCTAAAATCATCTCA
>BLSH010466630.1:1313710-1325166 GCA_018402905.1 Glandirana rugosa | reverse complement strand
CCACCCTGTCCTGTCCGCATACCACCCTGTCCTGTCCATATACCACCCTGTCCTGTCCGCATACCACCCTGTCCTATCCGCATACCACCCTGTCCTGTCCGCATACCACCCTGTCCTATCCGCATACCACCCTGTCCTGTCCATATACCACCCTGTCCTGTCCATATACCACCCTGTCCTGTCCGCATACCACCCTGTCCTGTCCGCATACCACCCTGTCCTGTCCGTATACCACCCTGTCCTGTCCGTATACCACCCTGTCCTGTCCATATACCACCCTGTCCTGTCCACATACCACCCTGTCCTATCCGCATACCACCCTGTCCTATCCGCATACCACCCTGTCCTGTCCGCATACCACCCTGTCCTATCCGCATACCACCCTGTCCTGTCCATATACCACCCTGTCCTGTCCATATACCACCCTGTCCTGTCCGCATACCACCCTGTCCTGTCGGCATACCACTCTGTCCTATCCGCATACCACCCTGTCCTGTCCGTATACCACCCTGTCCTGTCCGCATACCACCCTGTCCTGTCCATATGTGCAATGGTCAGATAGGTCACACATGTTACACGGGCAGGGCAAAGGGGGTGGAGTCAGGGGCGGCGCTAAGGGGGCGCCAAAATTACGTTTCGCCTAGGGTGTCAGAAATCCTTGCACCGGCCCTGGGCGGAGCAGCGGTAAAGGAGAGAGCCAGGCTGCGGGAGAAGTGGAGGAGAGAGCCGGGCAGGCGGAGCGGTGGAAGAGACTTTTTCTGGCACTGAGCTACTAAAGCTGCAGGTGTGGGCTCACTGGGGCTGCTATCAGATCAGGAAGAAGAGAACTCAGCAGGCAAAGTAGGTGAGGAGAGAGGCGGGCTGCGGAGCTGTGTAGGAGACTTGCTGTGCACTCAGCTACCTCTCTTACTGAAGCTGCACAGAAGGTGTGGGCTCAGTGGGGCTGCTGTGGCTGCCAAAGTTTCTTTAGCAGTGTGCAACACAAATACAAAACTGTGAGGGGGGCCGCAGCAGCCCCACTGAGCCCACACCTGCTGTGCAGCTTCAGTAAGAGAGGTAGCTGAGTGCCAGAGCAAGTCTCCTACCCTACTTTGGACTTCTTACTCTGAGCTGGGTGTGTTATGTTCTTGCACTTTTGCAGGAAGGTGGGAGGGAAGGGAGGAGGGTTTTTTTCTGTATTGAGGCACCTGAATTTTGAAGAGGGGTCTGTAAAATGTGTGGGGGCTGTGCTATGGGGGGTTCTGTGTTAGAAAGCTGGTTGGTCTGTGCTGGACAGGGAGTCTGTGCTGAGGAAGTAGGCTGTAAGGGAGAACAATGGAAGTTAGGGGAGGCCTCAATTGTGAGGAATATGGGTAAGGAGCATAGGTGTGCGCAGCCTATTACATTAGGGTGTTCACCCAAAGCGCAAACACACACGCCTTTCTCTGCAGCATCAGCTGCATGGGGCAGTGAATGAATGGGAAGTGCTCAGTGCTGAGCGGCTTCCTGTTCATTCACAAACCAAAGCCTAGTAAACAGTTTACTACGCTTCAGTTAGGAATTAACACAGTGAGTGTGTTCATTGTGCTCATTTAGAAAAGGCAGGCTCTGGTAAATGACATTGACTAGCCCTTTCCCCACTCTCCATCCTGAAACATCCCCTGCAGCAGCTGGGGGGGAGAGGGAAGCCAGAAGCACAGAGGGGCTGAGGGGCCAACATGGGTGAAACCCGGGCAGTAGGGGGAATCTGCACTGCTCGTAATGATTAGGGTGTGCCCAGGCACCACTGGCACACCCCCTGTGCACGCCTATGGTAAGGAGTGAATTGCATTGAGCAGAGGGGGTTATTTTTGTGGTAAAGTGGTCTGTGCGTTAGGGATTGATCACACTAGTGGTTGGTGGGAGGCAGTGAAACCCCTCAGTTGAACCGCAGTTTTACTACCTCTCAACTAATCCCCCTTAAAGCTGCAGAGGCAGTGCCCAGGGGTGTACACACACTGTGGTCACGATACTTTGGTTCGTGGCCCTGGAAAGAATTCTGGGTCTTCACATATTATTAGGGGCATGCTAGTAATTTTTTTCTATAAATGAATAAAAAGACGCACCCCGTTGATCTTTGATCTCCTCCATGTTGTTAAGGTAGATCTCCACGTCTTAAAGGTTGCCTACCCCTGGCCTAGGCCATCTTTATGTAGAGCAACAATTCTTTTTTTCAGATCCTCAGAGAGTTCTTTGCCATGAGGTGCCATGTTGAACTTCCAGTGACCAGTATGAGAGAGTGAGAGCGATAACACGAAATTTAACACACCTGCTCCCCATTCACACCTGAGACCTTGTAACACTAACGAGTCACATGACACTGGGGAGGGAAAATGGCTAATTGGGCCCAATTTGGACATTCTCACTTAGGGGTGTACTCACTTTTGTTGCCAGCGGTTTAGACATTAACCACTTCCTTACTGGGCACTTAAACCCCCCTCCTGCCCAGACCAATTTTCAGGTTTCAGCGCTGTCGCATTTTGAATGACAATTGCGCGGTCGTGCGACGTTGTACCCGAATAAAATTGATGTCCTTTTTTCCCCACAAATAGTGCTTTCTTTTGGTGGTATTTGATCACCTCTGCGGTTTTTATTTTTTGCGCCATAAACAAACAAAGAGGGACGATTTTGAAAAAAGAACAATATTTTTTACTTTTTGCTCTAATAAATATCCAAAAATGAAAAAAACAATTATTCATCGGTTTTGGCTGATTTATATTCTTCTACATATTTTTGGTAAAAAAAATCGCACTCGGCGTTTATTGATTGGTTTGCGCAAAAGTTATCGCATCTACAAACTATGGGAATTGATTTATGGCGTTTTTATTATTATTTATTTTTTTTACTAGTACTGGCGGCGATCTGCGATTTTTATTGGGACTGCGATATTGGGGGGGGACATGTCGGACATTTTTGACACTTTTTTGGGACCAATGACATTTATACAGCGATCAGAAATTTAAATGTCCAGTGATTACTGTGTAAATGTCACTGGCAGTGAAGGGGTTAACCTGCAGGGGGCAGTGAAGGGGTTAACAAATGTTCCCTGGGTGTGTTCTAACTGTGGGGGGGATGGGTTGGCAGATCTAACTGATCCCAGTGACAGGGATCAGTAGATCTGCTTGTCCCCCTCTCACAGAACGGGGAACCGCTGTGTTTACATCGGCGGTTCCCCGTTCTACAGCTCTGTAAGTCCGCCCGACCCGCGGGCACACCCACGCAGCGTGCGGCGACCGCGCACGCGCGCCGCCGCCGCTTGTGAGTGCGTGCAGGGGGCGTGTAAAGGGGCGGACGTCTATAGACGTCCTCCCGGAGATTCAGATTGTTTACAATCGGCGCTTGAGGTTGGTCTGGCATACAACTCCACTATAGTACGGGTCTCTGCCTTTTATCCTCTTTTTCAGGCTGCAGATTGTGGACGAGCCATTGAACAAATGCTTCATGCAGGCCATAATCCATATACAACCACCAATAATATCCTTGTTGCCTTTCATGGGACTTAGGCTTGGCTCTGAAAGCACTAGTACAGGCATCCTGTGCTCCAATAGCTTCATTTCCATTGCGGTTCCTAGTGGTAAAACTAGTTCCTCTGACAGCGGTTGCTTCAGACAGGGAGGTTGGAGATTGCAGCACTTTCCTGCAAAGATCCCTTTTGTGTCTTTGTACCAGAAATAGTGATACTACGTTCATCTCCACAGCTCAATTCTAAAGTGGTATGCAGTTTCCAGGAAAACTGGGAGCAGTCCCTCCAAGCATTCACACGGGGTCACTGAGTAAACAGCAGGAAGACTTCAAGTCTTTAAACCAGTTGCGACTAGTGTACATCAGTGGCGGCCGGTGAAGTTTTAGGATGGGGGGGGCACCAGGCCCTGCCCTTCCTTTTTGAATCCTCCTACTTCTCATAAGCCCCACCCCTTATAGAATCCACCCACTCCGTCCCCTGTATTCCACATATTGTGTCAGGAGTATACAGCTTAGCATCATAGGACAGAGTACACAGCTCAGCTTCAAAGGGGGGGTATATTGCAGCCAGTAACATGGTATGCAGCCAGTACACAGGTATTGCAGCAAGTATCAAAGTATGCAGCCAGTACACAGGTATTGCAGCCAGTATCACAGTATACAGCCAGTATCACAGTATGCAGCCAGTACACAGGTATTGCAGCCAGTACACAGGTATTGCAAGCGAGTATCACAGTATGCAGCCAGTACACAAGTATTGCAGCCAGTACACAGGTATTGCAAGCCAGTATCACAGTATACAGCCAGTACACAGGTATTGCAGCCAGCACACAGGTATTGCAAGCCAGTATCACAGTATACAGCCAGTACAAAGGTATTGCAAGCCAGTATCACAGTATACAGCCAGTACACAGGTATTGCAGTCAGTACACAGGGAGCCAGAACACAGGTATTGTAGCCAGTACACAGGTATTGTAGCCAGTATGCAGAGAGCCAGTACACAGGGAGCCAGTACACAGGTATTGTAGCCAGTACACAGGGAGCCAGTACGCAGGTATTGTAGCCAGTACACAGGGAACCAGTACACAGGGAACCAGTACACAGGGAGCCAGTACACAGGGAGCCAGTACACAGGTATTGTGGCCAGTACACAGGGAGCCAATACACAGGTATTGTAGCCAGTATGCAGAGAGCCAGTACACAGGTATTGTAGCCAGTACACAGGGAGCCAGTACACAGGTATTGTAGCCAGTACACAGGAAGCCAGTACACAGGTTGTCAGTACACAGGAAGCCAATACACAGGTAGTCAGTACACAGGGAGTCAGTACACAGGGAGCTAGTACACAGGTAGTCAGTACACAGGGAGCCAGTACACTGGTATTGTAGCCAGTACACAGGGAGCCAGTACACAGTGAGCCAGTACACAGGAATTGTAGCCAGTACACAGGAAGCCAGTACACAGGTATTGTAGTCAGTACACAGGGGGCCAGTACACAGGTATTGAAGTCAGTACACAGGGAGTCAGTACACAGTTATTGTAGCCAGTACACAGGTATTGCAGTCAGTAAACAGGGAGCCAGTACACAGGTAGTCAGTACACAGGGAGCCAGTACATAGGTAGTCAGTACACAGTGAGCCAGTACACAGGTATTGCAGTCAGTACACAGGGAGCCAGTACACAGGCATTGCAGTCAGTACACAGGGAGCCAGTGCACAGGTATTGTAGCCAGTACACAGGAAGCCAGTACACAGGGAGCTAGTACACAGGTAGTCAGTACACAGGGAGCCAGTACACTGCTAATGTAGCCAGTACACAGGGAGCCAGTACACGGTGAGCCAGTACACAGGAATTGTAGCCAGTACACAGGAAGCCAGTACACTGGTATTGTAGACAGTACACAGGGGGCCAGTACACAGGTATTGAAGTCAGTACACAGGGAGTCAGTACACAGTTATTGTAGCCAGTACACAGGTAGTGCAGTCAGTACACAGGGAGCCAGTACACAGGTAGTCAGTACACAGGTATTGCAGTCGGTACACAGTGAGCCAGTACACAGGTATTGCAGTCAGTACACAGGGAGCCAGTACACAGGTATTGCAGTCAGTACACAGGGAGCCAGTTAGTACACAGGAAGCCAGTACACAGCACAGCAGTAGGGTACCTCAGGGGAGTCAGCCGCTCTCTCTCCCACATGGCTGGTCGGTGGGAATAACAGACGTGCTGTGCTGGACACTTTCAGTCCAAGCACCAGCACATCTGCCAGTCCCGCCCCCACGACCTGACCAATCATAGCCATAGCCAATCAGTGTATATATGTGCGCTTCGGTGGCGCACATATATGCACTTTGAAGGCCAACCAATGGGCTTTGGGACTTGTTGTCAAAAAAAAGCAAGTTTCCCAAAAGACCCAGGACAGCGTGTCCCAGCGGCCTATGTTTTTTTTCAGAAAACAGCAGTGGGGGGTGGGGCGCTGGTGTACATTCAAAGGTCAAAAAATGTGAGTGAGGAAAGTGGACAATCTTTTCATTTCACTGTCAGATTCTTGAGTCATCTTCTGTTGGTTTACCAGGGTGATTAGATGGGCACGGAGGAAGTAGGCTTTTCCATGCAAGAACAGGTGCAATCACTTTTGACCCGAGGGGTGGCAGCCTTTGGGGCAGTTATGCCAGGATTTCAGTGGAAGATACAGTATCTCACAAAGTGAGTACACCCCTCACATTTTTGTAAATATTTTATTATATCTTTTCATGTGACAACACTGAAGAAATGACACTTCGCTACAATGTAAAGTAGTGAGTGTACAGCTTGTATAACAGTGTAAATCTGCTGTCCTTTCAAAATAATTCAACGCACAACCATGTCTAAACTGCTGGCAACAAAAGTGAGTACACCTCTAACTGAAAATGTCCAAATTGGGCCCAATTAGCCATTTTCCCTCCCTGGTGTCATGTGACTCATTAGTGTTACAAGGTGTGAATGAGGGAATCGCGGCCATGTTGAGAGAGTGCTGGGCCGGCTGCGGCAACATGGACTTTATGCTAAACCTGAGAAGTGCGTGTTCGAGCAGCAGAGCATCCAGTTCTTGGGACTCATCATATCAGTCGGAGGCATCAAGATGGATCCTCAGAAAGTATCTGCTATTCTGGATTGGCCCACACCTGCTGATTGCAAAGGGGCTCAGCGCTTCATTGGTTTTGCTAATTTTTACCGGAAATTCATCAGAGGATTCTCAGCCATAATCACCCCCATCACTCAGCTGACCAAGCAAGGCATTCGGTTCATCTGGTCCACAGAAGCACAGGCGGCCTTCGAGTCTCTTAAGCACCTGTTTATATCCGCTCCTGTACTCAAGCATCTTGATCCAGCGTTGCCATATGTCTTGGAGGTGGATGCATCCGAGATAGCAGTAAGAGCAGTGCTTTCCTAAAGACAAGGCGCCAAGGCTCTTTTGCACCCAGTTACATTCTTCTCCCGCAAGCTATCATCAGCGGAGAGGAATTATGACGTGGGTGATAAAGAACTGTTAGCAATTAAAGCCGCTTTGGAGGAGTGGCGATATTTGTTGGAATGAGCTGCTCATCCAATCTTGATCTATACGGACCATAAGAATCTCAAATATTTAAGAACGGCCAAGATTGAAACAACGCCAGGCCAGATGGGCACTTTTCTTTTCAAGATTCACCTTCCACATCACATACAGGCCCGGGTCAAAGAATGTCAAATCCGATGCGCTGTCCCGCATGTACAATGAATCTGAAGACCCATCACCTCCCAACAACATCCTTTCTGCTGGGAATTTTCTGCTACTCCAGGAAGATCTGCTGTCCCAGATCAAGCAAGCCTCAGTAGGTGAACCCGCTTCTTCAGGAATGGACTTGCAGTGGAAAGATGGCCTACTGTGGCATGGTGACAAGATCTTTGTGCCCGAGGAAGTGCGAGTCATTGTCCTTGGACTTTGCCATGACCATGAACTAGCAGGACATTTTGGGGTCCACAAGACTTCTGAATTACTTCAGCGCACGTTTTGGTGGCCGCAGGTGGGCGAAGACTGTAAAAGATATGTGGAATCCTGTACCATTTGCACCAGAAGTAAGAGCAGCAGGTCCAAAGCCTGGGGTCTGTTGAAGCCTCTTCCGGTGCCTGAGAGAGCCTGTAGAATGATCTTGGTCGATTTCATTGTGGAGTTACCCCCATCTCAAGGGTACTCCACCATCTTTTTGATAGTCGACCGATTTACTAAGATGGCACATTTTGTACCAATGAAAGGCATGCCCTCGGCCCCCGAAACCGCAAGAGCTTTCATCAAGGAAGTCGTAAGGCTCCACGGAGTTCCTGCTAATATTGTGTCTGACCGAGGGGTACAATTTACTTCTAAGTTCTGGAAGGCCTTGTGTGAGACCCTGAAGATTAAACTTTCCTTCTCGTCAGCCTATCATCCACAGACTAATGGCCAAACAGAGAGAACCAATCAGACCTTGGAACAATGCCTGCGTTATTTTTCCTCCTTCTCTCAGGATGATTGGCGGTCATTGCTACCATTAGCAGAATTTGCATACAATAATTCTGTACACACTGCCACCAATCAATCTCCGTTTTTTACCAATTACAACTTCCATCCGTCCTTTCTTCTTGATGTCTTCCTGAAGGTTCGGTACCAGCCATGCAAGAGACAGTGGACTTTTTCAACAAGAACAATAACTCTTGCAGGAAACCATGTCAAAGGCTCAGGAGAACAATAAGAGAATTTTTTACAGGAGAAACGGGGAGAATTGGTCTTGGAACCAGGCGAATTGGTCTGGTTGTCCACAGCAAACCTCAGGTTGGCCTGCCCATCAAAGAAACTAGGACCAAAATTTGTGGGTCCATTTCCAGTCAAGAAGAAGATTAACAGTGTGGCCCATGAGTTGGAGTTACCAGAGTCCATGAAGATCCATCCAGTATTCCATGTCTCTCTATTGAAACCTGTAGTGCCTGACCCGTTTCCAGGACGGAGGACCAGCCCACCTGAACCAGTGTTAGTGGGTGGTGAAGAAGAATTTGAGGTGGAGGCCACCCTGGATTGGAGGAACAGAGGCAACCAGGTTCAGTATCTCATCAAATGGAAAGGGTATGGTTCTGAAGATAATTCATGGGAACCATGGCATTCAAGAGATCCCACCCTGGGAAGCTGGCCTGGTTGGGCATCCGGAGGCTGCCCATTGAGGGGGGGCAATGTCAGGAAAGAAGTAGAGCCCGTGTGTCTGTGAGAAGGGATACTGTGCACAGGAGCAGGCACAAAGGAACGCTCAGTACTAATGTTCGTGCGCACGCACAACCGGGAGGTGCGCATCCCTGTTCGTAACCGTTTTTGGCGCCAATGGGACTATTTAAACTGAGCAGTGACATGAGTTCAATGCTGTTTGGTCTACAACGTTCCGGTGATTCCTGCTACCCGTCTACCTGCTATTCCTGTTTCCTTGATCCATTGACTTGATCCTGACTCCGCTGCTATCTGCTGCCCTGACCTCTGGCTATCCCTGACCATCCTCTTGCCTGCTCCTTGTATCCCCTCTCACGCTGCCTGCCCATTACCGACCCGGCCTATGCCTGACCATTCTTCTGCCTGCTTCTCAAGTTCCTGATCCGCCTGTCTGTTGTCTGATCTGGTCTGTTCCTGGCCTTCTCATCCAGCATCACCTGCTTGGTCTAGCCAAATGGGGCTGTTATCAGCTGTTGCTGGGGTTCCTCTACTGCTCCATCAAGCTGCATCTCCAGCCCTGCCTGCGACCATCGCACCAGTGTTCCTGTCTGCACTCTCAAACCTCCTGTTCACTACATCAGGGGTTCCTGAGTCAGGATTGTAAGAGAGGCTGTCCTCAGCTTTTGAAGACTCCACCAGGTACGTGACAACTGGTCACTGGAAGTTCAACATGGCACCTCATGGCAAAGAACTCTCTGAGGATCTTAAAAAAAGAACTGTTGCTCTACATAAAGATGGCCTAGGCTATAAGAAGATTGCCAAGACCCTGGAACTGAGCTGCAGCACAGTGGCCAAGACCATACAGTGGTTTAACAGGACAGGTTCCACTCAGAACAGGCCTCGCTATGTTCAACCAAAGAAGATAAATGCATGTGCTCAGTGTCATATCCAGAGGTTGTCTTTGGGAAATAGATGTATGAATGCTGCAGAGGTTGAAGGGGTGGGGGGAAAGCCTGTCAGTGCTCAGACCATACACCGTACACTGCATCAAATTGGTCTGCATGGCTGTCATCCCAGAAGGAAGCCTCTTTGAAAGATGATGCACAAGAAAGCCTGCAAACAGTTTGCTGAAGGCAAGCAGACTAAGGACCTGGATTACTGGAACCATGTCCTGTGGTCTGATGAGACCAAGATAAACTTATTTGGTTCAGATGGTGTCAAGCGTGTGTGGCGGCAACTAGGTGAGGAGTACAAAGATAAGTGTGTCTTGCCTACAGTCAAGCATGGTGGTGGGAGTGTCATGGTCTGTGGCTGCATGAGTGCTGCTGGCACTGGGGAGCTACAGTTCATTGAGGGAACCATGAATGCCAACATGTACTGTGACATGCTGAAGCAGAACATGCTCCCTCCCTTTGGAGACTGGGCCGCAGGGCAGTATTCCAACATGATAACGACCCTATACACCTTGAGAGACTGGGCCGCAGCCAGGGCAGTATTCCAACATGATAACGACCCTATACACACCTTGAAGATGCTCACTGCCTTGCTAAAGAAGCTGAGGGTAAAGGTGATGGACTGACCAAGCATGTGTCCAGACCTAAACCCTACTGAGCATCTGTGGGACATCCTTAAACGGAAGGAGGAGGAGAGCAAGGTCTCTAGCATACACTTTTTTTGCCAGTGGTTTAGACATTAATGGCTGTGTGTTGAGTTATTTTGAGGGGACAGCAAATTTACACTGTTATACAAGCTGTACACTCACCACTTTACATTGTAGCAAAGTGTAATTTCTTCAGTGTTGTCACATGAAAAGATATAAAATATTTACAAAAATGTGAGGGGCTAGCCTTTCACTCGACTTTACAGGCATGCAGTCAACAAGTTCTGCAAGGTTTGAGATGAGACCTATAAATATTTTTTGTCTATAGCAGCTTTTCATTGATTGTCAATGTTTCTTTTCATGTGTTCTCTCCCGCCCATTTCTTCAGCTAGTTATATCCCATTGTGTGCTGACATGAGGTAAGGCCAGGAATACTGAAAATTGTTATCAAATACTTACTGTAATTTTCCTTTCCTGGCCCATCCTCACGTCAGCACAGGACTCCCTCCTTAGTGGCCTGTCGCAGGCTAGGTTATCGAACACCGTAGTGGGGGAGGGGCTGTCTTTTATTCAGCTAGTTAGAGGTGGTCATGTGAGCTCCATTGTGTGCTGACGTGAGGATAGGCCAGGAAAGGAAAATTATGGTAAGTATTTGATAACAATTTTCCTTAATATACATTCTGCATTCAGTGTAGAGTATATATACAGTGCATTCGGCGGTGTACAGTATACACTTCAGGCGGAGTATTAACCACTTCCTTACCGGCGTATTGTAAAAATACGCCGGCAAGGTGGACTCCCCATCCTAAGTGGACGTTATATTACGTCCTCTTGTTTTCGCCGCTTTGCGGGCCCCTAGCGGCGCTACGCCCGGGGACTCCCGGGCGTTTCGCCGCTTTTGTTCTCCTGCATTATATTGCAGGTGAATCCTACCCCTCAGGTGGAACGGCCGCATAAAAATGTTATGCGGCCATTCCTTCACCAATTATGAGGCGGACTTCACATATGACATGTGGCGGCTTACGTGACATATATATGAGATGTGACTTACGTCTTACATATAATTCCTTTTAACAATAGTTTATGAATGGTATTAAAAGGAAAGGACCGGATAGGAGTGCAGTCGTGTGTTACCTCGAGTGTACTGGTGGAGATTGATCGACTTATTTTCTGTCGGGGAGGGGGTGATGCCAC
>BLSH010466630.1:1296542-1311814 GCA_018402905.1 Glandirana rugosa | reverse complement strand
GTGATCAATTTTCAATGATTGGCACCAGAGCTTGTAGACTCTATAACTTTCACAGAGACCAAATAATATCCACTAATTTGGGTTATTTTTACCAAAGATATGTAGCAGTATAAATTATCGCCCAAATTTATGAAGAAAAATTACTTTTTTGCAAAATTTTTCAATACAAACTAAAAAAAAGTGTTTTTTTTTCAAAATTTTCGCTACTTTTTCGCTTATATTGAAAAAAATAAAAAAACCAGCAGTGATTATATACCACCAAAAGAAAGCTCTATTTGTGAGAAAAAAATGATAAAAATTTTGTTTGGGTGCAGTGTTGCATGACTGAGTAATTGTCATTTAAAGTGTGAGAGTGCTGAAAGCTGAAAATTGGTCTGGTAAGGAAGGGGGTGTAAGTGTCCTGTATGGAAGTGGTTAATATATATACAGTCTAGTATATATACATACACACTCTGCATCCAGTGTAGACTATATAGACATTGCATTCGGTGCCGTCACCCAAGGCCAAATTTTTCTGCACCTGTCTAACAGGGGCATTTAATTACAATTTTTAAAATAATTTTTAACAGCAGAGCCCATTCCTGCTCCCAACAAGAGTAACTGTGAGGTGTTACAGTGTTCAGGCACCACCAACACCCAAGGCCCAATTTTTCTGCTCCTGTTTAACAGGGGCATGTAATTTCAATTTTTAAAATCATTTTTTAACAGCAGGGCCCATTCCTGCGCCCAACAAGAGTAACTGTGAGGGGTTACAGTGTTCAGGCACCACCAACACCCAAGGCCAAATTTTTCTACATCTGTTTGACTGGGGCATGTAATTACAGTTGTATATAGTCCAGTCCCCGTAGTATATATAATACAGTTCAGAGTACATAGTGCAGTTCGTATAGTATATATATTGCAGTTCAGAATATATAGTGCAGTCTGTATAATATATATAGATCAGTTCAGGGTGTATAGTGCAGTCAGTGTAGTATATATAACACAGTGTATTGAAGTGGTTAAGGGGAACCCTGTGGACAAATTTGTTTAAAAAAAATGGCGTGGGGGTCACCCCCAAAATCCATTCAAGGCCCTTCAGGTCTGGTGTGGATTTTAAGGGGAACCCCATGGCAAGATTTAAAAAAAAAAAAGCAGTGGGGGGTCCCCCCCAAAATCCATACCAAACCCTTATCCGAGCATACAACTTGGCATTTCAGGATGGGGGGGAACGAGCGAGTGCCCCCCCTCCTGAACCATACCAGGCCACATGCCCTCAACATGGGCCACTTCCCGACAACCCTGAGCTGTGGTTGTTGGGGTCTGCGGGTGGGGGCTTATCAGAATCTGGAAGCCCCTTTAGCAGGGGGCCCCCCAGATTCCGGCCCCCCCTTATGTGAATGAATATCGGCTACCCATTCCTCCAAAGAGCTGTGAAATGTAAAAGAAAACAAGAGCCGATTTTTGACAAGTCCTTTATTTAAAAAATAACTCTGTCTTCTCCCCAAGCCATCTTCTTGCACCGTCATCTCTCCTGGAGCTGTCTTCTTCCTCGCAGCCGATGTCTTCTTCCTCGTTGCCCGTTACCCGCTGAAAACAAAAAAGGCGCTCTTCTCTTGATGCTGTCTTCCTCCATTGCGACATCCCCCGCTGTCTGACATCACTTATGTAGCCTTGTGACGTCACAAGGGGACGGACTCTCCAGGTAATCGGATGGCCACACCCCATGGCTACATAAGAGATGTCAGACAGCGGGGGACGTCACAACAGAGGAAGACAGCATCAGGAGAAGTGCATCTTTTTTGTTTTCAGCGGGTAACCGGCAGCGAGGAAGAAGACAGCGACGCAGGAGAAGACAGCTCCAGGAAAGACGGCGGTGGGGGAAGATGGCTCGGGGAGAAGGCAGAGCTATTTTTTTAAATAAAGGATTTGTCAAAAACCGGCTCTTGTTTTTTTTTTACATTTCACAGATTTTTTGGTAAATGGGTAGGGGTACAATGTACCCGATAGCCATTCACATAGAGGGGGCGGGATCTGGGGGCCCCTTGTTAATGGAGGCTTCTAGATTCCGATTGAGGACATGTGGCCTGGTATGGTTCGATGGGGGGGGGGGGGGTGCTCGCTCATCCCCCCTATCCTGCCCGGCCATTTTTAAAAAAAAATTTGGTATGGACCAATCCATAACAGATCCGAAGGGCCTGGTATGGACAGGGGGGACCCTACACTGTTTTTTTCCTTGATTTTTTATCTATATTGCCGGGAGCCGGCAATACATTACAGCTGCGCGCAAATTTAAATTATTTTTTTCCTTTAGAAGTGTCATTTTGCTACGACACTGTTCTAAACATCACACAGATGCACCACTTTACAGGAAGACTAAGGGGACCCCCCAGGCATGTCCCATAGACTTTAATAGGGTTTGCATGTTCGCACAAATTTTTTGCCTGTTCGCTGTGTTCTGGTGCAAACTGAACCGGGGTGTTCGACCCATCCCTACTACCTACCAAGTTGGAGAAAGGGTCTGGCTGTCCTCTCGTAACCTCCGACTCTGTGTTCCGTCACTGAAATTTGCACTGTGGTATATTGGGCCTTTCCGTATTCTCCGTAGGATCAACCCAGTGGCCTACGCTTTAGAGCTTCCTTCCAACGTGTATTTCTAATGTATTCCATGTTTCATCATTAAAACCTTTGGTGTGCAACCGCATCACCACCTCTGTGCCATGTCCTCGCCCAGTTCAGGTTGAGAATCGTGAGGAGTACGAGATACAATCTATCATTGACTTCCATAGGTTCCGTGGGTGCATACAATACCTTGTTCATTGGAAAGGATATGGTCTGGAAGAACGCTCTTGGGTCTCATCCTCGGACATACATGCTCCTGTCCTCCTCCGTGCTTTCCATGGATGCTTTCCCCTCAAACCTGGTGCCCCTCCAAGGAGGAGGGGTCGTTGAGGAGAGGATACTGTCAGGGCTGGGCTCTCAGCAGCTCTCTTCGCTGTGATCAGGCTGCTCACCTGTCGGATAATTGTCAGCACTCATGGTTTCCACAGTGGCTGACTTGTGATCATTTCCTGGTCGTCAGTCCCACCTACAGCCAGCCCCTTCTGGCTATTTAAACTGCCTTGTTCATTCCTTTCGTGCCTTCGCCTTGGTCAACATATCTGGAGATCCCCTGCTGTGTTCCTGTGAAAGACTTTGCCTGGCTGACGTCCCTTCTGGTTCCTGATCCTGTTCTTCTGCCTCCAACTATGCTGATCTCTGGTTTCTTGATTACTGGCTTGTCTGACTACCCGCATTGGCTTTCGATCCCTGGCTGTGTTTTGACTAAGTTTACTGATCTGTACCATTTTTACCATTACATTAAAAGGTGTGATTTTTACTGCATTTTCTGTCTCAGTCTGATTCATGGTTTCTGACACATCCTGGGCCTGCTTAAAGATGAGTTCCTGGCTCCCCTAAAGAATTTAAAGGTAACAGCTACAAAAACTGTAGCTGCTGACTTTTAATTATTAGGGCAATTACCTGTCCAAGGATCAAGCAATGTCCTCACCGGAACTGATTATTCAGTCAGCTTCAGGTACAGGTGCCTCACTGCCTGTTTCCTACTGCGCATGCGTGAACTGCGCGGCACCCTGTGAATGGTCCCGTAGTCTTCAGGGACCTGTGATGTGTCCCAGAAGACTGCGGGGGAAGGAGGGGGGCCGAACATCTGGCTAAGATCACCGCAATGATCTGTGCCTGAAGTGGGAGCGGTTACCTGTCAAACCCAGGTACCCACTCCCCCCTGCCCCCCAAAAAGTGGTGGAGTTCTGCTTTAACCTCCCTAATTAATGATTGACCTTCTTCTGCCACTGGCAAGGCCGATAGTAAGGCAGGGGTGAACAGCTTGGATAAGGTACCCTCTGAGCTGGAAATAAATATGGCAACAGGGGGAATAGACCTCCTGGATCCTGCCTTATACTGCACAGCGGTACACATAACTAGAGTGATAGACTGATGTAGACATTGCTCCCATAAACTTTGGGTCTCCCTGGAGCAGGACTCTATACAATTTCCCTTAGAGGGTACCCCTTGGACAGGCACCCACCCCCCTCGTCTTCATCAATCTCACCCCCTAATAGAACCAACGCGATTAGAACTTAAAAGGTACTTTAAGTTAGCAGGCATAACCAGTTTTCCTTCACCAATGTCGCCCATTTTTTAAATGGATTCAAAGGTCATCCCTGCATCTACGCTGCTACGTCCTTCGGGTTGGGCACCACTCTTGGATCTTTACGGCTCCTTCACCAGCACAGTGCTGGGTAGATAAAGACTACTGCAGCTGTCTTTTTTTTTATGTTCCCTGCCGGAACCAGCGCGTCTCATCACATTTGAAGCTCTCTACCTCGGTGAAGGTCCCATTCGTAAATCTTTCTCGTCCTCATACTGTAATCTGCTTGACTTGCTTTCCCAGCAGGATCCTCCATATTTATCCAAATGGGAAAAGGACCTGAACCCTACATTTACCAATAATTAACGGAGCCGCATACTTTTCTTTGCTCACAAATCCTCCTTGTGTAGTAAATATCAAGAGACAACATGCAAAATTCTATAGCGGTGGTACCGGGCTCCCTCTGTCTTAGCGTCTATATTCCCGGGACACAGCTCCCTTGTTGGATATGCAGAATCCAGGTAGGTACAATATTTCATATCTTTTGGGACTGCCCAAATATCCAACCTTTTTGGCAACAAGTCTTGCTGATTGTTCACAAATTGACGAACATCTCTCTATTTGACAATCCTGTGCTTCTAAATGTAACCCCTATGTCCAGTAAGAAATATCATAAGTCCCTACTAAGGCACTTACTGAATTCCTCTAGGGCTTGCATCCCCAGTATGTGGAAGAACCAATCTCCACCTACCATCTCTCAGTGGCTCACCAGGGTAAAGGATGTCCAACAAATGGAGCATTTGACAGCCACCGTCAGAAATAAAAGTGAGGAGCAAAGGACAAGATGGCTTCACTGGGACATGTTCTACTATACAGATAAAAATACTTATCATTTTCCTAACCTTCCAATAACTACTGTATCGAGTTCATTTTTAGGTTCTGTCGCTCCCACTGTGGATTCCGACCCCTGTCATCTGCCCCAATGTCTTACTTTTTTTTTTTCCTTTATATTGGCTTTTGAAATTTACAAATGCAGCAGTTTAGAAATTGGATAAAAAGTTTAGCATTGTGAAACACGTTTTGAAAGATAAATAGTGCATTTTATATACAACTATATAGATCAAACCAAAATGAGGGACAGATAAGAAGGAAAGAGGGACAGAGGGACTTTGTTCCAAATCAGGGACAGTCCCTCCAAATCAGGGACAATTGGGAGCTATGGGTTTAGGATTGTGTATAACGGATTGTATCATTTCCCCCCCTTCTATTGGTTGAACTGAAATGAAGTTAATGAAAGTCAAATAGGGAAAGCAGCTGTTGTGCTTTCTCTTGAAAGTTCCCTTGTGTTATTCAGTTTTCACACCTGCTGTGGTCATTATTGTTATTAATTATTCATTTATATTTTTATAGTGCATTTCTTCCTGAGGTTTCAAAGTGCTGTTGGGGTAGATAACGAGGTGAGGCAGCCAACTTGTGCACACTCTGTAGAATTTCATATTAAGACTTTATGCACACTGGCTTAAAAATCACTGCTTCTACAGGAATGTTGTGTTCTGCTTATAGAAGCAGGTCAATGCTATCCTATGTGTCCATGCACATTAGGACGATTACAGGCATATTTTAGGCTCAACGTTTAGAGGCAGGAAAAAAAACCCTTCTGGTTTGCATTTCTGATTGGAGCTTTCTGGCAGAAAAAACGCTAAACACTCCCAAACTTGCCTAAACTATGTACAAAAAATGCTCTATAATTTTTACATAGACACAGACATTTTTTTAAGCCCAGTGTGCATGGAGCCCACTCTTCCAAATAGATTTTTACATTTATTTTATATTAGCTAATCCTTGAGCTAGAGAATACAAAGGGGTTGATTTGCCAAAGGTAAATAGACTGTTCAATTTTCATTTAAAAAAAGGAACTAGAGAACCTAGACCTTAGTGAATGTGGTAAAATGTAACTTTGAAAAAAATACCAAATTATGTACAAGGAAAAAAAAAAATGCATTTTTGCCTAAACAAGTGTAGCACCCTCTAGGTAGTGACGTGCTAGAGTGAGGATTCTTCTCTGGCACAGTAGGTAAATTTAGGCAGGTTGCTGGTTGCTAGGCCTGTTTGTTTTGATTCTGGGCTGGGAGTGGCTCAGGGAGAAGCTGGTGACCCACAGGTGAGGTCACTTCTCAGTACCTCCTCTTTCCTTCTAGAAGGTTCTAGAAGGGAGGATGGGAAGAGAGGTGGACTTTACCTGGGGTATCTTAAGGAGCCCTGACCAATCCCCAACTTGGATTGGCAGGGGCAGACCTCCTTAAATATCTAGGGTCAGCCTAGCTGGGGAGGAGTAGTTGGGTGGAGGAGATGGAGTAAAGAGAGTGTGGAGGCTGTCGTGCCCACGGGGAACTCCCCAGTCGGGGGGGGGGTGAACCTGGGTTGGGGCTCGGTTGCATCTGGGAGGAGAGAGAGATCCTAGAAGGAGAGGCACATGAGAGAGCAGAAAGAGGACAGCAGGGAGAGAACACTCTTAGAGTTTCCAGGTGTATTACTGGTCACACCAGGTGGAGCTCTGGTGAGTGAGAGCACAGTCCAGAGAACATGGCAGGCACACCTGAAGAGAGCTGGGAGTTTGCAGATGGAGGAGGGTGCAGAACCAGTGGAGGAGAAGACTGTGGAAAGGGCAGTGGAGAGTGGTCTTTGCAGCCATGCTGGCTGGCAGGGCCTAGAGCGGGCTATCTGGAGATGGTAGCTGAAGAGAAGGTAGCTAACACCTTAACTTTTCTACACAAAAGAGGCCCGAGGCCTCTGCCCACAAAAGGCAGTCCACGAGGTCTGACTGAGTCAGTGGGGTTGAATTACTAAAGCTGGAGAGTGCATAATTTGGTGCAGTTGTGCATGGTAGCCAATCAGCTTCTAAATCCAGCTTGTTCAATTAAGGGTTGACAATAAAACCTGAAAGCTGATTGGTTTCTCTGCAGTGCTGCACCAGATTTTGCACTCTCCAGCTTTAGTAAATCAACCCCAGTGTGTCAGGCCATGCGGCACTAGCTAGTCTGGAGGAGTGATAGATTGCAGCAAGGAGAGTGCTGGTGTGAGAGAAACACTCTGCAGCAAGTTGTATGCTGGAGGAGTAACAGAAAGCAGCAAGAGTTTGTGCTGGAGTGAAAAGAGGAGTGTATATACTGGAGTGTATAGGAGTCCTAAGCAAATTTTCATTGAAATGTTCTGGGGAATCCCATAATTCCCTAATCCCTATCCAAGTTCAATCCCCTCAATAAAAAAACAAAAGCAAAGCAGCAGACTGATCTATGTCTCTGAGTGCCTGGGATGGATGTCTGGATAGGCAGGGTAACAGGTGAACCACTACTTTCAGTAACCCCTATGGGGGCATGGCTACACATGATTGGATTATAGAAGGCAACAGAGTTTGACCTCATTCGCTGAGCTCTGGGCTGGGGCAAATATCCAAGGGCAAACCTTCCTTGCAAATTGAACAGTCTATTTGCCTTTCGTTAAGCAACCCCAAAGGTTCATGGTAACATCCACCGCTGGGGGACCCCAGGAAAGGAGGATCGGGCCACTCTGTGCAAAACCCTTGCACAGAGGAGGTAAGTATAACATGTTTGTTATTTAACCACTTGCCGACTGCCAACTGCAGGTTGACGGCGACAAGGTGGCTCAATATCGCAAACCGCCGTCATGTGACGGCGGTTGTGAGATCGTGCACTGTGAGCGCGCTCACTGTGTTCGGGGGGGGGGGGGGGGCCAGGGAGCGGGTGCGGCTGACTTGATCTCCGCCAGCTACCCGCGATGCCCCCCCGCAGTGAAAGAACGGAGATCCGTGTATGTAAACACGGATCTCCGTTCTGTGAGAGGGGGAAGGGCTGCGATCACAGCCTTCCTCTATATGGAAGCCGTGATCACACCCCTTCCCCTGCCAGTCAAACACTATCACAGTTAGAACACGCCCAGGGAACACGGTTAACCCTTAGAGTGCCCCCCAGGTTAACCCCTTCACTGCCAATGGCATTTACACAGTAATCAGTGCATTTTTATAGCACTGATCGCTGTGTAAATGCCAATGGTCCCAAAAAAGAGCAGGAAAAAGTTGCAAATCCCTGCCTGGTTTTTAATGCGTGTCCCTGTTGATAGTTTCCCTCACTTATGTCCTAAGAAAATGTGCTTTTATTGCTGCCTGTGTCCCAAAAGCTCCTAACTCCACATTCTATACAAAAATAATTAAAAAAAAAGAAGAGTTGGGGCTTAACCACTTAACCACAGTCCCCAGCTCATGAAGAGTAACCTTGGGTACTTCATCTCAGAACTCCATCCTTTTCCTCGGGCCTTCAGGCAACAAAAGGCTCTCTCTCTCTGGCAGAGCCTCTCCCGTGCATCCAGGCAGCAAACAGGCTCTCTCTGACAGAGCCTCGAGCACATGGCCAGGCCTAAGACCCCTTTCACACCAGTGGACCAATCAGGTCCGCCTGTCCGTTTTTCAGACGGATCCGAACGGAACAACCATTGTTCTCTATGGGGAGGCGGATGTCAGCGCGTTACCCGATGGCACCCAATCCGGTCCACATAAACAGACGTATATCGATACGTTCACCATCCGTCCAGTGGATTAGATTGGATGACAATCGGATGGAAACAGACATGCAGTCCATTTCCATCCGACTGCCCCATAGAGAAGAGCGGGCTGTGTCTGCTCTGCATAGCTGAAAGGTGGAGGCACTAGACAGTTCCTAGTGCACTGTTGCCATATTGATTCCTATGTGTCTGTACTAATGGTAGGCCCCAGCTTATCAGCAAAAAAAGGACTATCCATAAGAGAATGAATAAGGTCATGACACGTGTGTAGGCAGGTTGAAATGCGTTTAGTTATTTTCCAGCAGCCTGCTCAGGCTGGGAAAATGTTAAAGCACTTCTGGCCTAGAGCTTTTTAATTTTGCAGGCCAGGCCCACCCGTGGTATATAAAGGACCTCTAAGATCTGAGGCAGTTGCAGTTGTAGTTTTGGTTGTTGTCGTTGATAAGGAGACATCAGGAGTCACAAACAGAATCCAAGTCATGGACAATGCCTACACGGACTCTCACCACATGGAGGTATGGCTGGGCTACTTCATCACATCAGTTAGGATTAGGGAAAGGACATTGTCCTTGCTGTGTGATCATGCTGCATTTCAGCTGTAAAGTTATAAAAAACGTTCTAAGCCTGGTCTGAAGTAACTCAAAGGGCTGCATGTTGGCTCTGGCGTATTCTGAAGAACCTGGGTCTGTAAAGCACTTTGGAGTATAAAGTAACATTACAACTAAAGGTTAACTCAGCAAGACAAAGAGAAGAGGAATGTAGTTGCTATGGGTAACCAAGTGAAGGACCAAGCTACAGCAACCAGTTGTTAAGCATGGTATCTGGCAATGTGACCGGTCCTCTGGTAGCGAGGGGGTCAGTGTTATGGCTCCCTCCCTAGCAGCCCATCTCCCATAGCAACCGGGAGCAGACTAGCGTTATGGAGATCTATGCTCTGGTCACATATTATAGGAAGGATGGAGTTAAGTGAGAGCATGCATGAGGTCTGCGTTAGGTGCTCAGCGGGACCCCATTCTGTTACTGGGAGTGAGGTAACAGGTATGCTGGACTGGTGGAGTGGGTGCAGGCTCAAAACGTCCCTCCTAATGCAACATACAAGTACAGTGTGTAGTGATATGGGACAAGTCTCTTTTCAGAGGAACTCTGCACTTTATTGCTACACACAGTAAAGGCACATCTCTAAGTTGGGGAACTGCCTTAAAGCAGTAGTAAACCATAGACATGTGCAATTAGTTTCGGTCTGAATACAAATTCGGACAAATTTTTGGCCATTTGATGATTTGGATGTATCCAAATCTCCGAATGAAATAGTAACGAATTTCGTTGAAATTTGTTAAAATTAGTTTCATTTATTTGTTTTCTAATAAATTCCAAATTTTCTGAAAGATTCCAATTCAGATAGGTTGAAAAATGATTGACCGATTCGAATTGTGTGTGAAGAATAACTGGTTGTTAACCAGTGGGCCGGGAAGCCGGCTGCCATGTCCTTAACAACCGGTGACTCATCAGTTGTCAGCGGGCTTCCCCACTGACAGCTGAAATGTAAACAAAGCAATGCCAGCGATATAAAATAATGAAAAAAAAAAAAAGTGTGACCTCCCCCCCCAAACCATACCAGGCCCTTTGGGTCTGGTATGGATTCTAAGGGGAACACCATGCCAACATTTTTTTAAAAAACGGTGTGGAGTCCTCCCCAACATCCATACCAGACCCTTATCCGAGCATGCAGACCAGGAAAGGGGGGGGCTAGCGCGTGCCCCCACCCCCTTCTTAACCATACCAGACCACGTGCCCTCAACATTGAGGGTGCTTTGGGGCACCTTGTCCCCATGTTGATGGGGAGAGGGGCCTCTTCCCCAAAACCCTGGGCTGTGGTTGTGGGGGTCTGCGAGCGGGGGGCTTATCAGAGTCTGGGCCCCCAGATATTGCCCCCCCCCATGTGAATGAGTATGGCTGCCCATTCACCAAAAATGTGCAAAAAGTCAATAAAGACAATTCCTTTATTAAAAGATAAAAAAACAATGTTCCCCGATATAGATCCACCTCACGCCGCCCGCGGCACACCACCAGTACCTATAGGGAAGCCCTATTATAGACTTACCTATAGGTTAAAATCATATATGGGAGTTTACTCGCACTTTAAGGTTTGATTCTTCATATGGCTACAGTCTTTTTCCAAAGTTTTGTAGCAAACTGCAGCAAAATAACCCTGGATTTGATGAAGCAAAAAAATGTGGAGCTGGATTAGAACTCCTTTCGGTAAGGCCCATTTCACACGAGAGGTCAGATTGTCCATTTTTCAGCTGAACCCGATCGGACCCTAAATTCTCCTCTATGGGCAGTCGGCTGTACAACCTTCAATCCAGGAAGAAAAAAACATAAGTGAATCCCTTCCTCTCCATCTGGTCAGATCGGATCAGAGGGCAGTCGGGTGTAAATGGACAGCTGGTCCATTTACATCCGACTGCCCATAGAGCAGAGCAGGCTGTGTCCTTGTCTGCTCTGCATAAATGGAGTGGACACGGACCTGTCACCCGGCCGCTCTGCTCAGCTCAGCAGGGGATCAGCGGACAGATCCCCTGCTCAGCAAAATCAGAACCGTGCAGTTCTGTGCAGGAAAAAAACAGCGTGTTGTATTTTTTTCCTGGAACTGAAAAACACTGGAACGCACTGCGCTGGTGTGAACTATGCCATTGGAACCCATATAACCTACTTCCCATGCTTTTTTTATGCAGGAAAAAAGCACTGCACTGCATGTGGTGTGAACTGACCCTAAAGCCTCGTACACACGGTTCGAAGGTTGTACGACTGAATGGACCAAATCGTATGTTGGCTGTTGTATCTAGCATACTGACATGCACTACACGATCGTACGACCAAGCTGAACATAGTGTCGTGTTATGAACATATAAAGAGAAAGTTCAGGTGCATGTAATTAGTGTCTGGCCGTTCCTGACTTCGGAGCATGCGTGTTTTGCACAATACAACTTGTTGGACTAACTTCTCTGTACACACGATACAACGGTCGTAAGACCGCTTGTTGGTACTACCAAGTTTTCTAGTCTGCTCATACAACTTCTGTTGTATGACCGCCGTACGTCGGCTGTTCTAATCGTGCGTACTAACGATCGATTTTGCATACAACGGTCGTTCGTACGATCTGTTGTATACGACCGTCGAACCGTGTGTACGAAGCATTACTCTTTCCAAAATGGAAAAAAGAGTTTGGGCTTTCTGTTCTTTTTTAACCACTTTCTGTCTGTAGGACTTCATATGACATCCTTAGGTTGAAGTGTGGATATCTGAATGATGGGTGCAGCTTCAGGCATCATTCAGATATTGATCTCTTCAGCAGGCAATTCCCTCACATGTAAAAGCCACCCTAGCGGGGGGCGTGGTCTGGCAATGGCGGAGTGAAGAAGTGTTTTGCCTGTGCTCCTGCCATCTCTCTTATTCTCCAGCAGATACCTCACGTCTTTTCCCTCGGCATGAGCCCGGCCAGACGTAGAACCCCAGGCAAACAATCAAGGAGTACACCCCGCTCGGAGATCAGCCGTTTTTCCCATGGGACTCGATCATCCACATCCAGGGCCTGTGAGGCAACGGTGCGCGGTGCGTCCCACCCGACTCTACTGATGGCGGCCTCCCCTTCTTCGGCCTCGGACTCTATGGCGGGATTCCCAGAGGACCTTCTCTCGCATCCTCCAGGGACATCGGGCACACAGGCAGCGCCGGCAATATCAGCGACCTCGCTGGGGGACACTGAACTTCGGGCGCTGCTGCAGGCTCTACCCACTAAAGCGGACATGGAGGCTGACTGGAGGAGTCCCACCGAACAGACTTGCAGACGGTCCGTTTGGAGGTGCAGCAATTGGATGAGAGGGTGACGAGCGGCGAGACTTCACTCGCAGCCCTGGAGAGCTGGGTGCTGCGCCTGGAGAGGACCCAATCTGAGCAATCAACCCTGGTCTCCGCTCTACAACTACATTTGGAGGAACTTGAGGACCGAAGCCGTTGTAACAACTTGCGGCTCCAGGGCCTCCCAGAGGCATCGGGTCCGGAGACATTGCAACCTATGGTCCTGCCAACAGCTGGCCACCTCTATTCCTGCACAGGATCTTGAATTCGATCGGATGCACCGCGCCCTGGGCCCACGCTCGGCAGATCCCAACAGGCCGCGTGATGTTATCTGCCGCCTGTACAGGTATGCTCACAGGGAACTGTTGCTGCGCAAAGCATGGGAGACAGGAGACATCGACTTTGATGGGACCCAAGAGAGACTGCTTCCTGACCTGTCCAGGGCCACTCTGCAACGTCGGGCATTGCTCCGGCCCCTCCTAGACAGGCTACGACAACTGGGCTGCACATACAGATGGGGATTTCCCATCGCACTTACAGTGAGGAAAGGGCCCTTGTCATTTACCCTCCGGCACCCAGAGGAGCTACCCGCCCTATTTGAGTTTCTGGGGACTGAAGGCTTTCCAGTCCCAAATTGGTTGCAGCCTCTACCTCAAGCCACCAGGAGGGCACCTTTACAGGCTGCGGGTAGACCTGCAGGAAGACGGAGGGGCCCACGTAGTGCGTTTCTCCCAGGCAACAGAGAAACCTAGAACAGCATAAAGACTATGTCGTTTCCCAGTACCCGGGTCACACTCTGGACTAGCCCACTTGCTTGATGGAAATACAGTTACACCATTCCCCGCCTTTTTTTTTTTTTTTGCTGGTTGTTCCCTCCTGAATACACGGAGAAACCCCAGGGGACTCTAATCTGGCTACGTCTCCTCCAGTGCTCTTGCAGGGCGGCGGGTCTTGGCTCTTTCCTGTGAACTCCACCAGTTAGCGGAGACCTGCCTGTGCCTTGTGCTGGTGTCTCCCCATCTCCCTGGAGCCCCTCGACGCCCGGGGGTGACTGCGGGGTGCCCTCATTGCTCACCTATGGAACTTGGGTGTGTAGGACTTCTACCGGGGCGAGACAAACCTGAGTCCCCTTACCACTATCAGAAGCTCTGGTGGATGGATGTTGACGGCCATGCTCTGCTCAGCTGATGAGACCCCCCCCCCTAGTCAATATGATATCCATTGATGGCGAGGGGCTCCTTTGACACCCCACGACCGTTCAGATTCACATGGACTCTGGACCCCTGCCGCGGGGTGCTCGGCGGCTGAGCCTATGAACAGGCCTTTGATCGTGTGAGCGGGGCAGCTGAGCTAACTTTGTCTGAGTCTGAACGGCCCGAGAACTGCAGAATTGGTGTTTCGAATACAGGACTGTAATTTATAAACTTTATCCCATGCCCACTCTCTGGTGGATAGTTTTCCTAGGCCATTAATGGTTATTTAAAGTCACTGGGGAGTGGGGGAGGGGTGAGTATAGGACTTGACTCTCGGGTCTAGTTTTTTCGCTTCAGCCGGGGCACTCCGATAGGGGGTGATCCCAACGGTCCCATGTCCTATGTTGAGATGCGGATCTCGGGCCGGGAGGAGTGTTGGGAAAGGGCGGCCCGTGCTTCCCGTCCGCTGTGGGGAGACCTTTCTAGTAGGGCGCTATGCGGCTGGCGGACATCGTCGGCCCCGGGGACCTGGCGTGTCTTGTGGCCCGGCGGTGACCGGGGGTCAGTGGGTCTGTCACCCATTTTTCCTGACCCCTGCAGGAGGGGAGCCGGGGCCCATGCAGAAGGCCGGGCCTCTTGGCGTTGGGCTATAGCATGTATGGGCTTCATTACCCAAGATCCCTGCTGACTGCACACTATGGGTGGCCCGATCCATGTTGATAAACTGGGAGGTTGTTTAAAACTGGGGGGGTGGGTTGGGTGGGGGGGGGTTTCTTTTTTTTTTTTGCTCTGGTGTACTGCCACATGTTGGGCTTGGCGGAAGTGGGACGTGGGTGGGGGTGGCTGGTGTGTGGAATGGGGGGGTGGTCCCCTTTGGCGGTCGTGGGGGTGCCCTTCCCCCGCTTGATGCGGTGTTGGGGCAGTCTAGCCCTTCTCGGAGGTTGAGTGGGGGACGGGCCCTCGGCGGGCCGGGCGGGGGGACTTCACACCCTGGAAATATTCTATTGGAGGGAGGAGTGAGCTGGGAGGGGGCGCCCTTTGATCCATCTCTGGTCGGCATTGGTGGACTGGGAAGGGGGGCGCACTCTTCCAGCTACATTTAAACAGACAGGGTTTCATACTCAGATGGTTGTGGGTTTTTCCCTTTTTGTTTGCTGTAAAATGTTAGTTTTATATATGATGGGTAGAGGAGCTGCTGACTTAGTAGATACTCTGGACTCCTGATATTTGTTATCTGCTGGTGTCAGGTACTAGTGACACACTCCTTTTCATGGAGAGCTCTGGCAGGAGTTCAGACTCCCCTGTGGTTGCCAACCTCCTTCCCCAAATAGGCCGGCACTCACAGTGTCACATGGGCACAGTAGTGGGTGTAATTCCTCTTGGGTAGGACTTCCTTAGGGTTTGTGCTTTAGTGCTTTTATTTCCTATATTTCCTCTCTCTCTCTTTTCCTCACCTTTTTCTAGCTCCGTTTCTCAGCTCCTCCCCCTCCTTTTTTTTTTTTTTTTACCCATCATGG
>BLSH010466630.1:1238092-1260700 GCA_018402905.1 Glandirana rugosa | reverse complement strand
CAGCACCCCCCCCCCCCCCCCCACACACACACGCAAATATCTCATGTGTCTGGAAGACTTCTCAGCAGTGACTCATGCTGATAACAGAGGAAGGAAGCAGCAGAAAGAAACAACAGTTAGAGCTTTGAAGAGAGATAAGTAAACACTACGACACCCCTTTAACAAAACCCTGACCATTCTTGTATGACAATAGTTTTAAGGTGTATGCGGCCTTCTCTTGCTGTGATGGGGGCCTGCCAATCTTTTTGTGGTCTGATATAACTGCATGACTAAAGATCCTGGTGCCCTTTATGTGGGTTCTACTGCCAGTAACAGATGAAAGCTCTTTTTACACCTCTCTTTTGGTGGCCTGGTAGCTTTCTTCGGCAGCTTTCCCAGCTTGTCCTGATGTTGATTCACATGAGACGTATCTTGTGGCTCAAGTGCTTGGTTAACCCCTTGGATTCTAAACCTTCTTCTGACACTTGTTGCTTACAAGTTAAAATTAGTATTTTTTTTCTAGAAAATTGCTTAGAAACCCCAAACATATATATATTTTTTGTCCGAGACCCTAGAGAATAAAATGGCAGTCGTTGCAGTATTTTATGTCACTCTATTTGCGCAGCGGTCTCTCAAACACAACTTTTTTTTAATAAATACACTTTTCACGGATAAAAAAAAAAAAAAATGGAAACTTGTATATATGCCCCTCATGGGTGAACATCTGTATAGTAACTCTTTGGATTATTTTATTTACCAGATCTCTGGTGACAAAAATGCCCTTGAAATAAGACAAAGGTGTCAGTTCCAAGTTGTCTTTTGTACCTCCCAAACCAAGGCTTGGAGGCCTTTGGGAGTCCAGTAAGAACCCCATGGGACATAGTTTAGGGTTCCAGCCTTTTAGCCGTTTGTTCGCTCCGTTGTCCACCCCTCTTGGAGTTGCTTTTGGACATCCGATTGGCCTAAGAATTAGCCAATTCTGTGTCCTGCTATTGATGATTGTAGTTTTTTTTTTTTTTTTTTTTTTTTTTTTTTTTTTTTTTATGCTATAGGAGCGACAGAATGTGATAAATAGAAAGTGGGTGTTATCTCAATTTGGCTGCAAAAATGGAAGTATACTTCAAAGTTTGTTGTGTTTTTTTTTTTTTTTTTTTTTTTATACTGCTTGTTAGAGTATATCTAAAGCCAAAACTTTTTTCATTTTGGATAGCATAGAGAAAGGGGTAAATCCTTGGTCATTAGGAAGATTTCTTATTACTTCCTGTCCTGTATAAACCGGAAATGAGAGGATATATTTCCAATGTGAGGGGAATTCTGCTTTGTTTCATAGGGATAATACCCCCATTAGAAGATTTCTCTCCTCTTTCCTGTTCTGGTGGTGCCTTTCATTCAGGGCACACACAGCAAAAACAAAAACAAAAAAAAAACCTGACCATGGTTCTCACTATTCTATTCAGATAAATAAAAATGTTGCCCCTAGTTATACTTTAAAGAGGACCTTCGTCCAAGAGTGTGAAAAAACAGTCAAATACTGTAGCTGCTGACATTTTACAAACCAATAGTAAATAGCCCAAGGATTCAGTTAAGGGCAGTTGGTGGCTGAGGGAATGAGCAGAATGTGGGTAACTTAGTTTCTGGGCAAATATGTGATTTTAGAACATGCAAAAACTCTATCTTCCATAGTCTGGCAATAGGTGTAGTTTAGATGGGTCAATCTAATTCTAGGAAGAGAATTGATAGGAATAATTGGAATCATGTTTCCTGTTCTGTAATGGCGTATAGCCTAACTGCAATCTATTTTGCCCAAAGTTACACTGTAGCATTTGTAAAATATATGACTAGAAATAGAAATGAGCCCTAAGCCACACATTTTGATTAGTTGCTATTGAATTCTCCATACCACTCCTACTTGCCATACGACTTTGATGTCCAACGTCGTATAACAAGTCGCATAGGTGTGAATGGGGTGTTGCCCTCATTTCTTGTCTGACAATTTTATCACTGTGACAGGAAGTGAGGGTAAAAATCCCGATTGTAGAAGTGGACGGTTGTAAAAAAACTTTTTCATAGGCCAAAAACGTAACTTTGGCCATAGACTGATTTGAAATTCGTCTGGTTTCAGTACTGCCACTGCGTGGTCACTTCCGCTCGACAGTCAATGTCCATCAAATTCTGTTGAATGCGCTTGTTGGAAAAGAAATTCTCAATGAGAAATGTGTTCTGACAGTGGAGAGTCCCCGCTGTCTGAATGCATGGTCTCATTAGGGAAGATTTCTGTATCCACCTCGATTGGCTGGCTCGAAAAAAGAAACCACCCATCTATGTCCAGCCTTAACATAGATACACCCACTTTACCATTGTCTGCAGTATGAGGAGGCTCATGGTGCTGTTTATTCATATTGGGGGTGAATGGTTTGATTCATAGCAAAATATGTTACAACGAAGTAATGATCAATGTTATAACTTTTTGTGAAGATTTAACGTTTATTCATTTTTGTCTCCAGGCCCTATGAGAGAAAGGGAAAGCTGATGATGCCTGAGCACGACAATGGATTTCTCCTTCTCTTTCATGCAAGGGATCATGGGAAACACAATCCAGCAACCCCCTCAACTCATCGACTCAGCCAACAACCGGCAGGATGATGCCAACAGCAGCGATCAGGCTGACGAGGGCGGTCATACGCCCTATGATTCTGGTCTGCAGCCGGACTTCCAGTACCACACGCCTACCACTGAAGATTTGCCACCCCTCACCAATGGCTATCAGTCCTCTCTGGGATATGACTCACAGATCAAATACCAGGCATATTCTCAGTTCCCTAATGGCTCAGCCAATGGGTATGGCAGCAGAAACTTCAGTACCTTGGAGTATTACCACCATCTGGAGACTGCCGCTATGCGGCCTAATGAGGGGGTAGTTAAATCTTCTCCTCCCCAGCCCACCTCCCCTCCAACAAGTCTTCAACCTCCTCCTTCCACTTTTACTCAAAAAAAGACTGGCTCCCCAGAGATCAAGTTAAGAATTACAAAGACAATTCAGAATGGGCGGGAGATGTTTGAATCCTCACTATGTGGGGATCTCCTTCACGAATTCCAAGCCAGTGAAATCAACCGGAAAAAGCACGAAAGGCGGCGGGAAAGAAAGGAGAAAAGAAAGAAGAGCAGCAAGCATCATCATCACCACCATCACCATCACCACCGTGAGGAGTTGAAGGTGGAGGAACCACAACCAAACAAGATTCAAAAACTGGAGCCTCCTGAGGAAGAGATAGTGAGTTCTGCTGTATCTGCTTTAATGTGATTTGCAGATGTGTTCTTTTGTTGTATTATGTTACAGAAGTGTAACACCTTACTTATTTTATGTATTTGTAGATGTTTTATGGTGTAGGGAGAGTTTAGATAGTTCTGCTTGAGCTGAGCTTGCTTCATATAAATTTTTGTTTAATATGCAATTTGGCTTGTAATCAGTCTTCATACTAATGTTCTCTTGCTGATCAAATATTTATTTTTGTTATACTTACTCTTCCCTCTGTTCTAAATAAAGCTAAACTAAAAGGGACATTTTATTTTTTTTTATTTTGCTTTTTTTAAATTTTTGTTTCTGTTTTTCCCCCTTTTCTTTTCTATGCACGAAATAAAGCTAAGCTATAGTTCTGATCTTTTAACTCTTTTTGTTTTAAATCTTTTTCAAAGTTATTATGTATTTTCTATAGAGCAGCCTTTATCAACCTATTACCTCAGAGAAAACCTAAAAAAAAAATTTCAGGTCCCCTGCTATATATTATACCTACAGCTCACGGTACTTTATTGTGCGCAATAACTCATAGAATGTTTTTACTAAAACTATCAATGTGGCATGTGTATTTGACACCCAAATCATTTTTTTTTAAATACTCCCCCATACATGAATTTCTTTTATTTTTTATTAAGGCCTCATTCACTCGGCTGTAAACAGTTTACTGATGCTGTTATGCGTGTGTTTTCTAGGAGAAAAGTTGCTGCATAATGGTCAGTAAAATACTTGAGTATAGACACCTTTCAAAGATGTGTATGCGTACATCATTTTATTTATATATATATATATATATATATATATTGTATATAATGTATTTTTCCCTCTTTGTTTAGGCTTCATCTACTTTAGTGATACTAAAGGGGGTACTTGCCTGCTTTGTGTAATGGCTTTGCACAGAGTAGCCGTGATCCTCCTCTTCAGGGGTCCCCTGCAGGCACTCCTGAGCCGCCCCCCGCAAGCTGCTTGCTATGGGGCACTTGTGCTTGTTTACAGCCAAGCTACCTCTGTTTCCATTGACACACAGAACAGGGCTCAACCCCACTCCCTCACTGGCGGTGATTGACAGCAGCGGGATCTGGGAGAGCAGCTGCTCTTGTGCACATTGTTGGATTGAGATCTCAGAAAATGAAAAAGTAAACATTCTGGTGTCGACACCCCCCCAACATTTGATTTGTGTCCACTGAAGAAGGCGGGGGATCAGTTCACCATTACTCACTGCTCAGGGGGCCCCCAGCAACCTCGGGAGGAACCCTGGTTGAGAAAGGCTGCTGTAGAACATAGGTGCACCTTTAAAAAACCTATGGTTAATGTTCTCCATCCCTTCTTTTTATTGGTACAGTACAAACTATTCCATACCCATTGATTAACATAAGGCTGGATGCAAATCTCTGCATGCTCATTTCTGTCTTAATTCTAATATGTTGTTTTTTTTCTTTTTTTTTCTGAAACATTATGGTGGTGCATTAGGTATTTGTGGCACCCAAATACACTTCACCACGACTAGACCCCTTTTTAACGGGCTGTCCGCCTGACAGTTTTTTTTTTTTTTTTTAATTTTTAGGCAGACCTGATCAAACCCTCCAGTCTCTTCTATGTAGTGACGAAAGTCAGCGGACACATGTCCACTCACACCTGTCGCTATCCGATCCGTTTCCATCTGATTGCCCCATAAAGGAGAGCGGGACTGTGTCCGCTCTGCATAGTGGATCGGGCAAGGACCTGTCATCTGCCTGCTCAGTGGGGATCAGCGGTGAGATCCCCTGCTGAGCAAGCAGATTCTGTGTAGCAGAGGTGCCCATGTGAAAGAAGCAACAAATACTGAAAGCCAATTTTACCATTTGCTGTTAGTTAATAAACATTTTTTTAATAGCTGAAGTTTTAGTTTATACATATTTTTGCATAGTTAGATTGGTCTAGCTTGGACCAGTGTAAGAATACATGTGTCATACCTGGGAGATCCCCATGGAAGCTGAAAATCGCAGTAGTAGGCACTGCTTCTACAGGGACCGCTGCTAACTTCCGTGACCCATGCCGAGCAGCTGACCTGCTGCTTAGTGAACACAGGAGGTCGCTCCCTCGGCATGGACACCATTCAGAGAACACTTTTTGCATTTTCTCAATTAATGCAAAGCAATCTCTGGTTTGACCAGGTGAAAATTGTGAAGCCACTGTCCCGACTATGCTGTTTTGACTTTAGGTATGCTTTCATATGTAAATAATTGATGCCCAGGTTGAAAAGGGTAGTCTGTATTGCTCATGGCCTCTATGTGAGTAGGTGCTTGATGTGCTGGCATGCACAGTGGTACCTGTGCTCATTCATTTCTGATAGGACATCAGCTCGCCTCCATACACCAAAAACTTCCTTGACTGTCCTTGTCCCATTTCACTGCGTATGTTCCTGCCCTGTGAGGGCGAGGTGTGGTGTTTACTGTGTGTGTAAGCACGTTGGGAATCAATTGGAATTAAAGCATATCTAAACCCAGAAATAATATTACGGCTAACCAATCCTTATATGTAGCTGTATTCGTTGTCTTTATGGGTTTAGAAACTCTTTAATGGAAGCAACACCCCCCGACCCAAAAAAAAAAAAAAACACATGGAGATTGTGTGTTTCTAGTACACATGCATATATGTGAAACTGGCCCATAAGGTGCACCTCCCCTTTTAAACTGAGTCTCTTGATTTGCATTGTTCAGGGTTTTTTTAGTGATGTCTGTGGCAAATGTTACAATTTCTTGTTAGTGTACAAAGCAATAATGATCACTTCTAGACGCAAATGGTAAAAAGTTACGATTGATCCTTAAAAGCCTTTAATAGCCATGGAATCAGTGTGTAACCACTCCCAAGTGTTCTCACGTGTCTCCAAAAGCTCTTAAGCCGGTAAACCTAAATGTTGCTCAGGTGAACTTCTTGGTCATGCAGGCATACCTCTGTCCTGCAGACCAGTAGTTTACATGCCAGGGGAAGTTGAGCTTTTGCTGTACTCCCAGGCTGTTCTGCATGCAAGTGTTGCATGTTTCATAGACTCAAGTGGTACAGTTGCATCTCTGGCTCCACACCTGCTGTTCAGAATACACACAGCCAGAGGCCAAGTAGAGATATGACGGCAGGGCTGGGGTCTATTAGACTTGCAAAGCTTAAATCCAGAGCAGTCAAGAAGGTACCACAGGAGCTGGATTTCCTTTGGCATGTAAACTTACTGATTGGGACCTAGAGGTATGCTTGCTTGACAGCAAGGACCACCTAAGAAAAAGAAGGCTTGAAACCTGTGCAAGTAATCTTGTCTGCAATTAGTGCTTTCTCCTACGTTCACTGACAGACGCAGCCCTTCATTGACAAGTGGGGTTTATGCACATCCCACTAGGAGTAGACTAGGCAAATAGAAAAAAAGCAAGCTGACCCCTCCCAGGGGGCTGTCCTCACTCCAGCATATAACCCCTCAGCTCTGCATAGCATATCCATTTTATTATGCCTAGTGCAAGGAGTTAGACCTGGTTCCCTGCTGGGACCTGTGGTTCCCCAATTTTTTTCTTATTTTGGCTTCTCTTGTGACCACTCGGCGGCCATGTTTGATGTGCCTGTGAAGAAAACGTGCGGCTGGCGCCGTTTCTTCCTCTTTTTTCCTCTGGGACAGCATGGAAGCCACAGTGGCGGTGAAGGCTCCTGACAGGCGGGCAGCACTCCTACTGGGACGCAGCGCTTGACAGGCAATTGTCACACAGCAAGTATAGCTGGCTCTCCCTGGGGAGTTGGTAGCGGTGGGTGCAGTCCTCCTGGGTATTTCCCGGTGGCTCTGTGGGGCTGCATTGTGGGGGTGTCTGGACCTGTTGGTCTGTCAGTGTTCCGGTGGCGCAATGGCGGCTGAACCTGCGGGTTCTCCCGAGGAGCCTGTGGAAGCGCAACCTGCGCTGGGCCCTCTGGTTCCCCTGGATCAGTTAAAGTCCATATTGGGGGAGTTTTTCCTCCGGGAGGTGCCGAGCCGTGCTAAGGGGGTGGCTAAAAAGCGTCCCCCCCCCCCCCTCCTATAGGGGAGGATTCTGAACCGTAAGAGGCCTCAATGGTCACGGGGACCCCCGTGGAGCTCTCAGATGGTGAACTGGAGCCCTCGGATGGTGAGGAAGACCAGGGGGCCTCAGTAGTGCGCTGGTGGCCTCCCTGATCAACGATATCCTTGCGGCTTTGCGGCCTGGACCAGGCCAGGGAGTCGCAGGAGATGGCCTACGTTTGTGGGTCTTTTAGGCCGTCTCGGTCCCCTGGGGCATATCCCTATGACCAATTTTTTGACCAGCTGGTCTATAAGGAATGGCAGCGTCCGCAGAATTCCTTTTCATTGCCCAAACGTTTCGCTGTACGCTATCCTTTTGAGGACAGTTTTGTGCAGAAGTGGGCATTCCCCGCAGTGGACCCTCTGGTGGCTCGCCTGAATAAGGCAACGACCATCCCCTTGGAGGAGTCTCCCTCTTTTAAACACTTACCAACCGGGCCACTTTTTTACATTTGGTGGTCACAAGCTAAAAACATTTTTTTTTGCTAGAGAATTACTTAGAACCCCCAAACATTATATATATATTTTTTTCAAACACCCTAGAGAATAAAGTGGCGATTGTTTCAATACTTTTTGTCACACGGTATTTGCGCAGCGGTCTTTCAATCGCGATTTTTTTGGAACAATTTTACTTTTTTGAGTTAAATAAGACAACAGTAAAGTTAGCCCAATTTTTTTCCATATTGTGAAAGAGGATGTTACGCCGAGTAAATAGATACCATACATGACCTGGTTGAAAATTGCGCGCACTCACGGAATGGCGACAAAGTCCGGTATTTAAAAAGTTCCATAGGCGACGCTTTAAAAATTTTTAACGGTTACCAGGTTAGAGTTACAGAGGAGGTCTTTTACTAGAATTGCTCACACTCTGGCGATCGTGGCGATACCTCACATGTGTGGTTTGAATACCGTTTTCATATGTGGGCGCGACTTACGTATGCGTTGTCTTTGCTGCGCGAGCTCGCGGGGACGGTGGCGATTTAAATCTTTTTTTTTTTTTTTTATTTTTTTTTATTTCATTTATTTATTTATTTTTAGCACTGTTCCTTTAAAAAAAAAAAAAAAATCTGATCACTTTTATTGCTATCACAAGGAATGTAAACATCCCTTGTGATAGTAATATATGGTGACAGGTACTCTTTTTGGAGGGCTGGGGGGTCTAAAAGACCCCCCATCCCTCCTTTGCACTTCACAGTATTCAGATCGCCAAAAACGGCGATTCTGAATACTGTCGTTTTTTTAAATTTGGCGCCGTTAGCCGCCGTGTAAACCGGAAGTGACGTCGCTTCCGGAATTTGCCGAAGGAGACCCGATCGGAGCCGATTACGGCTTCTGTCGGGTCTCCTTCCAGCCGGCGGACGCGCCGGATCGTCGCTCCGGATCGTCGCTCTGGTCTCCCGGTGGGACGGGAGGCCGGAGAAGAGCGGCCGAAGGCGGCAGGAGGGGGGGGGGCATCCCCTCCCGCCCCCTGGGGTAACGACCGAGCGGCTCCCGAGCCGGATCGGTCGTTACCCCTGGATAGCCGACCGCCAGCTCTAAAAAATGACACCGGGATATAGCCTGCAGGTGCAGGCTATGTCCCGATACAGTCGCTCAAACCCGACCGCCGCCTATTTACGGCGCTTGTCGGGAAGTGGTTAAGGATCCGGCCGATAGGCGGACGGAGGCGGTGTCCAAGGCACTTTTCTTGGTGGCGGGGTCGGCCATGAGACCAGCTCTGACATTGGCCATGGTGGCGCAGTCTCTTACGGAGTGTGCAACTGAGTTGCACAATGACTTGAGCTGCTAGTGTTCGGCTGAGGCTTCACAGCACACGGACCATCTAATACAGGGTCTCCGTTATCTGTGTGACGTAGCTTTGGACCTGCTTCCCATGCTGTCTAAGGTGTCTGTTTTTGCAGTCATTATCAGACGGGTGCTGTGGTTACGCTGTTGGTCGGGTGACCACGCGTCTAAAAAGGGCCTCACGGATCTTCCCTTTCAGGGTGGTCGGCTCTATGGGGCACAATTGGATGAAATCATTAAGGATTTCACCGGGGGGGAAGAGTACTTTTCTTCTGGAGCCCAGGCGGCGCAAATTCCGCCGTAAGCAGGGGCCTGCTGCTTCAGGTCAGAAACGTTTTTTTCGTGAGCCCGGTGCAGCGGGCAAGGGCTCAAGGCCCGGCAAGTCTGCCTCGGGGTCCAGTAATTCTGGATTCTCGGGTGGGGGGCCGACTTCTGGGGTTCGCAGACAGGTGGACTGCCCGCATTTCCGACCTGTGGGTGCAGGAAGTGGTGTCCTCTGGATACAGGATAGAGTTCAGCACTCTACCCCCAGACAGGTTCTTCCCATCGAACTTGAGACTACCTCAGGGGCGTCAAGAGGCTCTCCTAGGGGCTGTTCAGACGCTTTCCGAACAAGGGGTGATTGCGCCGGTACCTCTGCTGGAAAGGTTCAGCGGCTTCTATTCAAACCTCTTTGTGGGGTCAGGCCAGTTCTGGACCTAAAAGCGCTAAACCACTTTGTGAGGGCGCGAAAATTCAGGATGGAATCTGTCCGATCAGTTGTGGCCACCCTGCACCAATCGGACTTCATGGCGTCTCTGGATATCAGGGACGCGTATCTCCATGTTCCCATTTGTCTCCGGCACCAGCGCTTCCTGCGCTTTGCGGTAGGGGAACTGCATTACCAATTTGTGGCACTTCCCTTCGGTCTGGCCTCAACTCCTCGGGTATTCACTAAGTTGGTGGCTCCGGTGCTGGCGCTCTTGCGGCAGCGAGGCATTGCGGTGGTAGCATACCTCAATGACTTACTCTTGCGAGCGGAGTCGGCTTCGTCCCTGGAGGAGAATGTGGCTATCACCATGGCCTCGTTAAGAGACTTCGGCTGGCTGATCAACCTGCAGAAGTCGACGTTGGCCCTGTCCTGTCGACTGGAATATCTGGGTCTGATTCTGGACACACAGCAGGCGAAGGTGTTCTTACCTCCGGCCAAGTTGCTGACACTGCAAGCAGCGGTGCGAACCCTGCTGTCACGCCAGTGGTCCTCCTTACGGTTCTGTATGCGGGTGTTGGGGCTCATGGTCTCGGCCTTTGAAGCGATACCTTACGCCCAGAGTCACACTCGGCTCCTACAGTGAGCGATTCTGTCACGATGGGACAAGTCTCCCGTTGTCCCTGGACCAGCTGATCAGATTGACTCATCAGACCAGAGGATCATTGACCTGGTGCCTTTGGGCCCCGGCTCCAACGTTGGGGGAAGTCGTTTCTTCCCCTAAACTGGTCGATAGTCACGATGGATGCCAGCCTATCGTGCTGGGGGGTCCTGGGGCAGCTGTCTGCTCAGGGCTGTTGGTCGGCGCAGGAATCTCGCCTTCCGATTAAATGTACTGGAGCTGAGGGCAATCAGGCTCTGCCTCTCCCACTGGACCGTAAGGCTGCGCGGCCTCCCGGTTCGGGTTCAGTCGGACAACACCACGGCTGTGGCGTACGTGAACCATCAGGGCGGATCGAGGAGCTCGGCAGCGGCTGCGGAAGCGGCTCGCATTCTGAGATGGGCAGAAATTCACGTGTCGGCAATCTCCGCCATTTACATTCCGGGCGTAGAAAATTGGCAGGCGGACTTTCTCAGTCACCAGACGCTGGATCAGGGGGGAATGGTCCCTACATCCAGAGGTGTTCCGTCAGATTTGCCAAAGGTGGGGCACGCCAGACGTGGACCTCATGGCGTCCAGGTTCAATCACAAGATGTAGACCTTCATGTGCAGAACAAGGGATCCGTTGGCGGCCACCACGGACGTGTTGGTATCGCCTTGGGGTTAGTACCAGCTCCTGTACGTTTTCCCTCCTCTCAAGCTCCTACCGCGGCTACTGCGCAGGGTAGAAGCAGAGGGGATCCCGACAATCCTGGTAGCTCCGGATTGGCCTCGTGCCCTTGGTACCTCGCCGAGGTGTGGATGGTGACAGATGCCCCATGGCGTCTTCCGCTACGCGGAGATCTGCTGTCACAGGGACCCATCCTGCACCCTGCTTTACCCTCGCTGGCTTTGACGGCTTGGCTATTGAGTCCCAGGTGTTGAGGGATAGGGGCGTCTGACTCCGTGGTCCCTACCATGCTTAAGGCGAAGTCCCGCTCTTACGTTGTGTCCCAGGTGCTGGCATTCTTGTAGCAAGGCCTGGATAACAAGTTGGCATTGAGTACACTCAAGGGTCAGATTTCGGCTCTGGTGATTCTTTTTCAATGCCCTTTAGCGTCACATTCGTTGATACGTACATTTGTACAGGGTGTACGCCATGTGGCTCCTCAGGTGCGGTTGCCTTTGGCGCCATGGGATTTGAATTTGGTACTGTCTGTACTGCAGAGACCGCCATATGAGAAAATCAGAGATATTCCCTTACAATTGCTGTCGCAAAAGGTGGCTATCTTGGTGGCCATTACATCCGCTAGGCAGGTGTCTGAGTTGGCGGCGTTGTCATGCAAGTCTCCCTACTTGGTCCTTCATAAGGATAAGGCGGTCCTGAGACCTTCATCTTCGTTCCTACTGAAGGTGGTTTCCTCTTTTCACATTAATGAGGATATTGTTCTTCCTTCCTTATGTCCGCACCCGTCGCATCCCAAGGAGATTGAGTTGCATTCTCTGGATGTCGTGAGGGCTTTGTGGGTGTATTTGGCGGCTACAGCTTCTTTTCCGGAAGTCTGATGCGTTGTTTGTACTGACAGAAGGCCCGCGCAAAGGGTTGGCGGCCTCTTCGGCTACTGTCTCCCGTTGGATCAGACAGACCGTGACCCATGCGTATATTGTTCGGGGCAAAGTTCCCCCTTTTCCAGTCACGGCTCATTCCACCAGGGCAGTTAGCACTTCCTGAGCTTTCAGACACCAGGCTTCGGTGTCTCAGGTGTGCAAGGCGGCTACTTGGGCCTCGGTGCACGCTTTTGTTAAGTTTTACAAAGTTGATGTGGCAGCATCCGCGGATGCTGCTTTTGGCCGTAAAGTTTTACAGGCGTCGGTGGAGGCGCGGCTGGCGCCTCCTGAGAGGATCATGTTGGGTACAGTTGTTCTTGTTTACCCACCCCTCTTGAATGACACTGCTTTGGGACATCCCCACTTGTCAATGAAGGGCTGCGTCTGTCAGTGAACGTAGGAGAAAATAGGATTTTATTAAGAACTTACCATAAAATAGTTTTCTCTGAGTTCACTGACAGACGCAGCACCCACCCCTCTGTGTTGCGTTTGTACAGCTTGTTACGAACTGATATGCTATGCAGAGCAGGGGGGGTTATATGCTGGTGTGAGGACGGCCCCCTGGGAGGGGGTCAGCTTGCTCTTTTTCTATTTGCATAGTCTACTCCTAGTAGGATGTGCATAAACCCCACTTGTCAATGAAGGGCTGCGTCTGTCAGTGAACTCAGAGAAAAGGATTTTACGGTAAGTTCTTAATAAAATTCTATTTTTCTTTCTTCTTTTGCACCTAATATCTCTTGCATGCCATGCCTGCCGTGTTTTGTCTTTAAGGACAGTTTTACAGCAGCTGCAGGTACACATATATACTGAACCAAGGTGAGGCTTTCAGCTGCTTTGGGACTACAGATACCAGCATGACTTGCCTTAAATGCTTTGGCTGGCAGGGCCCTCTGGCATCTGTAGGTCCACAGCTGGGGGTTGCTGGTTGCCTTTCACTGGCACAGTTTAATGGCAATGTTAAAAGGTGAAACTGTCATTGCTTATCTTATACCAGAGTGCTCTGCTACACATTTATTGCAGTACTGAATGAGAGCAGTAAATGGCAGAATTTCATGTCAACTATAGGCAGATTGTACACTGCTTGTTACTGGTGGAGATAAGCAGAGAGCAGGAGTGGTGCTGCCTTGCGTAGGAGGCACAATATGCACTGCATGAGGTTTGGAATACAAGGCACAGGACCTGGTGTGATGTGGGTTGGGCTGGACACTACACCTTGTGAGCTCCGGCTGTTTCACAATGCCAACAAAGTGAATGCAGAACTGAACAGTAGATAAATGTGTCAGCAGAAATATTTACTGCACCTTTTGTCAGTTGTAATTATTGGGGTTTATCTAACTCCTTGATCAGCCTTGTTTTTAACCGATTTATTAGTATTTAGTTATGATATGCACAGCTGTAGGAATGAAGGGGATGATTATCCAATGCAATCTCTTAACTTTGGGATACTTAAAAGATAAAGGTCAAAGTCTTTACATAATGGTTATCACCAACTGTGCCAAAGGCCCCCACCCCAAGTATTTATTATGAGTGCATTACATTTGAACACACTTGACTAGCCATAATATTTATTTCTCATTCAAATGTTGATAGTCGGTCAGTCTGACTTTTTGCACTTTACAAGATATACTGGGAGATGGAGGAATTTAGCGTTAGAGATACTCTTCAGGCTTAAGCCCAGTACATGCTAGTAGTTTTCTTTCGTTTAACCACTTGCTTACTTATATGGGGCTCTTATACCTGCTCAGACCAATTTTCAGCTTTCAGCGCTGTCTCTTTGACAATTGCGTGATCATGCAACACTGTACCCATATGAAATTTTTATCATCCCCCCCACACACACACACACAAATGGAGCTTTCTTTTGGTGGGATTTAATCAACTGAAAATTAAAAAAAAAAAAAAAAAAAAAAAAACCTGTTTCATAGTTTGTTATAAAATTTTGAAAACAGGTAATTTTTCTCCTTCATTGAAGTGTGCTGATGAGGCTGCACTGATAAGCTTCACTAATGGGCAATGATAAGGTGGCACTGGTAGGAGACACTAATAGGCAGCACTGATGGGCATTGATTGGTGGCACCAGTGACTACTGATAGGAGCCACTGGTGGGCACAGGTGAGCAGCCGTGGCTCTCTGTGAGGGACCGATGTCTCTCTAACAGAAGCCGGTGATCGGCATCAGCTTGAGGAAAAAAGAAAAAAAATACAGATCTAATGCTTACTTCACGTGATCAGCTGTCATTGGCTGACAGCTAATGCCGTGATAAGGGGCCGGGAGGCGCCCCCTTACTCCAATCTGTGATCAGCCGACCCTCATAGACTAGGTGATCAGAGTGCGGCCCGCAGGGATGCGCTGACCGCGCATGCTTGGCAGGACGCCCATGGATGCCCTCCTGGCAATTCAGGCCCGCTCTGTAGCTATCTTTGGGCTATAGTGTGGGTGAGAATGGGTTAACCCAGCAGGGCTGAAGGGGGAATAAAACCCCCAAAAAACTGACAACTCTGGAGGAGGCGCTGTATTTACTATCTGACGTTAGTGTAGCGATCTCCCCTGCTGTTCTACTGACTGCAGGACGTCCCCGCCAGAACACTCAGGTCAGTGCTCTCAGCTATTGGCTCTCACACACTTACCGCAAAATGAAGCCCTCCGGCGCTGCACTGTCACTGCTGAGAGGGCTTCCATCTTCCCCTGGTCTTCCTTCTGGGTTTGCGGTGACCTTTAGAGCGCATGCGTAAGCCTTACTATATATAGGCTTATGTGCAGGTACAAGTTGTAGAACAGAGTTTACTACCACTTCAACCACTTGCTGACCATTTGCATAAACAGCACCAGGATGGCTTGATCCTGCAAATCGATGTACCAGTACGGCAGATAGCGGGCGCAATGTCCGCCGGTCATCCGCAATCGCTCCTCAGAGAGCCAGAACGGGGATCTGTCAATGTAAACAGACAGATCCTCGTTCTGTTAGGGGAGTAGAAAGAGATCGCCTGTTCCTAGTGATCAGGAACAGCGATATCTCCTCCTCCAGTCAGTACACCCCCCCCCACAGTTAGACACCTCCCAGGGAACACATTTAACCCATTAATCACCCCCTAGTGTTAACCCCTTCCCTGCCGGTGTCATTTACACAGTAATCAGTGCATTTTTATAGCTCTGATCGCTGTATAAATGTCACTGGTCCCAAAAAAATCAAGTGTCTGATCCGTCGGCCGCAATGTAGTAGTCTCGCTAAAAATAGCTGATCGTTGCTATTGCTAGTAAAAAAAAATAAATAAAAATGCCATAATTCTATCCCCTATTTTGTAGACGCTATAACTTTTGTGCAAACCAATCAATATATGCTTATTGCGATTATTTATTTATTTTTTTTACCCAAAATATGTAGAATACATATTGACCTAAACTGTGGAAGAAATTTTGTTTTTTTACATTTTTTTTTTTTGGATATGTATTATAGCAAAAAGTAAAAAATATATATTTTTTTTAAATTGTCCCGCTTTTTTTTGTTTATAGCGCAAAAAATAAAAACCACAGAGGTGATCAAATACCACCAAAGCTCTATTTGGGAGAAAAAAGTACATACATTTATTTGGGTGCAACGGTGCACGACCGCGCAATTGTCAGTTAAAGTGACGCAGTGCCCTATCGCAAAACATGGCCTGGTCATTAAAAGGGGTAAATCTTTCCGGGGCTGAAGTGGTTAATATCCACTTCCATACCTGGCCTATTTTTTGGACTTTGTGTTTACAAGTTAAAATTAATAGCAAAAGTTTTTGCTATAAAATTACTTACAACCCCCAAACATTATACATATTTTTTTTCTAACACCCTAGAGAATAAGATGGTGGTTGTTGCAATACTTTGTCACACCGTATTGGTGCAGCGATCGTACAAGCGCAATTTTTTGAGTTAAGAATCTAAGACAACAGTGAAGTTAGCCCAATTTTTTCCATATTGTGAAAGATAACGTTACACAGAGTAAATTGATACCCAAAAAGTCATGCTTCAAAATTGCGCCCGCTCGTGGAATGGAGACAAACTTTGGCACTTAAAAATCTCCATCTGCGATGTTTAAAAAATTCTACAGGTTAGCAGTTTTGAGTTACAGAGGTCTAATGGTACAATTGTTGCTCTCGTTCAACGATCACGGCGATACCCCACATATGTGGTTTGAACACCGTTTTCATATGGGAGTGTGTCTTAAGTATGTGTATGCTTCTACGCGCGAGCTCGGCGGGACAGGGCATTTCAATTTTTTTCTTATTTGTTTTACTGTTTTTTATTTTTTCACCATTTAAAAAAAAAAAAAAAAAAAATGTGATCACTTTTATTCCTATTACAAGAAATGTAAACATTCCTTGTAATGGAAAAAAGCATGACAGGACCTCTTAAATATGAGATCTGGGGTCAAAAAGACCTCACATCTCATATTTACAGTTGAATGCAAAAGAAAAAAGTAGAAAAAAAATGACAGTTAAAAAAAAAAAAAAAAATGTCCCCCTTTAAGAGCTATGGGCGGAAGTGACTTGTGACGTCGCTTCTGTCCTGCGATGTTATGGAGCCGAGTGGGCTAAAAGTGATCTTGCGGTGAATCCACTGCGGAGACCACTTTTATCACATGCAGAATCGCCGGCAGAAAAAAAACGATATCCGAATGGTGCCTGTAGCTGCAGGCACCATTCAGATATTACTATTCAAAGTCCAGGACATCAATAGACGTCCTTGGGCTGGAAGTGGTTATATATTTACACGTACATGTATGTAAACACGGATCTCCGTTCTGACAAAGGGGGAAGGGCTGTGATCACAGGCTTCCTGTATATGGGAGCTGTGATCACTCCCCTCCCCCTGCCAGCCCTACCCCCATACAGTTAGAACACACTGAGGGAACACAGTTAACCCTTAGAGCGCCCCCTTAGGTTAACCCCTTCACTGCCAATGGCATTTACACAGTAATCAGTGTATTTTTATAGCACTGATCGCTGTATAAATGCCAATGGTCCCAAAAAAGTGTCAAAATAGTCCGACATGTCCAGCGCAACATCTCAGTACCGCTAAAAATAGCAGATCACTGCCATTACTAGTAAAAATAATAACCCCAGAAATGAATTCTCATCATTTGTAAACGCGGCAACTTTTGCGCAAACCGATCAATAAACGCTGATTGCAATTTTTTTTTTTACCAAAAATATGAGGAAGGATATAAATCGGCCAAAACCGATGAAAAAAATGTTTTTTTTTTTTATATATTTTTTGGATTTGGATTTTAGCAAAAAGTAAGAAAAATTGTCGCTCTTTTTTTGTATATAGCGGTGATCAGAAGTGACGCAGAGGGGATCAAATACCACCAAAAGAAAGCTCTATTTGTGGGAAAAAATTTAGTTTGGGTACAACGTCGCACGGCCGCGCAATTGTCTGTTAAAGCAACACAGTGCCGAATCGCAAAAAGTGCTCTGGTCCTAAAGTGTGAAATCCTTCCGGGGCTGAAGTGGGTAAACTGAATGTGTTGTTTTACAAGGTGAGGATTTGTATAGACTTCAAGTCAGTAGCTGCAAATACTTTCAAGAATCACTTACTAGCCAATGGAGTCCAGCACAATCTGCAATTGCCTCAGTCAATTCTTTGCCAGGCTTCTGCTCTCCGTTGCTGCCATCTTAGATTTAGGAGCCAGTTATGACTTCCTGATGACTCACAGCTGCCTCCCCACTGCGCATGCATAAAGCACGGCAGTGCTGGGGGGCTGGTCCTGTGTCCTCCTGAGACGTGATGCCTGCCAGGAGTCGGTGGATGGAGGGTGGGTCTAAGCAAATGTCATTTTTGCTTATGTGAGAACTGAGAGTGGTAGCGGGTACCTGTCCCTGAAAAAAATAAATATACTTCAAATGTGTTTGAGGAAGAGCCAGAGTAATACTTTCCCTTTTGAGTGAAGGCCTGTTATAACATTATACAGAAGAGGAAAGCTGGGTAGGATTTTTTTTTTAAACCTGTAAAAAGGTGGGCAGTAATTTTAAAATATTTTTGTAAGTGATGTTATGTGAATGGGAACATGTAACAAATAGAACATAGGTGTTATCCCAATGTGCCTGGAAAAAAACAACTTTATTTCCCAAATGTAGCTGCCCCTTGTAAACACACAGGCTAGTCCCTTAGATCTTTGTTTTGTACATGTACGCATGTTAGGTGACAACAGGCTTATTTGAGTATTGAGTTTTCATAATAGAATGTTTAGAAGCCTTGTGTATAGACATCTTAAGAGGAAAGGTCTACTTTAGTGTACTTCCCTGAGTATAATATTATTATTATTTCAGGTACTTGTATAGCGCTGTCAATTTATGTAGCGCTTTACATATATATTGTACATTCACATCAATCCCTACCCTGAAGGAGTTTACAATCTAGGGTCCCTAACTCACATTCATACATATACTAGGGCCACTTTAGACAGGATCTAATTTACCTACCAGCATGTCTTTGGAGTGTGGGAGGAAACCGGGGTACCCGGAGGCAACCCATGCAAGCACAGGGAGAACATGCAAACTCCAGGCAATATGCCTCCTTTCACAAAAACCTGATAGTAGGGCTTACCTAAATACATTTCCTAGATCATTTTGGTGTAATATCTTACAGCTCCCTGTTTGCTTTAACAAGGGGTTAATGCAGCTTGGCCAATCACAACATAAGCTGGCTCTGTATCATACACCTGACATCACAGGTACCGCAATCTGGTAAGAGCAGATAGAACTTTCTCTTTTTATTTATTGGAACAGGTGTGAGTGCATGCCAGCTAATCCCTGTGTTTTATGCAAGTCATGATAATTCATTAAACTATCACACCCTATTCTTGCACACCTTTCTGTTCACCCAGTAGAGCCCTGAGGAAAAATCCATGTGTAATGGCTGTGTCATTCAGAGGTGAGGTTGGTAGGTGACTGGCATCTGGCATCGCATTGTGGGAGGAAGGGGAGACAGTCACAACCCCCCCAGGCTTGTAAGTAATGGGTATTTTTCAGGGCTTTTTGTTCATTGGCTGTCAGTTACTTTTCCCCAGATGGCTGCCAAACTAAACTTGCCAGAAAGAGAGCTACCTATCCTAGAATGAATACTTACCCCTCCAGATGCCTGCACTCCACAGATGAGAAATTATGGTGGTGCTCTGTGGTTTCTCCGGTAGACCTACCTTGTAGTGATGTGGAGGTTGGCCAAAGGAACATCTGAGCGCTGCTGGGGCTAGGAGATCCACACTTCCAGAAGTCTCAGTTTCTTCAGCCCCCCCTGATTTCTCCTCACTGTGAGTGTTGCTCATTGGTGCAGTTGGTAGGAGAGGTAAATATTCACTTTCTTTTTTTTACAGGCAACTTTAATTTAGCTACAGAGTCATTTTAAGGAAAACCTAAAATGTATTTATGTTGCAATTTGTGACCTTTCTTTCTACCAGTGTTAGTTTCTTGGCTGTCATGTCAATCCAAAGGTTTCAGTAATAAAAATTATTGACACACAACACACATGCAGATCAGGAGTTCTGGGTTCATTTGCTGCAGACTTGGTCAGGTCAGTAAGTATTGAAGCCAGGCAGTTAAAGTGTAACTAAAGGCAAAACTTTATTTTGTTTTGGATAGAGTTTTATTGCAGTCTGTGCCCCCATTAAGGAGATTCACCCTCTCTATTTGTCCTGTTTGCCATTATCATTGAAAGTAATAGAAAATCCCAAATTTTGGGTTGTCCCTAGAAAATATTCCGATGGGGACATGGGGGGCCTCAAGGAATTCCCTTAATTTTCAGGAATGTCCTCTCATTTCCTGTTTGGCTATGGGACAGGAAATGAGGGTAAGTCTCTGCAATGGGACACAGATGGCGAAAAAAAATATTTTACTAAGCGTAGATGTCAGTTAAATGATATGGGAGAACATAGGACTAGACTAGGAGGGGCCCCATTTTGCTGTGCAGTGATGGTCTCAGCTCTATGGAACCATAATGAATGGAGGTGTGGAATGTATGACCTCTGAGCTGTGCAGCCAGAGGAGCTGAAATCAGGAGGTTGTAGATTGTCTAAGATCCTGTTGCTGCATGCAAACACTACTTTTATCTTAGCTTAGAACTTAGGCTTCCCGTGGCACGATGTCACCGCTGATATGGCTTCCATCTTCACCTGGTCTTCCTTTTGGGTTTGTGTGACCATCTGATTGGCAATGATGTCACATGCACATGGGAGTCACGGCTGCGGCACAGACCTCTGAAGGGACGGCACAGGTATGCGGTCCCTTCAGAGCACATGCATTGGTGATGTCACTGGCTGCATGCAGTGTGAATATCTCCTAAATGGTGCTAGTTTAGGAAATATTCAGGCTTATTATAGGCTTACTTGTAGGTACAAGTATAAAAAAAGACTTTACTATGACTTTAAAAATTGAATAAAAAATCATTTATTTTTAACATACTGTCACCAGTCATACCATGACGCTGTACTGCACTGGTGACAGTATGTAAAAAAATATCATGAAAATAAAAAATCATATTCAATTTCTTCATTTTCAGAAAAATTATGACAAAAAATACAATTTAAATCTCAAAATGACTCTTATACTAAATGCCTCAGACTGTCTACTTTGTAAAAATGGGTAATTTGAGGGGTAATTGTACTGTCCTGGAATTTTAGGGCCACAAGAAATGAGATAGGCCATTAGTATATCAGGATTGATCAATTTTCAAATATATACAGTATCTCACAAAAGTGAGTACACCCAGCACATTTTTGTAAGTATTTTATTCTATCTTTTCATGTTACAACAATGAAGAAATGACACTTTTCTACAATGTAAAGTAGTGAATGTACAGTTTATATAACAGTGTAAATTTGCTGTCCCCTCAAAATAACTCAACATACAGTCATTAATGTCTAAACCGCTGTCAACAAAAGTGAGTACACCCCTAAGTGAAAATATCCAAATTGGGCCCAAAGTGTCAATATTGTGTGTGGGAACTATTCTTTTCCAGCACTCCTTTAAAGAGGAAGTAAACCCTGATGGGTTTTACTTCCTCTTTATTATCCTGCAATGTAAAAGCATAATGGGCTAGTATACATCGCATATTAGCCCATCGTGGCACTTACCTGCATTGGAAGCCCGCCATGTCCCCATTCCAGGCTGCGTCCATCTTCTGCTCCTCTTCCTTCCGGGGCCACGGACTCCGGCTCTGTGACTGGCCAGAGTTGCGTGACGTCACTCCCGCGCATGCTCACAGGAGCCGCCAATCGTGGCATGATCTCATTGAAGAAACGGCACGAAGGCGCCCGATGACAGCACATGCGAGTATACTCTGTATCTCCTAAACCGTTTAGGAGATATGCAGGGAACCTACAGGTAAGCCTTATTATAGGCTTAGCTGTAGGTTAAAGGGGTTGTCAAGGGTTGACAACCACTTTAACCCGCTTGGGCATGCAGTTCACCAGAGCTTCACAGGTTGCCACTGGAGTCCTCTTCCATACCTCCATGACGGCATCACAGAGCTGGTGGATGTTAGAGACCTTGCGCTCCTCCACCTTCCGTTTGAGGATGCCCCACAGATGCTCAATAGGGTTTAGGTCTGGAGACATGCTTGGCCAGTCCATCACCTTTACCCTCAGCTTTTTTAGCAAGGCAGTGGTCATCTTGGAGGTGTGTTTGGGGTCGTTATCATGTTGGAATACTGCCCTGTGGCCCAGTCTCCAAAGGGAGGGGATCATGCTTTGCTTCAGTACGTCACAGTGCATGTTGGCATTCATGGTTCCCTCAATGAACTGTAGCTCCCCAGAACTCATGCAGCCCCAGACCATGACACTCATACCACCATGCTTGACTGTAGGCAAGATACATTTGCCTTTGTACTCTTCACCTGGTTGCCGCCATACACATGCTTGACACCATCTGAGCCAAATAAGTTTATCTTGGTCTCATCAGACCACAGGACATGGTTCCAGTAATCCATGTCCTTAGTCTGCTTGTCTTCAGCAGGGCTTTCTTGTGCATCATCTTTAGAAGAGGCTTCCCTTCTGGGATGACAGCCATGCAGACCAATTTGATGCAGTGTGTGGAGTATGGTCTGAGCACTGACAGGCTGACCACCCCTTCAACCTCTGCAGCAATACTGGCAGCACTCATACGTCTATTTCCCAAAGACAACCTCTGGATATGACGCTGAGCATGTGCACTCAACTTCTTTGGTCGACCACCTGCTCCCCATTCACACCTGAGACCTTGTAACACTAACGAGCCACATGACACGGGGGGAGGGAAAATGGCTAATTGGGTCCAATTTGGACATTTTCACTTAGGGGTGTACTCACTTTTGTTGCCAGCGGTTTAGACATTAATGGCTGTGTGTTGAGTTATTTTGAATAGGTCTCCAACAGAAACCCTTTATCTGCATACTCACGACGGTCATAACGACGTCTCCAACTTCCCCACCAGTCGGACAGTCACGAGTCTGGTATGAGGTGTGTGACGTAGTTTAACCAGACGTACCGACAGTAGGGTCTTCCCTTCGGAGAAGATTTCTACTACGTGTTCTTTCGGGACGACTTCTGTTCGTCTGATTCC
>BLSH010466630.1:1219327-1238082 GCA_018402905.1 Glandirana rugosa | reverse complement strand
ATATATATATATATATATATATATATATTTTTTTTTTTTTTTTTTTTAAAGTGTTGGCCTTTTTTCATTTATATCGCAAAAAAATAAAGTGATTAGATACCAGGAATAGAAAGCTCTATTTGTGTGAAAAATATGATAAAAATTTCATTTGGGTACAGTGCTACATGACCGTGCAATTACCAGTTAAAGTAGCGCAGTGCTGAATAGCAAAAAATGCCCTGGTCAAGCTTTGACATTAAAAATAAAAAAAAGTGCTGTAAGCTGATTTTTATGCCGAGTTGCCGCAGATTGTGCATACTCCAGTTGTAGTAAATCTCCCCCATTGTGTCTTCAAACACTCTAACAATCGAAAAAGGAAGTTTGTCACTGCGACACTCATTGGAGCACCAGGCTTGGGGAGACAGCTGTCAATACTGTGGGAGTCCTTTCTGAGCCTGGTGCAGCTCTGCCCGTCAGCTGATAGTGGGAAGTAGTCCACTATTAGCTGACTCTGGGTTACATTAGTAAAGTCGTTCTAAAAAACTTTCGTTTTTGTTAAAGATCTGTCAAACGGCTGTGTGTTAATGCCATCATTGTATCAAATTGTTTTCCACACTTGACATATTATTGATCGTTAATGACATAAATGGTAAATTTTTTGTTGATCAATGATCAATGCACATGCGCTGTATGTTTTTTCGAACTATTTACGATCGCTTTCCCTATTAATGTTTAGAAAATCGTTCGATTACCCTACAAATTTCCAACATGATGGATCTTTCTTTTGCCATAAAACTTTGCATTTTGAGAATTGAAAGTGGAGTTCCACTCATTTAAAAGTCAGCAGCTACAAAAAGTATAGCTGCTGACTTTTAATAAATGGCTACTCACCTGTCCCACGGTCCAGCAATGCGGCCACCCGATGCATCGCTCCTCTCCTGGCTTCCTGGCCGGGAGCGCGCTGTGCACTGTGAATGGCCAGGCAATCTTCTGGGACCTGTGATGTGTCCCAGAATATTGCCGGGAGGGAGGTTCTGCGGCGCCAGGAGAGGAAGCTGGGACCCTGTGAAAACAAATAATGACATGCCAATTGGGGCGTGTCAGGGGGTCACCTACACTTAAAGCAGAAGTTCCACTTTTGGGTGGAACTCCGCTTGAAATGTGCCCACTAATGTTTCTAAAGTTGAACGATCAGGCTTATCGAATGCTTGTTCGGACAAATTTCTATCCATGTATGGCCAGCTTAAGACAAATGTGCAGAAAGGTGGTCTTTGCCCACTGGTTTGCTGGTTTCTAGTTAACCACTTCAGCCCCGGAAGGTTTTGCAGCTTTAGGACCAGAGCACTTTTTGCGATTCGGTACTGCGTCGCTTTAACGGACAATTGCGCGGTCGTGCGACGTTGTACCCAAACGAAATTTGCGTCCTTTTTTTCCCACAAATAGAGCTTTCTTTTGGGGGTATTTGATCGCCTCTGTGTCATTTCTGATCGCCGCTATAAACAAAAGAAGAGCGACCATTTTGCAAGAAAACCCAAATTTCTTACTTTTTGCTAAAATTCAAATCCAAAAAAAAAATATAAAAAAACATTTTTTTTCACCGTTTTTGGCCGATTTATATTCTTCCTCATATTTGCGATAAAAAAAATCGCAATCGGCGTTTATTGATTGGTTTGCGCAAAAGTGGCCGCGTTTACGGATGATGAGAATTAATTTCTGGGGTTTTTATTTTTTTTTTATTTTTTACTAGTAATGGCGGCGATCTGCGATTTTTAGCGGTACTGCGATATTGCAGCGGACATGTCGGACATTTTTGACACTTTTTTGGGACCAATGACATTTATTCAGCGATCAGAAATTTAAATGTCCACTGATTACTGTATAAATGTCATTGGCAGTGAAGGGGTTAACCTGGGGGGGGAGCTAGGGGTTAACTGTGTTCCCTGGGTGTGTTCTTACTGTGGGGGGGTTGGGCTAACATGGGCATGAGAGATCTAACTGATCCCAGTGACAGGGATCAGTAGATCACCCATGCCCCACTGACAGGGCGGGGAACCGCCGTGTTTACATCGGCGGTTCCCCTTCTTTTCCCTGTAGCCGCTCATCGCGGCTCGCCGGCGGACATCGGGTCCGCCCGAGCCGCGGGCACACTCCTCAGGAGTGCGGCGGCGCGCGCCCCCTGGTGGCCAAAATGCAAATCGCCGTATATTTACGGCGATTCGCGCGAAGGTCCCCGACTGCCGCCGTGAAAAGACGGTGCGCGGTCGGGAAGCGGTTAAAGCAATGCACGTTACTTCAATATGAGTGCGCCTTGGGAAATTTACAAAAGCAAACATTTGCCACTGCAGGCAATATTTACCAATGCCTTGCAGATTACTTTTAGCAGAAGCATGCTGTGGAAATCAGAAAGCCTCAAAAGTGTTAAATAGGCCCTTAATGTAGAACGTCTGCCAGAATTGTTTCTTCTAGGGCTTGTTTACACTTGCTTTGCTCCTTGAAGAGCAATCCGTGTTCACATCGCTCTTCAGAGAACATTTGTCAGTAAGGAGGGGTTGTCTCGCCTCCTCACCACCTGCTTTAACCATCCAAAACGCTAGACCACTGCGCCATAACTGTTTGCATTGTGCGCAGTTGCAGCACTGTCCCATTCAATTGAAGTGCAACAGGGGTATAACTCCTGCTGCAGCCGAGGCACGTTTACACCCTTTGCAGCTGCCTTCCAAGCTAAGGGGGGAGTGGTTGAGTTAAAAATGCAGCTCATCCTCGGGGGGTTTATTACCACCCCCAACTGTAAGTGTAAACAAGCCTTTAGTTTTGAGTATAGCTTGTAAAAGGTAAAATTTCTGTCCGGTTTTTATTGCTGTCTGCAGGAGATTTATCTTTACTTCCCCTTACATGGATATGACAGGAAGTGATTGTAAAATCTCCTCAAATTGAGGGGAAATCACACCTCTCATTGTCCCTGGAAGAGGTGTTGCCATTTGAAAACTTCCCCGCTATCTCTGCTCTGGTACTTCCTCTTACCTTCTGACCTGGTAACAATGATCGCCATTGGTTGAGCCCGTGAGATCACAAACAGCAACAAAAAGCTGATGGGCTCTAACCCCACTTTATTCGAAACAAGATAACATTTTTTTTCTGGGTTGCTAATTTTGTTATTTATTTATTTTTACATATTCTTCATTTAGGAAATGTAGCATCCAAAATGCTGTAGGGTTGCTACTTTTTAAAATGTATTTTCAGCTAGCAAATATCTTGAGTAATTGCTGTGGTGTTTACTGTAAAGTTAATTTTATCTGACTTTTACATTCTAGATACTTGATCTTTATTGTTTTTAATTAAATAAAGACATCTCTTTCAATCATTAATAGCTTTCTCCTATCCCCTGGACGGATTCCCTCTTTGTGGTCACTGTCTGGTCACAGAAAGTCTAAGTGATCTCTGTGGCCCCCATTTCTAATTGGATTTACCAGTCTTTAGGCTTTTTCCATCTATACTTAAAGCGGAGGTCCGCCTGAAAAAAAAAAATTAAAAGTCAGCAGCTACACATATAGCTGCTGACTTTTAATAATAGGACACTTACCTGTCCTGAAGTCCAGTGATGTCAGCAGCTGCGTCCATTACGGGTAAGGGAACCCGGATGTGTAGCATTACAGCTTCACGCAGGGCACCTTACTGTGCATGCGCGAGGCTCAGCTGCGCTCTGCTATTGGCCAGGCGGCCAGTAGCAGAGCAAGCAGGGAGAAGGGAGCCGGGCTGCTGACATCAGCGGCCGCGGCTGCCGGCCGGAGCTCCCAGATGTGTGTCCTCCCCCCCCCAAAGGTGCCAAATGTGACACCTGAGGGAAGGAGGAATCCAACCAGCGGAAGTTCCACTTTTGGGTGGAACTCCTTTTTAAAGCATAACTAAAGGCAAAACTGTTTTTTTTAGTTTTGTATAGAGTGGAGAGAGATTAGAACCCCTGTCAATTTTTCTTTGCTGTCTGTGCCCCCGTTAGGGAGATTCATCCTCTCTGTTTGTCCTGTTTACTTTTATCATTGAAAGTGAAAGTAAAAGAAAATCCCACGTTTTGGGTTGTCCCCAGAAAAGTAATAGATGGAAAATCTTCCAATGGGGATACTAGTTCTGGTGAGCTGGGGGTCCCCAAGAAATTCCTTTAATTTCCTCTAACTTCCTGTTTGGCTATGGGACAGGAAGTGAGGGGAAATCTGTGCAATGGGACAGAGATGGCGAAAAAAAATCTGACAGGGGTTATAACCCTCCCTTGCTCTATCCAAAATGAAAAAAAGTTTTGTTCTACTATAAGCAATAAACACACTATCAGTTTTTTTTCGTTCAACAAAAATAACCTGACAGCTCAAATTGGAGCCACTGTATTAACAATTTGATGTTAGTACAGCGATCTCCCATGCTGCACATGGCCCCCTGTCAGAACACTTCAGTCAGCCAGTGGCTAAGAACGCTGATTGGTAGCCAGTCAGCTGCTGGTTTCCAAGCATGCTTGTCCGACAGAAGCTTCTGACGGAGCGGCTGCCATACACACATGCTAAATGTCGGCGGGTTCAATAAAAACAGGCCGAATGTCGCCCAGCATTCGGCCTGTGTGTACTAGGCTTTAGATCAAGGGTGCTCAACCTGTGGCCCTCACAGCCCTTTGATGTGGCCCTCAACCTCAAACCAGGGAAGCGTACTTCTATTATATCCTGTGGGTTTGGTGCGCTTTCTGAAAGTGCACAACACCCACAAGATATAATAGTAGGCAAAGCGCAGCTAGCTCGCAGTGCATCAGTGTGACAGCAGCCTTATAAGGGGCTCAGCATAGTAGGGGCTCATTTACATTTGCGGTGTGTGTGTGGGGCAATAAAACCCCTTAACGGAGACGTGTTTTTACCACACACACCAACCACTGGTGTAGTGTTAGGGTTTGCAATGGTGACCCTGCCCCATGTTCAAGGGGCACATGCAGCCTCCCTGTTACATCCTGTTATACAGCGGGAGTGGCACATATATTCTCTCCATTTTTCTCCTGAAACAGCTGAAAGCTGGCTTCTCCTCCTCTCCCTCCTGCTGGCATTCAGTGGTTGCCGGAATAACATGTTCATTATGCTATTCAAAATACAAATTTCAGAACCATTTTATTTAATTGTGGCCCGTGACTGGTTACCAGATCATTTAAAGTGGTTGTAAACCCACTTAGTGATTATCAGGCAATCCCCTGCCTTCCCTAATGCTAAGTATCCTGTATATGTGCCTTACTGAAAAAAAGCTGTTCTATACCTTATTTGTTAGCGCCGCTTGGCGCTCAAATGACCGGCCACCTCTCCTGATCTCACAGTTAGAGCCGGAGGGGCCAGTCGGGAGGAGGAGAGGAGAGGAGGAGAGAGCCCGCCGGTCACGTGAGCAGCTTTTTTCAATAGGGCACATATACACGACACTTAGCATTAGGGAAGACGGGGATTGCCTGCTAATCACTAAGTTATTTTAGCAGCAGGAGGGGGAGCGGGCCCTGATACAGAGCTGACAGGCAGGGAGGGGAGGGGGCAGAGGAGGACAGAAGAGAGCTGCGGACAGAGGAGGCACATAAACTGACCATAGTGTTAGGGGTCAGCAGCCATGATAAACGTGGTCAGTTCACAGGGGGGAGGGCAGAACCAGGCAGGATCAGCCAGGTATTTCAGGTGATAGAAATGGCCAAATTACACAGCACAAGCATTGTGCTGTTATTCATACATTAAAGGAACAGGATCCTTTTTTTTAGGGTAACAAACACTTTAAGTGGCTCTTGCTCTTCAAAAGGTTGAGCATGTCTGCTTTAGATCCTCTAGTTCTGAATGTTTTCACTAGAGCAGATAGCCTGAGCTTTTTGCCACAGGGTATCAACTTCACAGGTCTGTAAGCAGCTGTTCAGTCACCTACCTTTTCCAGGTTTAACATCAGTGTTATTGTGTCTTTGAATGCTAGTTTTCTACGCAAGTTCATGTAGGCGGTGGTGTAAAGTTATGTGCAATGAGTATATATGGCTGCCCCCATGTACATATAGACTTACAGATGATGCAAAGAAACAAAATGTGTAAAATATTGCCAATCACTGATTGGATTATTTATACCCAGCTGATCACTTTTACATAGATGTCTAAAAGCATAATATCACTTTTTCTCTTGAGCTGCACTGATAGGTAGCACTGATGGCCACTGATATGTGGCACTGATGAGGCAGCACTAATATGCGGCACTGATGGGCTGCACTGATGGGCGGCACCTATGGGCACTGATAAGGCGGCATTGATGAGGCAGCACTAATATGCGACACTGATGCGCTGCACTGGTGGGCACTGATAGGCGACACTAATAGGTGGCACTGATGAGCTGCACTGATAGGCAGCACTGATGGCGCTGATAGGTGGCACTAGCACTGATTGGTGGCACTGATGAGCTGCACTAATGGGCACTGATAGGCAGCACTGATGAGCTGCACTGATAAATGGCACTGATAGGCAGCATTGATAGCCCCCCACCCAACCTCCTCCAAGAGTTAACCCACTTTAGCCAGTACTCCTTGAGCAATAGGATAGCGAATTGTCATCTGCCCAACTTCCCCAGCCCCATGCAGAGCTTACTTGCAGTTGTACAGCACTTCCAAGTTGCTCGCAGCGGTGCTCCCCGCACTACTTTCCATGACGTCACGCCGGCCGGGACGTCAAGCTCCACCCGACAGGGAAGTGTGTTGGACTCCAAGGGGAGGAGTGCGCTCAGCCTCAGCACACTGGTACCGCGCTGCAGGAGGCCATGCAGTGCAAGGCAATGTATGTAATGACCGGCAACGGGCGATTAAATGTAGACTCACTGTATTGGGCCTATAAGGCAGCTGTCTGTTCTCTGCAAGGAAATGTAGTGGCCGGCGGTTGGCGGCCGTTAATTATGTCTAGACTCACTGTATTGGGCAGATATTAAAGCGGAGTTTCACCCAAAAGTGGAACTTCCACTTTAAGCACTCCTCACCCCCTTGCATGCCACATTTGGCATGTAATTTTTTTGGGGGGAGGAGGAGTTTGTACCTTGTTTTGACAGGTACTTCCTGTCACACTTCCTCCTTCTGTAGCCTGGCCGCCTAGGTGACTCCTCCTCTCCTCCTAGGCGGCCCCTCCCTCCTGGCAATCTTCTGGGACACGTCACAGGTCCCAGAAGATTGCCTGGCTATTAGGAACATGCAGCAGGACTTGCGCATGCGCAGTGAGTGCCCGGCCATGAAGCAGGGCCGGGTGCCCACACTAGGAATGGTGGGGCCGTCGGGAGGAGGGGGGAGACGAGCGAGGCTTTGGGCGCAGCCATCGCTGGACCGCGAGACAGGTGAGTGTGTGTTTATTAAAAGTCAGCAGCTACACTTTTTGTAGCTGCTGACTTTTAATAAACAAAAAAACGTGTGGAACTCCGCTTTATGGTAGGGGCCTGGAGCTGCACCTCCAATAGCTCCTACGTTAATACGGCCCTGATTCTACACATTAAGATAAAAAATCTTCTGTGAGCAGCAGCCCCCCTAATACTCACCTGAGCCTCTCAATCTAGTGATGTTGCAGGAGAGTTCAGGCTGCCCAGGACTCTCCCTTCTCATTGGCTGAAACAGCAGCACGGCGCCATTGGCTCACACTGCTGTCAATCAAAATCAGTGAACCAATGAGGAGAGAGAGAGGGGGTGGGGCTGAACTACGGCTGTGTGTCTGATTGGAGCTGCTTGCTGTGGGGGCACTGGGCAGAAAGGGGCGGGGGGGCAGGAGTGCTGCAGAAGGACTAGAGAAAAGGAGGATCCAGGCTGCTCTGTGCAAAACCAACTGCACAGAGCAGGTAAATATAACATGTTTGTTATTTTTAAATAAAAAAAACTGAGATTTTAGTATCAACTTAACCACTTCCCTACCGGGCCAATTCTGACACTTCACTTCTACATGTAAAAATCATAATTTTTTTTGCTAGAAAATTACTCAGAACCCCTAACATTATATATATTTTTTAGCAGAGATCCTAGGGAATAAAATTGTGGTCGTTGCAACTTTTTATCTTGCACGATATTTGCGCAATAATGTTTCAAACTTTGGGGGAAAAAAAACTGTTTCATGCATTAAAAATAAGTAAAACAGTAAAGTTAGCCAAATTTTTTTGTGTAATGTGAAAGATGATGTTACGTTGAGTAAATAGATACCTAACATGTCATGCTTTGAAATTGCGCACACTTGTGGAATGGCGCCAAACTTTGATACTTAAAAATCCCCATAGGCCACGCTTTAAATTTTTTTACAGGTTTGAGTTACAGAGGAGGTCTAGCACTAGAATTATTGCTCTTGCTCTAACGTTCGCGACGATACCTCACATGTGTGGTTTGACCGTCGTTTACATATATGGGCGCGACCTACGTATGCGTTCACTTCTGTACGCGAGCACGCAGGGAGGTGGGGCGCTTTAAATTTTTTTTTTATTATTGTTTATTTTACTTTAATCTTTCTATTTTGACACTTCTTTTTACTTTTTTTTTTTTTACCACTTTTATTTCTATTACGAGGAATGTAAACATCCCTTGTAATAAGAATATGGGGAGATCTGGGGTCAATAAGTCCCCAGATCTCGCCTCTAGGCTGGGAAGCCTGAAAAAAAAAAATAAAACGATCCAGGCTTCTTAGCCGAATCAGCGGCAGTTTTTCAAATGCAGAGGCCGTGCGTGACATCGTCCCGGCCTCCGAAAGATCATAGACTTGTCCGGGGGGCCATTTGGCCCTCCGGATGCTCTATGGTAAGCTTCCGGGAAGAATTGATTCCTTCTCCCTGTTGCCGATCGTACAGGCGAGCAGGGAGAAGCATCGGAGAGCGACGGGAGGGGGGTGATGTCCCCTCCCGCTGCTTGTAAGAACAATCAAGCTGCTATGATTGTTCTTACAGTGCAGGGAATCATCGGAGCTAACAAAGATATCTGAATGATGTCTGTAGCTGCAGGCATCATTCAGCTATCCCCACTCAAAGTCTGCGACATCATATGACATCGCTGGGCGGGAAATGGTTAAAGTGATTGTAAAGGCTGTGTTTTTTTTTTTTAAATAACAGACATGGTATACTTACCTCCTCTGTGCAGTTGGTTTTGCACAGAGTGGCCCCGATCCTCTTCTTCTAGGGTCCCTCTTTGCTTCTCCTGGTTCCTCCTCCTATCAAGTGCCCCCTCAGCCAGCAGCTTGCTACGGGGGGAACCCGAGCCGAGTCACAGCTCAGTGTGTCCATTCAGACACGGAGCACTGACCTGGCCCCACCCCTTTCTCCCCTGATTGTCTGACCAACTTTGATTGACAGCCCTGGGAGCCAATGGCACCACTGCTGTGTCTCAGCCAAAAAGGAGGAGTGTCTGGGACACTCGTGGACATTGCTGGAGAGAGAAGGGGGCAAAGGGAAGTAATTAGGGAATTAGGGGGGTGCTGGGGAGGCTGCTACACAAAGAAGGTTTTTTATCTTAATGCATAGAATGTATTAAGATGAAAAACCTTCTGCATTTACAAATCCTTTAAGAATTTTACCAGCAGGTATTCAACCCTGTTTTGTTCCAGGAGTGGGACAGCAAGTCCCCATCCTACTGTCAGAACACAGCGCCATGTGGTATACAGCTGATGCTTCCTTCAAAATTAAAGACACAAGAAAATGTAACTTGTCACTTGGAGTTTAGGCAGTGAATGCTCTCCACTGGAGTCCTTGATGGATATGTAAACCCAAACAATGAACTTAGGCTGGAACATACTGTATGCCATTGAAAGTGTTTTTTTTAATATCAGTTTTATAAGTGCATAGAAAATACTGTTCTACTGTGGATATGTGACAGTGCTGCACTGAAATGTTTTTTATGCTATGTAGAGTGCTGTGTATATTGTCAGTGCTATATAAACACCTGTAGTAAAAAAAGGAAATAATGCTATAGAATTAATGTGAACTATAGAACATCTCAACCCTTTGTTGTGGAGATAAGGAGAGAGGAAATGCTCAGCAATTATAACACACTTCCTGTCCTAGGGTGACCATTGCTCTTCTATAGATAACAGGAAGTGCATTTCTGTTAAAACCACCAGCTCAAAATAAAGGAAAAGAGTCTGAAAAAAGAACAGTAATGCAGCTAACAGGCTGGTAAGGTGCAGTACATTACATCAGTCTTGGCCGTTGATACACTTTGAGGCTGGATTCACACCATTGCGGTGCGAATTCCAGCCTGTTTGCTGCTGAGAAGGGGCGGAGCCAGGGTTCGGCGGCTCCTGTCCCTTCTCGCAGCGCTTCGGCTGCTGGGGGGGTGTGGAGGTGCAGTGAGGAGGGGAAAGATCCCCGTAAAATCTGCAGGTCAGATGCGCTCCCATTGAACAGAATGGCCTGGGAATTTGCACCACATTGCACAGAAAACGCACACGTTTTCTATGCAATGCGGACTGCGAATGCACCACACCTATGTGAACCGGACGCATTAAAAACAATGTGTTTTCAAGTGTCATGCAAATTGCATGCAGTGTAAGCTGCATTCAATTCACATAGGTGTGAACCCAGCCTAATACCTATTAAAAAGAAAAAAACAACAACTGCTCATTCAACTAACAGACACTAATCTAAAGCTGATATATAGGCTACCCTAAATTGTTTGTTTAAGTGTATATAAACCTTCACCTTGTAAAAAAACTTATTCAGTTTAAAATAGAATTAAAGGCAAAATATTTGTGTAAAGATATAAAAAAAATTTTTCTCTATAAAAGCGATCACATTCCCTCTGTTCTGCATAAGAATTGCAGGGAGGAGAAACAGCAGAACACTGGTCTAGCAAGTGAATGACTGTGCTGGGCGGGTGGATTAGCTCCCAACACAGTCAGAAAACTTACCACACAGTGCCTCAGTTTTTAATAGGGATGCAGAGAGACCTGCTGGAAAACCAGGGATTTCATACAAAAGAAGCAATACAAAGAGAACAGGATACTTTCTTAAACACGTACATGGTACAGCAGCCACATATCAGGAATATGAAATGTTGTGTTTACATATTCTTTAAGTTTGCATTTATTTTTATTCAGCATTCAATAGGATTGTGTGTAGTAGTATAGATAATGTCAACTGAGAGGCTGATCTAATTTTATTTTTCAGGCTGAACAGAGTCCTAGTTCTCCGCTTTCTCCTGAGGTTCGGACTGGTGTTTGGTTTCATGTGGGAGACTTGGTTTGGTCTAAGGTGGGAACTTACCCTTGGTGGCCCTGTATGGTGTCCTGTGACCCTCAGCTTCATGTTCACAGCAAGATCAATTCCAGAGGTAAGACAGACTGACACATTATAATAAAAATATAGTAGTGTTTTTCAGAGCTGGACAAATGCAAATTAGACTTTCCATATCTTGACTATGTAAGGTGGAGTAAAGCTAGACTTCTCCTCCTATCCTTACAACCCTTAAAATGGAACTTCAATCTTCCAATCATCGTTAATTATTTTTTATCCTCATGCTGCCAGCATTAGTAAATAGATAGGAAAGTATATTGTATTTACTTGTTTTAACATTTTTTACACTTCTTCATTTACTTCCTGGTTTCTTGCCTAGGCAAATTATGTCATACATCCCATGAGTCTTTAGAGGGGAGGAGGGGTTTTCTCAGCTAAGCACATTCTCCTGCATGCATGCTTGAACTAAGGGCAAATGGATTCCAGGATCAAGATGGCCACGGCCAGAAATGCTAGATAGTGTTTTAAAAAGTGATTTCTCAGCAAAATAAAGCATGGAGACATGGATGGATGGGGGAGTTTGCTTTGAATATTAAAAATGAATTAAATAGTGTTTTTGGTTTGTGGTGATCAGATGCAGTGAAGATAACTAGCTGTAATTACAAAGGGAAACACATATAGTAATTATTTTTTATGATCCACAAATTGCTTTGGGCTCCCTTTGGTTGCCAGTCATGTGATCATATGACAGGAGGACATTTGGGATGGATGCTTGGGAATGGATGTTCAGTCAGATCCAACCAATCTGCAGTTTTATCTGCGCCACTGTGATCCTCCGACCTCTTTGGAGATCCTGGGATTAGATGCCTAGGTATTGTTATGTGACCAGCCGCTTTGGGAGCCCTGAAGCAACATGGGTGCGTATTACAAGGCTTTTTCCTTATAAGCTATTATCTGATGGGGGCATATTACAAGCAGCGTGAGGGGACGTCCCCCCCTCCTGCCACCTTCCGCATCTCGCCTGGGCTCTCCTGCCCCACCGGGAGGCCAGAGCGACCAGCCGCACATGTCTCTTGGCTGGCCGGAGACCCGAACAAAGCGTGAATCGGCTTTGATCAGGTCTCGGAACTAGTAACCCGGAAGCGATGTCATGACATCACTTCCGGTTTTCTGGAGCCTTAAAGGTGCCAGATTTAAAAAAAATGTCAGTATTCAAAACAGCCAAACTTGGTGTTTTGAATGCTTTTAAGTGCACAGGAGGGATTTGGGGTTTTATAGACCCCAGATCTCTCCAAAAAATACCTGACACGTGACTATTGCTGTCACAAAGGATGTTTACATTCCTTGTGACAGCAATAAAAGTGATAAAAATATATATATTTTTTAAAGGGACAGTGTAAAAATAAAATAAATAAGAAAAAAAATTAAAAAGTTAAAGCGCCCCATTCCTCCGTGCGACCAACATTTTATTCTCTAGGCTCTCTGCTAAAGAAATATATATCATGTTTGGTGGTTTTAAGTAATTTTCTAGCAAAAAATACTGATTTTATCTTTTAAGCAACAAGTGTCAGAAAAAGGTTTAGGCTTCAAGGTGTTAACATACAGTGTAATAATGGCTAATATGGTATATGCATCATGCAATCATACATTCATATTAACATTAATATATAGCAATTAACTTATAATATGGAAGCTGAAAGTCTCTAAAGTTACCCTGAGTAACCTCATTATCATTCTCCAAAAACAGGTGCTCGTGAATACCATGTGCAGTTTTTCAGCAATGAGCCAGAGAGAGCCTGGATACATGAGAAGCGCATGCGGGAATACAGAGGTCGGAAGCAGTATGAGCAACTGGTGGCTGAAGATGCTGCTAAAGTACTTAACCAATCAGAAAGGCTCAAGGTGCGCTTTGGCTTAGACATAACTGAAGTGTAAAATATTGTGAATTTTTACTGAGCATTGGAACTACACTATATGGCCAAAGGGTTGTAGATACCTGATCATCACACCCATATGAGCTTCTTGGACATCAAGTTCCCCAAAAAATGGCTTTAATATTGAATTGACCCCCCACCCCCCGTGGCCATGACAGAAGAGCAGGAATGGGACTTTTGAGGCAGTCACTAGAGATTCCCAGATAGGAAGACACAACAGTGGATTTAAATAAAATCAATATTTATTACAAAGCATAATAAAAATCCATAACATATGGAGATATAGAAACATGTGTAAAGTGCTGTGGTCATAACATTGGCAGATAAGACCTTAGATCCCAGTCACCGGGTCAAGGTCCCTTTGTAAAGCATATTGTATAAGATATTTTTTGCTTGATATTCTTCAGGCCGGTCACATGACTTGAGGCTGCTGTATACCTCCAATACATGGATACTGCAGGAGGGACTGAGATCTCCCCCTGACGCCAGCTGGGGAGGTCACATGGCCGCTCAGCCCCTCCTGCAATAGTCCTGGAAACTGGCCGAGAGTCATGTGACCGGCCTGAAAATCGCTCTATACAGGCATTTACAAGCCTTGTTTTTAAAAAAGAATGATACAGTGTGGTGTGCCAGGCTCTAATAGGGGGGGGGGGGGGCGTGGACAGAGACACAGACACAACTGACAGGCAGGGAGGAGGGGATGAGGGGGAGAGCTGAGAGCGAGGCTGCTGATGACATCTCAGAAAAAGATGGTCAGGGCTCAGCCGCCCTGATTATCTTGGTCAGAGCAGAGAGGGGACACAGGAAGTGGCAGGTTCAGGCAGGTTTTTTTTTACAGTTTAGAGGGGAGTAGATTACATAGCACAAGCATTGTGCTGTTTAATCTGCTTCTATTTTTTTTGGGGGGGGGGGGGTTAACAAACACTTTAAACTAATTTCTGAATGGAAGAGGGTACCCTCAATATAGTCACCTGGTGACCTAATATATCTTATAATCAGAAAAACTGCAATGTATGCATCCCTTTAGTCAAGGATGAGTCATAGGAAGTAACTTGCCAAAAATATTACTGCGGGGGGGTGCCTGATATCTGACTTCTGGGTAAGTAGTCAGTCATAAGCACAAGCTGGTGCTCTCTGTACAGAAGGAATGTACAGAACCCCTTTATAAACCTTTGAGGTATACTGTTGCCTACAGGAGGATTGGATACTGGAAAACAAAGATAATGTCTGGTGTTTTATGGGGATGGACGTCTTTTCTAAGCTCTGCTGATTCACGACCTAACCTTTTTTCTAGTAACTATCATCTTTTTAATCAGTATTCATCTACATGTAGCTGCAGGGGTCTTTTTACAGCTACCAGGTACAATTTTCACCAGTCTCAATCTTTGTTCTTTCTGTGACTGGACCTTGCTGGATTGGACATTGTCACCCCCAAGGCACTGGGCACCACTTGAGCACTTTTCAGGTTCTGGCTAAGTTAACTGCAAAGTGTTTTCAGGTCCAGAGTGGTTAGCATTGCCTCTGCACTTGCTCTGTCTCTGGATCATTTCGGGAAGGCATTGAGAGCTGCCTCTTTTCTTTTTTTTTTTTTTTTTAGTCTCTGGACACCTATCTCCAATTCTCCTTTTTCTGCTGGTTTGCTGTTGAAGGGTTTCATGCTGTGTAACTGAGTACTGATATTTCCACTAGGCTTTGTGTCAAGCGTGCACACTACACATCCTCATTCCCACCAGACAATGTTGAGGAAGCATCTCCCTGCTGCTCACAGATTTGTTTTGACTGTTCACTTTCTGTGATGTTAATTCTGGTGTTGAGTGCTGTCTGTCAGCCATCAGCTGTTTATGTTTTGTGGGGTCTCAAGGCTTCAACATGTCTGATTCTGGACTTGGGGGGTGGTTGGGGACAGTTCGGCTGTTCTGGGTGTCCCTGACACACGGGTTGAAGTCTACCTGTAGAACACTCCTTGATAGTGCAGATGCCCATAGAGTGGAGTCTTGTGTTAGTGTTGGAGTTTCTCCCCTCCTAAGTGTCCTTCTGGTTCTTTCGGGAGTTGCTGGACCTGCTCCCCTCTCGAAGGAAGCGCTTACTGCAGTCATGCAGGACTTTATGTTGCTGATTGCCCAGTCATCCCCTGATTGCGGACTACCTGGACAACCTCATCTTAAGGGAATAGTCAGAGAGGGCTCTGGAGGACAAATTGTGTCTGACTGGTCAGATGTTGCAGAGGATTGCCTTTACAACCACTTTAAAGGATAAAGGCATTTTGCACAGAACATTAAAGATAGACAGCTGTTTTTCTTTATGGCCCAGTACAAGGGCAGGATTTTAAAAGTTGCGGACAGTGTTTAATGGTGCAAAATACGGAGGCAGCCTTGGGCAGGCCAAGTATTGTAACCCCAGGGACGTGTGGTCACATTGACGTTTATAGAGTGGGAATCATTTCAGAGTCTCCTTGCCCTTTAAAGCAGATGTTTAGTGTGGAGGACACTGACAGAACCAAGGACTGAAAAGATTTTAAAGATAAGTAAAGGTCATTATAACTACGAGAAACAGGCCTTTATTATTTGAGTAGAGCTCCCATTTTATATTTGGCTTATTGTGAGGGCTACATTGTGTAATGTACCTTACATATTGGCTGGAAAGTCTAACGTTTCTCTTATGTTTGATTGTTAACCTCCTTTTTGTTGGGTAATTTTTGTATGCATTCTGCTGTACTCAGGCGGGACGAAGTCATTTGCTGTCCTGTCATTGCACTGAAGTAAGAAAGTCATACATTTCAGGCTACTTGGAACAGAATCACTGAAACATTTTTCTCTACATGTCATGTTAATTTCATTTTAGATTTTTATTTACCAGCTAACTGATTTAGTCAATCTATCCCATTGTGGTAATTGTGGTTTGTAAATGAAAATCAATGTACAGATTTTGTGGTAGTTTGTCTGGACAGATAACATTCATAAAAAAATACAATAATCTGCCGAATGTTTTTTTACAATTCTCTTTATTGATCTCCGTTAAGATTTTTTTTTACTCTATTTGAGATTGAAAAACTTAAAAAAGGACTTGGCAAAGTTGTAATCTCCTTATCTCCACTATATGGTAAATTAAGGCTGGGTTCACATCTAATACCGATGCGGCTGACAGCAGGGGTCCGGCGCGTCCCTGTTCTCCGTTTCCGTGTATCTTTGGCTCTGTCTTATGGCCGAATTCAGGCAAAAGCCGATCCAGGGCCATAGAGAGCCGGTCACAATCTCCTGTTATGCAAATTGGATGTGGCGAAACCCGCATCCAATTCGCACTAGTGTGAACCTAGCCTTATATGTGTTCCCTGACTGCTAAGCTGGCCATGCACTACTAGACTTTCGAACTAACATTCCTACAAAAATTCTTCTGTAGTACTTACTTTTTAAGTGATTGTAAAGTCTTATTTATTTCAGGTACTTGCATAGCGCCGTCAATTTATGCAGCGATTTACATATACATTGTACATTCACATCAGTCCCTACCCTCAAGAAGCTTACAATCTAACCTCACATTCGTACATACACATAGTAGGGCCACTTTAGACAGGATCCAATTAACCTACCAACATGTCTTTGGAGTGTGGAAGAAAACCGGAGTACCCAGCAGAAACTCACGCAGGCACAGGGAGAACATCCAAACTCCAGGCATGTAGTGCTGTGGTTGGGATTTGAACCAGCGACCCCTTTGCTGCCAGGCGAAAGTGCCATCCACTGTGCTGTCCAAAGTCTTATTTTTTTTAATAACAAGCACATTATACTTACCTGCTCTGTGCAATGGAATTTCACAGAGCGGCCCAAACCTCTTCTTCTTGGGTCCCCTGCTGGCGCTCCTGGCTACTCCTCTTCTTAACAGGTTCCCCACCGCGCGCCGTCTTTTCGCGGTGGCAGTCGGGGAGCCCTGCGCGAATCGCCGTAAATAAGCGGCAATCCGCATTTGGCCACCAGGGGGCGCGCGCACTCCTGGGGAGTGTGCCCGCGGCTCGGGCGGACCCGATGTCCGCCAGCGAGCCGCGATGAGCGGCTACAGGGAAAGAACGGGGAACCGCCGATGTAAACACGGCGGTTCCCCGCTCTGTCAGTGGGGCATGAGAGATCTACTGATCCCTGTCACTGGGATCAGTTAGATCTCTCATGCCCATATTAGCCCAACCCCCCCACAGTAAGAACACACCCAGGGAACACGATTAACCCCTAGATCTCCCCCCCAGGTTAACCCCTTCACTGCCAATGACATTTATACAGTAATCAGTGGACATTTAAATTTCTGATCGCTGAATAAATGTCATTGGTCCCAAAAAAGTGTCAAAAATGTTCAGACATGTTTGCCCCAATATCGCATTACCGCTAAAAATCGCAGATCGCCGCCATTACTAGTAAAAAATAAAAAAAAAATAAAAACCCCAGAAATGAATTCTCACCATCCGTAAACGCGGCCACTTTTGCGCAAACCAATCAATAAATGCCAATTGCAATTTTTTTATCGCAAATATGAGGAATTATATAAATCGGCCAAAAGCGGTGAAAAAAAATGTTTTTTTATATTTTTTTTTTGGATTTGAATTTTAGCAAAAAGTAAGAAATTTGGGTTTTTTTGCAAAATGGTCGCTCTTCTTTTGTTTATAGCGGCGATAAGAAATGATGCAGAGGCGATCAAATACCACCAAAAGAAAGCTCTATTTCTGGGAAAAAAAGGACGCAAATTTTGTTTGGCAGGCAGGGAGGAGGGGATGAGGGGGAGAGCTGAGAGCGAGGCTGCTGATGACATCTCAGAAAAAGATGGTCAGGGCTCAGCAGCCCTGATTATCTTGGTCAGAGCAGAGAGGGGACACAGGAAGTGGCAGGTTCAGGCAGGTTTTTTTTTTACAGTTTAGAGGGGAGTAGATTACATAGCACAAGCATTGTGCTGTTTAATCTGCTTCTATTTTTTTGGGGGGGGGGCTGTTTGTTTAGTTATTTTACAAGCTGTACACTCACTACTTTACATTGTAGCAAAGTGTCATTTCTTCTGTGTTGTCACATGAAAAGATGTAATAAAATATTTACAAAAATGTGAGGGGTGTACTCACTTCTGTGAGATACTGTATATCAGTGATCGTTAACCTTTTCTGCTCATGAGCTATCCTTATTGTTAGTGTATTTTAGGTGTGGCCCAAGACAATTCTTCTTCCAGTGTGGCCCAGGAAGGTCAAAAGGTTGGATACCGCTTGTGTAGAGCTAACTTTTGCAAAGCATTTGAAAAACTTTCTATAAGGTTCAAGCACACGGTACAATAGAGCTGACTGGAGGGAAGGGACACCCCCCCTCACACATCACACAGGAACAGAGCTTAGGCTGTTAATCACAGGCTGTGTGCTGGAGATCCCTCCTCTGTCACCTTTTCTCTCTTGGTGTCAGAAAAAACTTGTCAGAAGTGACTCAGGCAGATAGCAGGGGAACTAGACAGCCAAGAGAAATGACACTTAGGAGAGAGGCAAGTAAATACTATAAAAATATGTGCTTTTTTCAGATTTGGTGGGTTTTACTTATAGTGGTATAACCACTTTAAGGTCTTGTTTAGGCAGCAAAAATGCCCCCCCCCCCTTTAAGCTGCGGGCATGCCAAACTTGAGCTGACTTAT
>BLSH010466630.1:1201403-1214806 GCA_018402905.1 Glandirana rugosa | reverse complement strand
GAGTCGACTGCAGTATGCCAAAAGTCATGTGGACAAACCACAGAAGTTTTGGGATAGTGTTCTGTGGACTGATGAAACAAAATTAGAACTGTTTGGGCCCATGGATCAACGCTATGTTTGGAGGAGGAAGAACAAGGCCTATGAAGAAAAGAACACCTTGCCTACTGCGAAGCATGGCGGGGGGTCAATCATGCTTTGGGGCTGTTTTGCTTCTGCAGGTACTGGGAAGCTTCAGCGTGTGCAAGGTACCATGAATTCTCTTCAGTACCAGGAGATATTGGATGACAATGTGATGCAGTCCGTCACAAACCTGAGACTTGGAAGACGTTGGACCTTTCAACAGGACAATGATCCCAAGCATACCTCCAAGTCCACTAGAGCATGGTTGCAGATTAAAGGCTGGAACATTTTGAAGTGGCCATCGCAGTCACCAGACTTAAATCCGATTGAGAACCTCTGGTGGGACTTAAAGAAAGCAGTCACAGTGCGCAAGCCTAAGAATGTGACTGAACTGGAGGCTTTTGCCCATGATGAATGGGCGAAGATACCCGTAGTTCGCTGCAAGACACTTGTGTCAAGCTATGCTTCACGTTTAAAAGCTGTTATAACTGTAAAAGGATGTTGTACTAAGTACTAAGATTGAATGTCACTTGGGGGTTGAATAAAACTGATAATGATGTGAGCTCAGAAAAGACATTTGTGGTTATTTCATTATAAATGTTATGTTATATTTGTCTGACCTACACGTGCCTCTTTGATTTAATTGTAAGCAGGATGACTGAATGATCATAATCAATGTCAAACCGACCAAAACAATCAATTTCAGTGGGGGTTGAATAATTTTGAACACAACTGTATATATATATCCAATCACTACAATCTCATGCAAGCTTTAAAATCATAATGTACCTTCAAAAGTCTTTTTAATATCTGCAGCTTTCATTAAAATAATGCCGTTGATCCTTTCATGAAGACCCTGTGCAAGCACTTCCCATGCCTTCACCTTGTCAGGTTGTGACGCGTACTCCCAACAGAGACTATGAACAGTCGTGTTGACATACATTGCACAGGCATGTCCCTTTGTTGTCACCATTAGGAAACCCACCCTGAAAAATGAAATGAAACAGTTGCTGGGGTGCTTGAATGTAGACAGGAAAAGGCTGCGAAGAGGCTGTAGTAGATTAGCAGAGGTACAACATAGCACACAGCTACATCACTTGAGAACTACTGTATGTATTGAGGTGCATTATGACATAAAAGTTGCTTTTGTTAAGTGTGGCATTACTTGTGACTATGTGTTTTCTAACTTTTCTGCAATCTTGTGTAGATGAGGAAGCCCCGGCCACAGAAAGAACGCATCCAGTGGGATATCGGTATCGCTCATGCTGAGAAAGCCCTGCGGATGACACGGGAGGAGAGAATAGAGCAGTACACTTTCATCTACGTAGATCCAGAGAGCTCTCCTGAACCCAAAAAGCCAGCACCTAGTAAAAAGTGTCGGAGGTCCACATCAAGTAGTGAGGCAGAATCTGCCCGTTCATCAGACGTTACCAAATCTCCTCCAGCACCTCAATCTATTTCTTCGTCAAGAGACTCTAGAGACTCTGTACCTGAAACCCGTAGGCAGAGCCAGAGAAAACAGGCACCGGTACCGGCACCGGCGCCGGTCCAGCCACCGCCAGAGGAAGAGGCACCGCCACCCCAGCCTCCTCCCCCTCCCAAAACCCCCTGGAAGACGGCAGCTGCTCGCAAATCCCTTCCCCCTTCAGTTCTTTTGCACAAGGGCACTATAGACCTTCAGAAGTGCAATATGTCACCTGTGGTGAAAATAGAGAATGTTTTAGCCCTCAAGAATGCCTCTTCTGAAGGTATCGACCAATTCATATTCACAACCAAGGTAATAAGAACTCAGAAACCATTAATACTTGTATTACAATGAGAAAGTTCCACTTTGCTGTATTTGAGCACTGCTGTTGCTTGTATTGTTTTTTTTTAACGTTTTTGCTATCATCAGTAAGGTTTAAAATATCATATATCTGAATCTCTTTAGATGTGATTAACTCTTTGAGCACAAAACATTAAATGTTTGTTGCAGAGGATGCCTAAAATCTGACTTGTATCTTAGTGCAGACTTCTGGCAAAGTCAGTGAGTCAATCACACAAGCAAGAAATTACATATCTGGGAGGCATTCCGTACACCAACTGTGTACAGAACACCTCCAGGTAGCCATATTGCTTTGCATTTTGCAAATTACAGTGTTGCAGATTGAAAAGGAAAGGTAATTTTTAATAACATTCAATTATAATATGGTTTGTGTAGCATTTTTATATGGTATATTATTTATTTTCAATTTTTTTCCCCCATGAAAGCGTTACCCTTTAAGAATACATGTTCATGAAGCTGCCTGAAACTCCAGTTAAAGTTGTTGTTAAGCCACTCTAACATCTTCATACTATCCTCTCTGTCTCCTAATAATGTGTCCCCCTGTGTGTGTGGTTTATAAAAAAAAAAGCCGATTATACCTCATTTCAGAACGACGATCGGTGCTCACGTGACCAGCTGGCTCTATCCTCTTCCCATCTGACAGATGCAGTGGATGGGGCCATGATTCCCCCTCTGACGTCAGCTGGGAGAGGAAGAGGAGAGGAGTAGAGAGAGCGGGCCGGGCACATGAGCGCCTTTCGGCGCTCTGAAATAAGGTGTAATCGGCTTTTCTTTTTTATTTTAATAAATCAGACACACAGGGGGACGCAGGATTAAGAGACGGAGAGGATAGTATAAGAATGTACATGAGCTGATAGGCAGGGAGGGAGGGGGGAGAGCAGAGAGCAGGGCTGCGGATGACAGAGGCATGTAAACTGACCACGGTGTCAGGGCTCAGCAGCCGTAATATACCGTGGTCAGTTTACATACGGGAAGGCAGAAACTGGCAGGATGAGCCAGGTATTTCAGGTGATACAGGGACAGGATCTATTTTTTTTTTTTTTGGTTAACAAACACTTTAATGATGACATGCAGATTGTTGTATGATTCTTCCTGCTGAAATTGGCTGGCCCAGTGTCTGCAGAGATCCCTCCTGAAGACTCCTGGGATGTATGACATCTTTTGTCTAGGCAAGAAACCAGGAAGTATCTGAAGAAATGTAAAAAAAGTTTAAAACAAGTAAATATGATATACAGTATCTCACAAAAGTGAGAACACCCCTCACATTTTTGTAAATATTTTGTTCTATCTTTTCATGTGACAACACTGAGGAATTGACACTTTGCTACAATGTAAAGTAGTGAGTGTACAGCTTGTATAACAGTGTAAATTTGCTGTCCCCTCAAAATAACTCAACACACAGCCATTAATGTCTAAACCGCCGGCAACAAAAGTGAGTACACCCCTAAGTGAAAATGTCCAAATTGGGCCCAAAGTGTCAATATTTTGTATGGCCACCATTATTTTCCAGCACTGCCTTAACCGTCTTGTGCATGGAGTTCACCAGAGCTTCACAGGTTGCCACTGGAGTCCTCTTCCACTCCTCCATGACGACATCAGGGAGCTGGTGAATGTTAGAGACCTTGTGCTCCTACGCCTTCTGTTTGAGGATGTCCCACAGATGCTCAATAGGCTTTAGGTCATGCTTGGCCAGTCCATCACCTTTACCCTCAGCTTCTTTAGCAAGGCAGTGGTTGCCTTGGAGGTATGTTTGGGGTCGTTATTTTTGGAATACTGCCTTGCGGCCCAGTCTCTGAAGGGATGGGATCATGCTCTGCTTCAGTATGTCACAGTACATGTTGGCATTCATGGTTCCCTCAATGAACTGTAGCTCCCCAGTGCCAGCAGCACTCAAGCAGCCCCAGACCATGACACTGCAACCACTATGCTTGACTGTAGGCAAGACACACATGTCTTTGTACTCCTCACCTGATTGCTGCCACACCCACTTGACACCATCTGAACCAAATAAGTTTATCTTGGTCTCATCAGACCATGGGACATGGTTCCAGTAATCCATGGCCTTAGTCTGCTTGTCTTCAGCAAACTGTTTGCGGGCTTTCTTGTGCGTCATCTTTAGAAGAGGTTTCCTTCTGGGACAACAGCCATGCAGACCAATTTGATGCAGTGTGCAGCATATGGTCTGAGCACTGACAGGCTGACTCCCCACCCCTTCAACCTTTGCAGCAATGCTGGCAGCACTCATACGTCATACGCCCAAAGACAACCTCTGGATATGACGCTGTGCAGGTGTACTCAACTTCTTTGGTGGACCATGGCGAGGCCTGTTCTGAGTGGAACCTGTCCTGTTAAACCACTGTATGGTCTTGGCCACCGTGCTGCAGCTCAGTTTCAGGGTCTTGGCAATCTCCTTATAGCCTAGGCCATCTTTATGTAGAGCAAAAATTATTTTTTTAAGATCGTCCGAGAGTTCTTTGCCGTGAGATGCCATGTTGAACTTCCAGTTACCAGTATGAGAGAGTGAGAGCGATAACACCAAATTTTACACACCTACTCCCCATTCACACCTGAGACCTTGTAACATTAACGAGTCACAGACATTGGGGAGGGAAAACTGCTAATTTGGCCCAATTTGGACATTTTCACTTAGGGGTGTACTCACTTTTGTGACCAGTGGTTTAGACATTAATGGCTGTGTGTTGTTATTTTGAGGGGACAGCAAATGTACACTGTTATACAAGCTGTACACTCACTACTTTACATTGTAGCAAAGTGTCATTTCTTCAGTGTTGTCACATGAAAAGATATAATAAAATATTTACAAAAATGTGAGGGGTGTACTCACTTTTGTGACATACTGTACTTTCCTATCTATTTACTAATGCTTCCAACATGAGGATTAAAAATAATCAATGTTGATTGGGAGAATGACGTTCCACTTTAAGAATATTTAAGTATCATTTCTGTCTGCTGTTTTGTTCCTCTGTTATCAGCATAAGTCACTTCTGACAAGTTTTATTGACACCAAGAGAAAAAAGGTGACAAGAGAGGGATCTCCAGCTGATTGACAGCCACAGCTCTGTTCCTGTGTGAAGGGGGGGGGGGGTTGTCCCTTCCCTCCCCTCCAATCAGCTGTCAGAGCTCTCCTCACTGAGCTCTGCAGAGTGTTATCTCAGCTCTCGGTGCCGTTTTTCAGAGCTCTCAGACAAGCTTTATAAATTAAGAAGTTTGAATGGATATAGAGAAGAAAAGACTGCAAATAAACAGGTACAACTTGTAAGAAGATTTGTTTCATCTCTGTGTATCACCTGAGGCCAGTCACTTCATTGGGTGCATGTAAGAGCTTACAATCTTTTTAGAGGTATATTACTGTCTGAATTGGCCAGTGATCATCTTAAGCTACCCATAAATATATAGATTTCTCAGCATGGTTGGGGCAATCTCCCTTGCAGACTGTTGTTTTCAGACAGCCGCAGCACCCATGAATGTATGAATGCCAGGGTGGATTTGATTTAAATCACTAGTAAAAACACTTGATTTAAATCTTAGTTTTTAAAGAGCAACTGTCATCTCTGCTCCTCCTCTGACCTGCTGTTGACTCACGACAGTCCCATTCACTTTAATGGAATGGCTGGTGATGCGGCATTGACACAACTAGGTGAGGGACATGGCGGCAGCAGGTGAGTGAATGCCCGCTAACAGGCGCTGCCATGATGGATCTTATATGACAGGTGCTCTTTAAATGTAAGGACTTATTCTTGCTGGTAGATAGAATCTTTAATATTTGGAAACAAAATGAAGGTTTCCTATTTAGAATAATAAGCTGTCTGGTTAGTAAAACAGCGATATCAGAACCGATTCAATCATACAATTTGTAGTGTACATAGATTTGCAAAACAATGGGATAAAGGAATATTCCTGAACTTTGTTTTATCTGATGGCTACTGTGACATTGTGTGAATGCATCAAATGCAGTGCATATTATTTTAGCTTGCAGAGCTTGGATCCATTTAATGAGTTTACCAAAAATGTAAATATTGCAGAATATACAGCCTCATGCTACATAACTAAGCTCCATTTCATGCTGAATAAACTAAATTATTAATGTATCTTAAATACAAAGCTATCTTTAGATACATTGTTACTCCAAAAGCATTTCATTAAAATACATTTGATAAAAATAAAAAAAAAATCCAATTTAAATTAAAAAAATTCAATTAAATCATTGATTTTTATCCACCCTACCCGTGATTGTATATACAGTATTGTATATGATAGGATGCAATCACTGGCTAACAATGTTCCACCTAGCACCGGCAATTTTTCTTAACAAAGTTTGCCGAACTGTTGGTGGAATCAGCTGACATTAAGGCCTCATACACCCGGCGTATGATTAAAAATAAGCAAAACGTTGGGTCCGACGTCAGGGAAAAAAATCAGCGTTAGTGAGCACGTCGGAGTCAATAGGCGGTTTTTAAAAAAAAAAAAAAATCCTCTGCTATTTTTCAACCTAAAAACGTACGGTACAGCATTAGTGAGCATTTTGCGGTGTCGGCGTCAAAAACGCCAAAACGTTACAGCCTTGGAATGCGCTGGCCGTGGGTTCTACTTTCAGCTCACTAATGCCGACTCCCTCTACAGCTAAAAAACATCAGCGTTTTTATGGGGCCATTGACTAACATGGAGAGCTGCAAAATATGCCAAAAACGTTGGCGTCAAAAAACGTCCGTGTATATGAGGCCTTAAGCTGTGTATGGCAAGAATTAGATATTCATAGCTAGCCGTAAACCTGGTACTAGCGCTGGATTGAACGAGAAAAAACTTGACGGCTTAGGTCGGAGCCGCTGTACTAACAATCTGACCATAGTACAGCGATCTCCCCTGCTGAGCTGTTGTGTGCTGACAGGGGGATGGCCCCCCTGCCATTGGCTGAGATCACTGATTGTGAGACGGTTGGCTGCTGGTTTTCCAGCATGCTCCTCCGACAGAAGCTGGCTAAACGGGCCAGCTGCCATACACATGGGTCGAATTTTTGCCTGACTTTCGGCCCCTGTGTGTGGTCACGGAGCTTCACTTCTTTTTACTTGAATTTTAGGTTTACTGAATCTTAACATCTCTCTTTTCAGAGCTATATTATAATTTGCTTTGTATTTGTTTTGAAGGGAGATGGAACCAAGCCGGAAATCACAATAAAATTGACGGAAAAGACGCCCACACCCTCCCCCAACTTGAAGGTTGAGAAAACGTCAGCACAGCACACGCCTGCTCCTGAAACATCATCGGGGGCCACAGGTAGGCAAACTGCACGTGTCTGCCCCTAACACAACCTTCGTACTGCCAGAGTGAATGGGGGAGGGGGGAAGAGACTCTTGTGCCCAGCGCTGAAATCTATAGACTAAAATAAACGGAGAGAGAGAGGACATGCCCCCCACTCAGTATTTTCTCTCTAAACTGCCTTCATATTTTTGTTATATGCTGCTTTTTGTGCAATAAACGATACAAAGATAATGTTTGCATTGTTGAATGGGTTTTCTGTTGTGAACGGTTATTTGGCTCAGAGGAAAGCGATTTATATATACAGACTTATTCCATATCAATGTGCAGATAACAAAACTTATGTTGTTTATACGACACTCATTTGTTATTTGCCCCAGGTATGCAGTAAATCTGCATGTTATATACTGTATATGATATTTATACAGGATATATATATATATATATATAATATATATATTAGTTTGCAGCTAGAACTTAAAGACGTCTGAAAGATATTTTGAATATGGTTTGCTTTCGGAATATTTATTTCTGTTTACGGTAATCAACACAAACTCCTATTTTCTCACTTTAAGGTTTTGGGTGGGCCTCCCAATTGGGGAAAGGGTTAGATATGAGTTCATAAGCTGTAAGCCAGTTATAGAGCATCATCCAAGCTAATTTTTGTATGGTTTTGTCTGAGAATCATAGACAATAGATATCTGTATATGTGCTTGATTCACCTGCAAGCAAATGGCCAGTCATAGCACTAGCTAACAAAGAGTTTTTTTCTGGTAAGAAGCTTTTATTTTTTTTACACTAGCTGGTTTTAGGTCATTCTTGTTTCCATAATTTGCTCATATGGTTCATTCCATGCGCTAGATTTTATCGGGAAACTAGGAAACACATCCCCACAAAAACAGTATAGAAGGAATTTATCATGGAAATTCACCATTTACATGAATCAGTCAGGCATTACCACTTCATGTCATCATTTCCAAATCCTGTTATTATATTGAGCAAAAAAATATTTCTCGTTTGCTTAAGATTAAAGAACCCTGCTGCAACCTCACTCATGTGATTTAAGTCCAGACAAAGATCATATGGTTTCTGTATAACAGTATTGTAGGTATTTTAAGTTGTCAGAGACTGCAGAGTTCATTGTGTTCAGACAGACACAGTGGGGTTTATTTAATAAAGCTGGAGAGGACAAAACCAGGCCCACTTCTGCATAGAAACCATTCAGCTTCCAGGTTCTATTGCCAAAGCTTAACCAGTTGTGGACCGTCCACAGTACATTTATTATAAGAACATGGCCGCGCTATTCCTTTGTTCGTGATCAAAACTTGACACAGCTGCAATATACTAGGTGTGAATTCCTCACCTTCCAACAGTATCAAATACAATTATAATGCGCTTGTGTGAAAGATATTATTTCATATATGTATACCAAAAATATATTTAGGCAATCCTGACCCAAAATGGGTGTACGCTCACTTATGTGAACACACCCTGCTAAAAAGTGTTAGAAATAAAATATATAGTAAACGTGAGTCCAAAAGTCCAAACAGAAAAAAATTCAAAGCCTGAAGCAGTATTGGTATAATCCAGAACCGTAATATATATATCAGCATAGTGATAATCATCCACCAAAACACCAACTTCGTGACCATCCATTCCTACCAGAGTCCCTGGACCCCCTATGACAGAGGGTCAGGGAGAGCCTGTGTGGATCTCTGGCCTCCAGCCCAGCCTCTAAGAGTTGTTGACAGATCGATTCTGTACCGGATAAATAGAGGAAAGCCGCAATAGTGTGATATTGTTTAAAAGCAATACATTTATTAAAGAGATTATTGCACTCACATATTCCACAAGAAATCTATGCAGTAGACATATACGAACAGCGGTGATAGAGAGACGGCTCTTCCGCCCTACCGGTTTCGTCACACCTGACTTTTTCCGGGGCACAGTACATTTACTGCGGCTGGTCACACACCAATATGTGATCTAACACTTCCGGGTCTGGGACGCGCACACGCCGCCAGCGTGATGTCAGATGTGTTAAACTATTCCACCTCGCCTCTGGCTAGGCTCTTCTGTGGCGTGTCATGTCTCATGATTTAAGCATTCCAATAAAGGATTTTCTATGAAGACAGTGTGCAGCCACCTCTCCTTTACCTAGTATCTATGGCTGGCAGTACGGGGCTAGCACCTGCATCTGGATCAGAAATCATCAGTGTGGATCTCTTACCTGGAGCGGTGGTCCTCCTTGTTGTGCTTTCAGATTCACTGCGTATAATCAACCATAGACATGGGTGGGTGAAGGCGGCTGTAGTCTAAAGTGGTGCGTGCACAAAGACATAAGGCCCCAAATGCAGGTAGTGTATGTTTGGGATATTACGTCTGTGTGCATGCGTAGCTTTATGCAAGTAGCGCTGCATAGCTTCATACAGCCACCTTCACACATTAATGTCTATGGGTAGCTGTATGCAAGCAAAAGGGATCCCCCGGGGCAGCAATTTTTGCACATTTGTTTATGCTGTACGGGTGAATGTGCCCGTATGCACAAGTCCTAATGTTTATTACACACATAAAATATTCCAATTCCTTTCACATTTGCCTAAAAAATTAAAAAAGCACAATGCTCCCTTTCGATTGATTATTTGAGCCTTCATACTTGCAGTGTTATCCCCCGACTTATCTCTACAAGTGTTAGCCATACTGGTGAGCCCCTGCTTAGTCTGTACTATAAGATAGAGCTCCCGGTCTTTAACCATGGTGAAGATTGAAGTCCCTGAGAGCACTAGATAAGGGCGCAGTGGCCTCATAGAAGATGGACTTTTTAGACAAACCCAAATGCTCAGAAAATTGCATCAGTTGACAGAATCCCCAGAGAGTATAGGAAATGGCATGTACTAGATAACGTAAGCCAGAAGCATTATATTGCTTGTAATAAAAGGCACATTTTTACAGCATGAATCTCACCTGCACTTAGCATCATGCTGTGATGACAGAACAAAGGAGGGGTCCATTGATTGTGTACATTCTTATATCTGCTGTGCAGAAACACCAATGAGGATGTGATATATTCAGCATGTATATGAAATACATAACAAAGGGAATGAATCAAATGTTGACTTCTCCATTACCCTTTCATTCTTAGATATGTGAAATCATTCTGTTTGGTTTAAATTCATTGAAAATCTTTATATTTTTTAAGAGTGCATATTATAAAATTGTTGTGTGGAGGTGGGAAACACACACCTCTGCTCCGAGCTCTTTGGGGAGAGTCACTACTGCCTGCCTGCTTTCTTTTGCTTTTCTACTCTGCCTGTCCATAGGGGATGCCAGTAGATATTTCCATTAATATCACACCAAACTCTAACTTCCTCACCGCACAGACAAAACAGGCAAGTAGTATAGTAACCAGTCACCATTATGTTAAAGTATGATTCTTGAGTAACATTGAGTGATATAGGATGTCTCAACACAAGGATAAAGGTGTAATATAATGCAGTTTACCAGTCTTTAGATGTGATGGTTGCCATAGTTTTCATTTTTTAGACTGAGCAAGTACAGAAAATGCCTGTTCTTAACAGAAATGCAATGCCAATGGTAACTTTCTGTGATTTGAACTGATGTATCCAATAACGTCCCCCCGCCCCCATGTAGTGGAGATGAAGAGGAAGGCGTGTTTAGAGTCCTGTGTAAGGCTGAAATCCCCAGCCTGCCTGCCTGTCCCTACCTATAACTGCTCCCTCTATGGCTGAGGCAGTGAGATGTTAGTCCCATCGCTAGCAATCATGATTGAGCAGCGTTCAGCCAGCAACAGAGCAACATCTTGCTTCCTCAGCTACAGAGGAAGTGGTTCCATAGCGACAGGCAGGCAGTCTCTTTAGAGATCCTGCGGCTGGTAATTTGTCACTGTCAGCAGAATCTCCCGTTTGACACCACCCTTATGGCCCGTACACACGATCTGAAAAGCGGACAAAAAATACCACTTACGATGCGATCGTACGATAATCTGATTGTTAGTACACAGCTTACGAGAGCCGATCACGACAGTTCATCCAATAATATCCGATTGGACATGCATGGAAATTTTGATTGCATGATAACACATCATACGATAATCGAATGATTAGTACGGTGTTCGTACGGAAAAATTCAAGAGCAGTAGACAGCGCATGAGTGGAAATGAAAGAACGACCCAGAAGAAAACCCATGGATAGAAAAAAGACTTGATAGAAAATGCATAATGTTATTTCATAGGAGGAGAGCTATTATGTTTGGTTATCGTTGAGAATCAATACCATTATTGGACATACAAAGATTATGGATGGAAATGTTGTCAATAAATATAATATAATAAAATTAATAAAAACTGTGCAAACATTTTATGTTACAAATTTGCACTTCTACACTCTCTTTTGTGTTTGGTTCTTCAAAGCACTCCTTTCTGGATACTGATAGTCAAAAGGGACCATGGCACTGAATATCAGTATCCTGTCACTTTACAGAAAGCTATTGTACTATTGTACAGGAAAATTCATATTGTTAGTACAATCTCCCAATTGCGATACATTTGAGATTGGACTAGCAACAGAGAAGAAAGGGACAACAAGTTCGGAACGTGTGTACGGGCCATAAGGGTGACAGCTATGGCTCCCTCCATATACAGTGTAGTGAGTGCGCGTATCCATCCAGCTGGCAGGATCACCTGTGAAAATAAAAAAACAGGAAAAAAAAAAACCGAATCCAAGCCACCACATCTATAGACTGATAAGCTGCTATATACTATAATATATGTTAAACATTGTATCAGAAACCTTTGTTTTCCCTGGAGTACTTCCATATCTTTTAGCTCCAAGGGTAGTACTGGACGAAGGCAGCCCATACACTGATCTTTTTTTTTTTTCACTTCTCCAGTGGTTTGAATAAAAAAAAAAAAAGTTCTGATCCTCCCGTCCACACATAAGGTGGATGGGGGAATCCTTCCCGCTGTGGTATTGTATTCTGACAGCATTGATTGGGAGGACATTTTCCAGCAGGGCGGCTGTACAAAAATCTATCAGATCAATTTACGTGCAACCAGTGCCCTTACATGGATGGAAATTCAGCCAGTCCTTGCTGAACCGGCTGCATTTCAATCCATCTATAGGCAGCTTAAGGGAATCATGTACCTAATTCCTCACTCCGACCAGCTCCAGCACCAGTGGAAGTAAAACCTCCTATAGTTTTCAGCCAAGAAATTGACCATCTTGGCCTCTGTTTGATCGTTAACTGTCATGATGCTGCGCATGTGATCAGTTATGCCACCAGCCATTGGATGGTTTAACAGCTTGGTTGAGAGCACAACCAATGTGACAGTTACATTACCAGCACGTGCCGGAAATGTACCTATTTTTTTTTAACTGTTAAATCAATGAGCTTACTTCCGCTTTAAGTGTTTAGCCTACATTTCACAAAAATATACTCTATGGAATGCTTATAATGCCAAACAATTAGGGTCCGCTTCACTGAATGGATTGTGGCATTTTACTGAGAATGTAGCTACTGCAATTGATGTACGTTCACCCTGGAACACTGCTTAACAAAACAGTGATGAGTCCCATTAACAGTCTGTGCAATCTAGCAGTGCCAGAAGGATCTTTTCATTTTTCAGTTACATTTTTCTGCTGGGTGACAAACTATTTCTAAAACTACGTCACCGTCAGTTGCATTTTAGGCACATTGGCTGTCTGCATCCTGGGTTATGTCCAGATCCATGTACCATATGTATCAAATGCAACTAAACTGGAATTAAGAAAATATTGCAATGGTAGTTGAATTCATAAATGTGTTGAACGTGATCTTCTTTTTTTTATTACTACATAACTACTTGTGTGTCGACGTAAGTAACAACGGAAATAGACAGACCAAATTGAACATTTCTTTTTACTGGTCCTCGAGGAAATAAGAATTCTTGTGAAGGTTAAGTTGATGGTAACGTTATAAAAGAATTAAGGTCAAATCAACGTAAACTATGTATACCATGTACCTAGACCTGTATTGGGTCCTACGTCTGTCGGTTACACGGATTTTACGTTGACTGCCACTGCATCAAAATCTTTATCAAACAGTGGGTCGTCTTTTTACATTGACTTTTTACTTTTCTAGGAAGACCGTGACGATCTAACGTGTCTGACAATTACCCTGAGTAGTG
>BLSH010466630.1:1153529-1198101 GCA_018402905.1 Glandirana rugosa | reverse complement strand
ACAGGGAGAAAGAGAAACCTAAAATGGCGCAAATGTGGCGGTCTGGATGGGACTGTCACTTGGTCCGGATCCGGACCGCGATCCACTTTTTAGTGATACCTGGTCTAGAGGCAAAACTTTTCTTTTAGTTTTGGATAGGATAGAGAGGTGAGGACAGAGAGCCCTTGTCAAGTTATTGCTGTCTGAGTCCCTACAGGGGAGATTCACCCCTTCTAATTTTCCTGATTATTATCACTGGGATTGAATGTGAGGTATTATCCAAGAGCTGTCTTCAGAACAGAAATAGAAGAGAAATATTGCAATGTACTGTATACTTGTTGTAGTGACAACTGATTGGAGATTTCTCCTACTTTGGAGAGATTTCTCTTTTACTTCCTGTTGTGTCTATGGAACAGGATCTGAAAGTAATTCTCCCTAATGTCACACAGATAGCAAAAAAACATAACAAGTGTTTTAACTTTTCATTGAAATCAGCTGAAATCCAAGCTCAACAAAAGGCAGAGCAGAGATGAACCTGTCATCTGCCAGCTCAGCGAGGATCAACGGATCGATCCCCGCTGAGCAAGCGGAGTCAGTGAAAATGGATGGGCATGTGTGAAAAAGTTCTAAAATCATCGGTTAAACAGTGATTGCATCCTGTTAGAATTAGTTGTTGCTCAGGCAGGGGGGATTCCTCCATCCACGGTGCTTAGCATTGACAGGGAATCTAGTGATTTCCAGAAATCTATACATGTTTGGCTAGCCTTAATTTTTCCAAAATGGAAAAAATGTTTGGCTTCAGTTACACCTTAATGGAAAATACATGAAAGTCAAACAATAAGTGAGACTCCGCTCTAAGGGCTACATACTCTATAAACAAATATATCATAACCTGTGGTTTGGTTTCTCTTATGTATTTATTTGTACAGATACAACATGTGATATTTTAATTTTCTACCTTTACTATTGATATGCTTGATGAAGCAGCCAAAACTGGCAGAATGGGAAGGGCTAGAAAATGTCTGGTTTTTATTGCTTCTTTGCAACCATTTCAGAACTTTCCTCCCACTCATTGTGCGTGTTAGGAAGTGTCACTGTCACTGGAACAATAAATGAAGAAAAATCACCCAAGTGATGGCAGAAGTAATAAAAGTCTTCTGTTCTCTTCTGTGACTTAAGAGAACCAGTCACAATTGGCCTTATCAAGAATATTGGTCTTTTAACCAGTTTTAAACCCAAAGTCAAACATTTCTTATATTGCAGCTTACCAATTCTTAAATGTGATAGCTGCATTTGTTTTCTTTTTTTAGCCTTTCTTTCCTTTTATTTTCATCTGGCGATCTGGCCAGTAAATCTGTTGTTTTTCAAAAGAACAAGCTCTCCTGGAGCTCAGATAACCAGGTATAAACACGGGACAAGTTACTCTATGCTGATTTCTTCCTATCTGTAGGGGTCCCCTTCTGGTGAATGGGGAAGTGGGAAAATGATGTTGGTACCCTGTCAGGGGACAAGTGGGACACCACACTCCAAACCATTCCACTGGTCTCACCATCTAGGCTCTTTAAAATGGGTATTCTCTCGGAAGCCACATGTAGCAGGTGCCAAAGGGAGCATGGGGATCTCATACACCTCTTATGGCGCTGTCCCAAATTGCATTTATAATGGACTGGGGTAATAATACTTTGAATAGTATATTGAACGTCACCCTATTGATAGATCCTAAACAATGTCTTCTGGGCATCTTAGATTGCCTAGAAGATCATCAGGATTTCACGAAAGAGACCATTTTGCATGTGCTATTTCAGGCTCCCAGACTCATTCTCTGTCACTCGAAGTCTGATATACTACCCACCATTAATGAATGGATTAAACAGATGGGGGCACTTTAAGCCTGAAACTTATTATTTACCAACATAGGGGCTTTTTTGGATAGAGTAGGGAAGGACTAGAACTCCTGTAGCATTTAAATTGCTGTCCAGGGCTCTTAGAGAGATTGCCCCTCACTTTCTGTGCTGACAAAGTTTTTCCCAAAAATTTGCAACAAAAGACACAGATGGCAAATAAAAGCTGACAGAGATTCATGCCTTCACCTACTCTACTAACAAAATGATGTACAGTAATCCAACACTGTGCAAAAGTTATAGGCAGTTAGTTTATGAAGAAATACTGTAAAGTAAGAATGCTTTCAAAAATGTATATTTTAATTGTCTATTTTTATCAATTTACAAAATGCAATGTGAGCAAACAAGAAAAATCTAAATCAACTCAATATTTTTTGTGACTACCCTTTGGCATCAATTCTTACATCTGCCCACTTTATACACTTGCAAAAAGTCAGGGATTTTGTAGGAATAGACAAGTGTACAATTAATCAATTATACCAAGCAGATGCTAATGGTCATCAATTTCATGAGTAGGTTGAAACAGTCATTACTTGAAACAAACAGCTGTGTAGGAGGCTTAAAGTGGTTGTATCTCCATTTTTGTATTTTTTACCTACAGGTAAGCCTATAATAAGGCTTAACTGTAGATAAAATGAATATCTCCTAAACCTGTACGGTTTAGGAGATATTCAGCCTGCATGCAGCCGTTGACGTCAGCGGCACATGCGCAGTGAAGGTCCAGCAAATGGTGCCGGACCTTACCGGAATGGAGGACTCCTGCACGCATGCACGGTGTTGACCGGGTCGGGCTGCGTGGGCTTCGTTCTAAGGTAAGTATTTCATAATGTGCTAGTATGGGATGCATACTAGCAAATTATGCTATTGTTTTGCAGCTTTTTTTTTTTTTTATTGTGGCGGGTTTACTTCCGCTTTAAAACTGGATGAGGAACAGCCAAACTCTGCTACTAAGGCAAGGTTGTGGAAAACAGTTTCATGTTACAGGTCATACACCATGCCAAGACAGAGCACAGCAACAACACACAAGGTAGTTTTACAACATCAGCAAGGTCTCTCCCAGGTAGCAAAGATTTCAAAGCAGACTGGGGTTCCAAGATGTACTGTTCAAGCTCTTTTGAAGAAGCAAAAGAAACACGAAACGTCGATGAAAGACACATCATGCTTACATCAGCACAAAACTGACAGAGACTGTCTGGAGAAGTCTGGCCAGAAGTGGTCTTCATGGAAGAATTGTGGCCAAAAATCCATATCTCCAATGTGGAAACAACCAACCAATGTGCAGAAAAATAGAAGCAGGTGGTCTGGACTGGTGAGTCAAAATTTGAAATATTTGGGTTTAGCAGGAGACAGTTAATTCATGAAGGGCTGTAAAGTGGTACAATTGTGAGTATGTGCAGCCAACAGTGAAGCATGGCAGAGGTTCCTTGCAAGTTTGGGGCTACATTTCTGCAAATGGAGATTTGGTCAGGATCAATGGTGTCCTCATTGCTGAGATATACAGGCAGATACTTATCCATCATGCCATACCATCAGGGAGGTGTGTGCTTTGTCCCAAATTTATTCTGCAGGAGGACAATGACCCCAAACATGCAGCCAACGTCTTTAAGAACTATTTTCAGTGTAAAGGAGAACAAGGAGGCCTGGAAGTTATGGTTTGCCCCCCACAGAGCCCCGATCTCAACATCATGGAGTCTATCTGGGATTACATGCAGAGATAGAAGGATTTGAGGCAGCCTACATCCACAGGAGATCTGTGGTTAGTTCTCCAAGATGTTTGGAACAACTTACCTGCCGAGCTCCTTCAAAAACTGTGCAAGTGTACCTGGAAGAATTTATGCTGTTTTGAAGGCAAAGGGTGATCACACCGAATATTGATTGGAATTGTTTTTCTCTTCTTCTCTTCATTTACTTTCCTTCTATGTTGTTAATTGATAAAAAATAAACTATTAACACTTCTTTTTCTGAAAGCATTCTTAATTTACAACATTTTTTTACACTTGCTCAAAACTTTTGCCCGGTAGTATTGATTTATATTTCTACCTGATTTGCTGTTGCAGTTCACCTTCAGTTGAAACCATTGTCACTGTGAGGGGAAATCCCTATAACAGTGCTCCAGTTATCAGTAAAATCCTAACAGAGGTTGTAATCCTTACCTATTGTTTAAAAAAAAAAAAATTGGTTGAACATACACTTTACGATTTTCTTAGAATTTAAAGTGGACCTGTTCTTAGGCAATATAAGGGCTATCCCATTCTGAATATACCAGTTCCCTAGCTGTTCTGTTGACTTCTAATACTTTGTTAGTCACCGACACAGAACGTGTATGCAGATTAGAACAGAGACAAAATAGAATTCATTAGAAAAAGGTTATTGATACAAAGTGGTGATGCAAGAGAGCCAACATGGCAGCCAGACATCTTGCAGTGTTTTGATAGACAGCTCAGCGATGGCAACTTCCTTGATTCTCTCATAGCAGGATTCTTTTTTTTTGGCTTTCCACTGGTGTCTACATAGGTCCTTCCTCTGGCTGCATTATTGGGCAACCCTGGATTCAGCTCTCATATTATAGTAGAGGGAGTAAACTTGCCTGATGTGCGGAAACTTCAGAGAATTGTGCTTATTGTCATCTTGTTAGGTGGGGAGTGCCCTTTTGTCTGAGGAAATGATTCACCCAAAATCATGTGCATCATCACCCAGAGCTCTTCCTCTTTTTCTCTGGAGGAGAATACATGTGTTTCACATTTACATCTTCATTCTGTTTCTAACTAGTTCAAACTTTCAAATGTTGAGTTAAAGGAATACTTTTTCAAATAACAGTGACCTAAGCTTACTGAAAAGCTTGACCTTTAAGTTGATCTCAGAGGAGCAAATCAAGGCTGGCTAGACCTAAAGTGATATTAACTGCTCAGTTTTTTTTTTTTAAAGAGATTCTAAAGGTTCCTCCGGTTTCCTCCCACACTCAAAAGACATGCTGGTAGGTTAATTGGATCCTGTCTAAAATTGCCCCTAGCATGTGTATGTATGCACGTGAGTTAGGGACCTTAGATTGTAAGCTCCTTGAGGGTAGGGACTGATGTGAATGTACATTGTATATGTAAAGTGCTGCGTAAATTGACGGCGCTATATAAGTGCCTAAAATAAATAAATAAATAAAGGTTTGTTTTTGTTTTTTTAAATAACAAACAAATTATACTTACCTGCTCTGTGCAGTGGTTCTGCACAGAGCAGCCCCAATCCTCCTCTTCTAGGGTCTCCCGCTCCTGGCCCCCCACCAAGTGGCCAACATAGCAAGCTGCTTGCTATGGGAGCACTCGTGCAGACTTGTCCATAAGACACACAGAGCACAGCTCAACCCCACCCTCGCCCCCTCCTCATTGGCTGTGATTGCTGTCTCTAAGCAGATGAGAAGTGAGAGAGCCGGGAGAGCCTCGATCTTGACTGGATCAAGATCGGGCTCAGGTGAGTTGGGGGGGGGGGGGGGATTAGCTGGGGGAGAAGCTGCACTGGTATTTTACCTTCATGCATAGAATGCCTTTAAAACTCATAAGCCGATTTATTCACTTACTAAATATGCAGCTTCTTTATATTTAAAACCTTGCATATGTTCCAGTTTAAGCTGGTGCCATGACCAGTACCTCAGGTTTCCTTTTTCAGGGTGGCTCCTTTCTCTTGCAGAATCCTATGGAGCCACGCTTGCATTCAGGGACTAGCGTGGTGTGTCCCTACACTGTGTGCATTAATGGAAACACACAGTCCCGTAGCCTAGGAGGGCAAGGTACTCTCCATACACCTCCCTCTTTCTTTACCAAACTAACATACTGGCTGGAGACTGAACTGTCCATTGTGAAGACCGGACGTTTAGGGAAGCATGAGCCAGCAGCACTGAAAGTTGTAAACTGCAAGTGCTAGGGTAAGAATTTTAACAAATAGTTTCATCGGGAATGTTTATTCTATTGTAATCAAAGCTACCCTGAGGTGTAATGCTACTTAATTCAGCTGAAACAAATAAGAAACTGGGCCTGCATTTTATGTGATGGCATCAACAAGGCTGTGGCCATTCATTGGTGGAACAGCTCTGTGGGATTTATTTTATGATGGAGAGAGGAAGGATTGAAACTCCTGGCAGGTTTTTACTGCTATCCATGGTTTCATTGGAGATTCCAACTCACAGACGGTAGCAAAAAAAAAACTAACAGTGCTTGACTTCCCCACTTTATATAAACAAGCATTTTTGTATTTCTGTCTATGTCCCTGCTGGAGATTTTCCCCTTACTTCCTGTCTTGTAAAACAGTTGTCATTGGGACAGTAGGTAAGGGATAATCTGTTTAATGAAGCCCCATATAACTATGAAAACTTAACAGGTTTTATAATCCTCCCCCACTTTATGCAAAATTAATACATTAAAGAAAATTGACTGGACATAAACGTTTAAGTGTAATTAAACCCACAAACAAAAATATAATTTCTTTCTCATGTATTAAGAGACCCAGGAACTCATAAACAGTTGGGTTATACTGTCGCCTACAGGAGGTTGGGACCCTGGCAAACATAAAAATTGTTTGTCAGCCCAGAGTGCCTCAGCTTTTTGCAAATGTCCTAGGTAGAGATGCAAAATTTCCTGGAAATTTTGAAGCCATGGGAAAAAAATTTGAAATTTTGGAACAATTGAAAAAAAAATCATTGGAGTAGTTTTACAAATTGAAAGTCATTTTGATACACTGGGAAGTTGAAATGCACTATATATAAAAGTATTATGCTTGAAATAAAAGCACAGCTCATTCAGTAAATAAACTAAACTTGCTTTTGAAAATTTAATTTTTTGTTACAAATTGAATAACAAGGACTGTATATGTTAAGGACATTTCAACTATACATGAGAGCAGATAACCGCCCCACTTCCCTCATAATTTATAAGCTTCCTGCAAATATGCCTTTTCAGTTATAGACAATGCTGATCCAGAAACATGTATTGTGAGCTTGATCAATGTTCTGATTTTTAGGTATCATTTTATCTATAAATTAAGGTATTGTGTATTTTTGGGAGGCCGTGGTTTGCAACACTTTCTTACCTGAAGATGCTGCTGGTGAAGAAACACTTTGTGATGATCCAGAAGTAGCAAAAAAAGTGTTTCTGGAATGAGAACTCTGGAGGGAAAAACTACTTGCACTTTTATTATGGTCCTCATCATTTATTTCAATAAAGTATTTTAACCACTTGCCGACCGCCATACGACTATAAGCGGCGACAGTGTGGCTCTGTGCCGCGATTCAACGCTTATAGTCATCACTCGCATGCACGACGGCTAGGGGGCAAACGCGCGGCACACGCTCGTGCCCACCGCACGCTCCCTGAGCGGGGCCGCGGGTTGGGTGGACTCGATGTCCGCCGGTGACTCGTGATGCCCTGTGACAGAGCCAGAATAGGGAACCGCTGATGTAAACACGGCAGTTCCCCGTTCTGACAGGTGGCATGTCAGAAATCTTCTGATCCCTGTACTCAGGATCAGTTAGATCTCTGATGCTCCTGCCAGCCCAGCCCCCATACAGTTAGAACACACACATAGTTAACCCCTTCACTACCCCCTGCGGGTTAACCCCTTCACTGCCAATGACATTTATACAGTAATGAGTGGATATTTAAATTTCTGATTACTGTATAAATGTCATTGGTGCCAAAAAAGTGTGAAAAATGTCCGACATGTCCGCTGCACTATCTCAGTCCTAATAAAAATTGCAGATCGTCGCCATTACTAGTAAAAAAAAAAAAAATTGTAAAAACGCCAGAAATTAATTCTCATGGTTTGTAAACACGATGACTTTTGCGCAAACCAATCAGTAAACGCCGACTGCGATTTTTTTTACCAAAAATATGAGGAAGAATAAAAATCAGCCAAAACCAATGAATAAATTTGTTTTTATATATATATATATATATTTTTATTTTTTTTGATATGTATTTTTGCAAAAAGTAATAAATAGTTTCTATTTTTTTTTTTCAAAATTGTCGCTCTTTATTTGTTTATAGCGGTGATCAGAAATGATGCAGAGGTGATCAAATACCACCAAAAGAAAACTCTATTTATGAGAAAAAGGACACAAATTTTGTTTGGGTACAACGTCGCATGGTTGCGCAATTGTCAGTTAAAGTGACGCAGTGCCAAATCACAAAAAGTGCTCTGGTCCTAAGGTGGGAATCCTTCCGTTCCTTAAGTGGTTAATGTCTTTAGGGCACCTCTGGCATGCATATTTCTTCTCACAATATTTGCAAATTGCAACATTGCTCTTAGCAGAAATTGCACTGAAGCGAGAGGTATAAGCACCTGATCTTCTGTATGGCAGGAATAAATCCCTGGAGGGCTCTGTGCTCTCCTGGATTCTCACCAGGAAGAACATGCTGGGATTTTGCTAAAAGTGTGTGGCTTAGGTTCCTGCACCTCATGTCATGACTATGGATGCTTTGATGGGCCTTGGTGGGTCAGGAGATTCCTAGAAACATGTTCTGTGCTCAAGCTTAGGCAAATCCTTCAAACCCCCCTGTCAGGTCCCAGAGCAGTGTTTCTTAACCTTATTTCGGCCAAGGCACCCTTTAAAATTATGGACAGTCTCAAGGCCCCCTTTAAAATTATGACTCAAGGCACCCCATTCTAAAATGTAAAAAACTATTCTACAGTACTAGTCTTACATAATGTGGCAGCATTGACACACGTAGGAAACCCAACATTAGAGATGATCTATTCTTTTAAAGCAAATACACTTTTGCACACTAGTATTGACTAGTATTCCAGTGTTTCTCCTCTGCCTCAGTTTCTCTCCGTCACTCAGCTAATGTGACCCCATTGTTGAGGGAGAGGGGCAGGGGAGGGTAAAACAAGGAAGTGGTGTAGGCAATCAACACCCTTCTTATCCACACTGATTACATCACTGGTTGTTAGGAAGCCGGTAGCTGGAAGGTTGAAATGGTTGAAAATAAAAACCTTTGGCTTTGTGTAACTAAAAGGCATGCTGGATCCACCTGCTGGCTTGTATATATTTTTAGGCATTTTTCCAAGGCACCCCTGAAGAAACCTCAAGGCAGGGTGCCTGGGAACCTTGGTTGAAAAAGGCTGTCCTAGAGACACCTTGCACCAGTCTGGGGTTGCAGATACTCCATCTCTGCCTACCCTTGTAGGGGTATCTCTTGTGCACTCTACCGTCTGCTGACGTCATGGTTGCTACCCTTGAATTTGCTACAAGTCTCAGGGGTAACTTACCTATCCCTATTGGATTATTTTGCTTCATTGTATATCACATTGCGTGATTGATTGCCTAGCCATGCAAACCCATTCTTATCATAAAACCTTTCTTCCCTGAATCCTGAGGGTTCAGGGTGTAAAGCGTAGGCCTTCTTCTTTTGTGGATCTATTTTTGTTCAAAGTTTCCTCCGGAGACATTTCCCAGTGTCTTTTTCTCTTGACCACGTCATATTGTTGGCCTATTTCTACCTTATGTAGTTTTCCACCTGTTGGTGGGTCTGTTGGCTCACAGCCTCCCGCTGGTTCAGACTCAGTGTTCCTTCGGGTGGCATCATTTCTCTTGCCCATGATCTCTTATGTCCTTGTTTTGAGAATGAGGTTGATTCTGTGACTATCCCTTGTCATTGGCAGCTTTCTCTTTCTAGCCCAGGGTTCACCAGATTTCAGATTTGTGCATTGGTCCTTCAGGTAATTGCAGCCATTTCCCATTCCCTTCTAATAGGCCTGTCTATGGCTATTGTCCACCCCTTGAGACTGCCTTTGGAAATCCCAACTGTTTCTGAATTTGTGTGTTCCTCAATGAATGAGGAAGAAAAAATGTTGATCTTGGTATTAGATATCTCTTAAAGCAGATCTTGAGGCAACCAGCTAAATGCACAATTGAAAATGTCATTCTGTTCAACCACTCCTGGGGTTCACACCCTATTGCTATTCTATATAGCTAACTGGGTGGCTCCAGTCTACAGGCTAAAATATAATTATTACCACAATAAGGGGAGCTCCTCCTTGTACACACCATTTAGTGCAAGTCAACCAACATGTTTCATACAAAAGCAAGCAAAGGACAAATGACTAGTTTCCAGCATTGCTTGTGATCTCCTGCATGTGATCTTTTCCCTTTACCAACTTACCATGCATTGTGCTGCACTGGGTTTCTGTATGGAAGCGGCCATCTTGTTAGAGGCAGGATTTTGCAGAAAGCAGCATTGACTTACATCCACCATTGCAGATATACAGCTATGAAGCTATAGGCATAAAAATGCCTAGACATACTGACCTACCAGGAAGTGAACTGCTATTTTTCAGAAGGAATTTGACACAAAATGTATTTTTGAGAGTATTGCCTAGGCAACATTTGGAAATGCTCTTTATAACATAGAAAATCTTCACTTTTTGAATTTAGTTCAGCCAGACTCTCTGTGATTGCATAAACCTTTACTCCTTATCTAGTCCATTATATTACCCACTCTTCTTAAGCCAGCAATACAGAAATTTTGATCCATGTATGAGCAGGGAGATTGTACAGAGGTCGATCTACTGATCAACTACTGTACAGCCACCCTTCCCCACTCAATCAGTGCAGCAGGCTATGGTCTGCAATGCTGATCAGTGTATTCTGACGGTGGGTAAGTCTCCCCATTGTCAGAATTCAATAGCTCAGTGGAGAGGATCCCCCCCCGTCCACATCGAGTGTGTGAATGGGGGAATCGAGCCAGTTTTTTTTTTATCATGCATGGGCTGCTTTACATTCACAGTTTATCTTTATTGTAGAATTTGTCTTGACACCTTATTAAATCTTTAAAGCGTTTGTTAACCCAAAAAAAAATGTTGTTCCTGTCTCTTTAATGTGCAATTAGCAGCAAGGTGTGTTTGCTTTTTAAATTATAGCTCTGTGTCCCCTAAAATAACTGTTTGATAATGCCGGGTCATGACTTCCTCCCTGTGTACTGACTCCCCCTGTATATAGCTTATCTTGAGAGCCCTGTGGTCTATGCAGGCTATGTCACTCCCAGCTCTCCTATCTCCTGTGTGCCCGTCTTCAACTCTCCCCCCTCCTCCCCCCTCCCTCTTCCTCTGGTAGCTTCTCCTCTCTGCTCTCATAATTAACTCTAAAAGCTCCTACTTCCTCTGTATTAGAAGAATTAGTTCCCTGTGTCAGTGTTAGATCAGAAATATTCTTATCTATATAGATAACACAGCACAGCTCTCTCTCTCCAGCTGATGTCAGCAGCAGTGCTCAGCCCCACCCTCAGGAACTCTGAGCTGAGAGAGAAAAGCTGAAAAACGACAACTGATCATAGTAAGAAGGTGTGTTATCTATACAGAGAAATATATATATGTTATAACACAGACACAGGGCAACTTCTTGTTATAATACAGATAGGAACTTTTTATACAAGTGGCTTAACAAACACTTTAAGAATAAGTACTGTGTCAAGATGATAAAGAACGTGGATCTCTGCAAAGTGTGTCCCGAAGAATAAACTTTTCATGCAAATGAAAAAGTACCATGTTCCTTACTCTAGTGCCAGCTAGATCAAATTCAGCACCTGAAATTTGCATGCAACCAGTGAACTCTAAATGTATATATTTAAGTAAGCCATAGATAATGTCATTTTAATTTTATTTCAACCATGGTTTGAAGGAAAGAATATCACTTTATTCACCTATCAACACAGTCATTGTTGATGGGAGAGTGAGTCCCTCCTGCTGTGCTTCAGTACAAGCAGCCTGCCCATAGTTGGGTTGAAATTCGTCCAGGTCCTGCTTAACCAGTCAAATTTAGATCCGTCTGTGGCTGACCTTAGGGTTATGTTAGACAGGAAAAGTAGATTTCAAGAAACTCTTATCAGCAACTTTTATCAGCAAGGCATGTATATACTGTATGTTCTGGACTGCAAGTGGTTATACCAGGATCATGATTGCAGCTGCAGCCATGAGCCTGGTATTGTGTTTTGGAGCCAGCGAATGACTTTCATACAATAGTGATTCAGGTCAGTTTTTATTGCCGTCTGTGCCATCTCTCTATTTGTCCTGTTTACCATTATCACTGAAAGTGAAAGTAAAAGAAAATCCCAAATTGTGGGTTGTCCCCAGAAAACGAATATAGGGAAATCTTCAAATGGGGATACTAGTTCTGGTGACCTGGGGATCCCCAAGGAATTCTCTTAATTAGCATGGATTTCTTCTCACTTCCTGTTTCGCTATGGGACAGGAAGTGAAGGGAAATCTCCGCAATGGCACACAGATGGCGAAGAAAAAATCAGACAGGTTATAACCCCCCTTGCTCTATCCAAAATGAAATAAAAAAAGTTTTGCCCATTCTTCTACTTTAAAGGGGGGGGGGGATTTAACCACTTGCTCACTGGGCACTTATACCCTCTTCCTGCCCAGGCCAATTTTCAGCTTTCGGCGCTCTCACACTTTTTTTTTTAACTCTGTCCCCCAACCCCCTTATATTCCAGGTTAAAAGTCTTAGACCTTTATTCATATATTGAGTCATAACTCACAATAGGCTATATGTGTAGTGGGAGGTGGCCATTCCCATTCCCCACTATGCATCCCATACCAGTCTGCAACGGAGGGAGGCCTCCCCAGTTCATGCATCTGTTGTACATCCATATCCATCCGGATAGTCAGGAAAATCCTCTTGTATTTATTACGCCCCTGGTGGAAAGACATCCGTCAGCCCCTGGCGGACATATGCAACAAAGTCCCATCTGTAAAAATAAAGAAACAAAAAAAAGAAGGAAAACAAACGGCAAAACTTCTAACCAACAGGGTTGTCTCAGTCTCAATCGGGCTCTAGAGGCCCTCCAGAGTACCATCCCTTCCCAAAACGAAAAGGGGTAGAGTCCTCTCAGGACAATAGCAGGGGGACTGCAGAGTAGCCGTGCTGAGAAGAGATTATGACCTGAACAGTAACTGTCTATAATGGAAATCATCGATTCATCCGCTCCGGCTGGATAAGCAAATCAGTCAATTCCCAATGTAGTAGCCTAGGCAGGACAGTCAGAATCCGTGCACACTCTCCTGCTCAGGAAACATGGAATTATAAAGCACCTTTGCATAATATAAAGAAAACTCCTTATCTTCAAGAGCGCTGTTGTCGCAAATTCAGTTCCTCAGAGTCCAACCAGTGCAGGGCTGCCACCGAATTATCAAAGAAATGAGAGCTGCCATTCGCAATAACTTTCAGCTTAGCAGAATATAGCATGAAGTACTGAACATTGAGAGACCGTAGTCTCTTCTTGATGTCCAAAAACTTTGAACGTTGCCTCCGCAGCTCCTCTGAGAAGTCTGGGAACAGGGACACTTTCATGTTATCCACTCTGAGCTCTGCAGATGTTCTCACTTTAGCTAGCATGGCATCCCTGTTCTTGTAATTTAACAGTCTGTTAGGGTCCCCTGTGGCGGGGACCCTATGCACCCTCTCCACCGCAAACATCTGGGAAAATGTTTCTCTGCCAAACACCTCAGTGAGCCAGGCCTCAATGAAGGCCACAGGGTTTTTGCCCTCCGCTTGCTCAGCAATACTCACGGCCCTGATGTTATTCCTGAGTAGGCGATTTTCCATGTCCTCTAATCTAGCTGCGTTAGCAGCAGACACTGATTGCACATGGCGAACATCTCTTTACAATGACTGCCAGTCATCCTCCAGAGATCCCACGCAGCCCTCCACGGCCGCCGTGCGCTCTTGTAGCTTTTGCATATCATGGCGTATTAATGTGATTTCTACTTTAATTCCCTTCATCTCCTCGGACAGGCTAGTTATGGAATCATTACAGGCCGTGACAGCTCTAAAAATGTCCAATAGTGTGGGCTCCGGCTCATCTCCCTCCTGCCCAAGTACTGCCGCCATGCTAGGTGTTTGGGCCTGTGCCGGCGTACTCACATGCGGTGTTGCCATGCCCTCATCGAGCAGCCGGGGTACGCCATCCAGCGATCGCTGTTCATGCGCCATCTCGTCCCCGGGATCCAGCATAGCAGGCATAGGGGGGGTCCTTCCAATTTTTGGCAAATAGTCTATGTGCGGCCTCCTTGGCTGAGCGGGGAGGGAGGGCCCCATCTTGGCCTGGAGTGTCCAGCAAGGCCTTGGAGCCTGCACCGCACCTAGCCATCGTTGTCGCCTCACCAAACCCGCCCAACAGTAGCAGCTGAGGTGCGGGTAACTTGGAGAGTCGTACCAGGGTAGAGAGACACAGGATGGCAGTGCTAACAGGAGGATTGATCAGGATAGTCGGCGGAGCTGTCTCTGAAGCGTCTTACTCCATGCCGTGCGCAGCCAGGCCCCCCTTCACACTTTTAATGACAGTTGCGTGGTCATGCAACACTGTACCCATATTACATTTTTATCATTATTTTTCACACAAATAGAGCTTTCTTTTGGTGGTATTTAATTGCCACTGGGGTTTTTATTTTTTGCTAAACAAACAAAAAAAGACAAACAAAACGTTTTTCATATTTTGTTATAACATTTTGCAAACAGGTCATTTTTCTCCTTCACTGATGAGGCTGCACTGATGGGCACTGATAGGCTGTACTGATGGGCACTAATATGCTGCACTGAGGGGCACTGATATGCTACACTGTGGGCACTGATGGGGCGGCACTGATGGGCACTAATAGGTTGCACTGATGAGGCGGCACTGGTGTGCACTGATCAGAAAGCACTGATGAGGCTGCACTGATGGACACTGATAAGTGGCACTGGTAGGTGGCACTGATAAGCAGCACTGATGATGAGGCACTGATTGTCAGCACTGATGGACTCTGATAGGTGGCACTGGTGGGCACTGATAGTTGGCACTGGTGGGTGCTGATGGTACTGATTTGCAGCACATTTGGGTGCTAAGGGGACCGATGTCCCTCTAATTGAAGACGCAGCTTTTTTTCCCCTTCGAGCTGATAGTTTGAAGGAAAAAAACAATAACCGGCATCTGTTTATTTCCATAATCAGCTGTCATTGGCTGACAGCTGATCACGTGGTAAAGGGCCTGCTGTGATTGGCCCTTTACCCGATCTATGATCAGCCGAGTCTCACTGACTCAGCGATCACAGAGCGCGTACTTTCGGCTATAGCGCGGGCAGCAAGTGATTAAAGTATCAATGACCACCAATGATTGGTAAGTTTTTCTAGGTAAAGAAATGTTTAAAATAAACAAAAAAATCTGTGTTTTTTCTTTTAATACAACCAAAATACAGCCTGTCTCAAAAAAATTCCATAAAATTAATTTGGGTACAGTGTCGTATGACCAAGTATGCCTGAGCATGTATAGAAAAGGATATTAAGTTACTCAAGTGGTTTGTGGCGAAGGTTGCAGACCCCTAATTTAGAATCTCTAGAACTGTGTATAATGAAAGAAACTCCATAAAATACAACTCCACCAATACTTATTTTATTTACTAATATAGGAAGGGGTAGATCCTCTGCCAGGTATCTTTTTGCTATCTGTGTGTCCCCTTGGGGACATTTCACCTCACTCCCTGGCATATTATGGGAGCAGAAAGGAAATGTCCCCAGTGGTGACAAAGACATGAAGATAAAAGATTTACATTGTAGCTTTTGAGTGGGTTAGAACTTCTGTTCGTCAGGTTTTATACTCCTGGAGTAAAAGGGAAGGACAGAAGTGCCATGAAAGAGCATTGGACTTGAAAACTGAATCAACTAATACAGTCCAAAAAAAAAAAAAGCCGCATTTATTGCAAATGCATTTCGGGGACTTAGGATGCTCCCTTCATCAGGGGTGAAGTGAATACAAATGGTATACTTAAGTGCAATACAACAGTAATCATGAAGTGTACAAAAATAAGATACAGCCAGAAGAGCATGGAAAAAAAAACCGTGTTCACAGTGAAAAATCTTAAATAATGGCTCAAAATCAAATCAATTTTGCACATGGTAACATTGAGAGTAATAAAGCGGAGTTCCACTGTTTTTTAAGTTTATTAAAAGTCAACATTACTACTGTGGGCACCCGGCTGCGGCTTCGAGGCCGGACACGCACTGCGAATGCGCAAGCGGCGCTGTGCATCATGATTGGTCCCGAAGTGTTCTAGGACCTGTCCGTGTCCCAGAAGACTTCGAGAGGGAGGGGGAAGGAGACCTTCCACTTCTGATCGCCTAAGGCGACTGGAACGGAAGTACCCATATAAATCAATCAAAACTGGGGAGGAGGTCTTAAAGCGGAAGTTCCACTTTTGAGTGGAACTGCGCTTTAAGGTAGCAATCATTGATGTTTTATTATTGGTGGGATAAACGTCTTTGTTCTTGAAATTATTATCAGAGAACTATATTAGCTTTAACAGTTACATTTTAGGGTACATTTAGTAAGGATTGTGTCTAAAGCTGAAATTTAATCTGCTTATAGTTTGCCTTCCTTGGTGCCTCCACTCCCCTCCCTTCATCAATATGCTGATGAAATAAAAAAAAAAATATATATATATATTTTCCCTTTTTATGACATACCTTAGGCTGGCCATACGTTATGCAATTTTCTTATTCAATTTCCATTAGATTTACCTTCAACTATGTAGAACAAGCACCTACCCGATTGCATACAAATCAAAAGTGTTTAGGTTTGACCTCCTATTATATGGTTTTGGTAAATCTAAAAGAAATTGTACAAGAAAATTGTATAATGTATGGCCAGCATTATAATAGACCTGCCTTCATTTGCATGCAGGCTGCCCTAAGTTACGCTCACATGTAATACTGAGCCTGCATGACTGAAATAACTGAAATCCAGTGGATGAAAGGGGTGACCCATGGGCAGTAAGGCTGGGGAGGGAAGGATAAGATAACTCTGGACATTCTCCAACCAGTAAATGAGGCAGGCTCCATCTGACTTGCTACAACTTCTAAAGCACACTGTGAGAAGCTCTGTAGCAGTCCCATTAGACATGTATTTTGGTTGGTATGGGTTTATTGAGCATTAAAGTGGACCCTGGACAAGCAGAATGGGCCAATTGTTTTTTGATAATACCTCTGTAGTCACTGCCAGCTCATCTTCCAAGTTTACAAAAGAAGTATTGAGTCTGGTTTCAGCTCTTTGCTTTTTATGCTCTTCCTGTGCACCTGCTCATTACTTAAGAGGAGTTTCGCCCCCCCCCAAAAAAAATGTAAAAGTCAGCAACTACAAATAATGTAGCTGCAGACTTTTACTATTAGGGCACTTACCTGTCCAGGCATCCAGCAGTGTCCTCACCCGAGCCGAGTCTTGAACTGGCTCTCGGGTGTTGGCACCACCGTCTTGGCTAAGGGTAACCGGCAGTGAAGCCTTGCAGCTGCGCTTTGTGAATAGATCAGCTGCGAGGGGAAGGGGCAAGCTTTCGGCTAACTTCGCCACAGCAAACTGAGCCGGAAATGGGATCGGGTACCTGTCAAAACCATGTACCACCCCCCCACCAAAAGATGCCAAATGTGGCAGCGGTGAGGAGGCAGAAATGCAGCGTTTCCCATTTTTGGTGGAGCTCTGCTTTATGTTAGATCAGAAGGGTGGCTGACTGCCAAGTTACTTATTGGAGGGGGCAGAATGAACTGAGATGTGGACTATTTTCTGCTGCAAACACAAATAAGAAACTGCTCCACAGTGCCTCTTGCTACATAGGTCGGTTTGGTCTATTAAGAGTTATATGCAGTGTACTAACATGTGTTATGTCACGCGTTGATGTGTGTTGGGTTAAGGAAAACCATTTTATTGAATGGGCTTATAATGCATCAAAATCAGGCAAGCTGAATTTTTCTGACACAGTACACCAAAATACACACTACTGTGTTACCATGCGTAGTTGTGTGCTGCAACGTACTGTATGTGTGTCAGAGGCGCTATGAGTGGCACCACAACACACTGCAGTGGATAGATATGAATGGGCCCTTATTGCTTTATTAAGAAGATAAGTAAATATTTGAATTTCTATAGCTTACCCATAGTTCTAATTTAACCATTCACACAAGTAATTTGTTTTTTGCACAAACCATTTTCCAACCTGCCCTTGCATGGTAATCACTACAAGCAAAGCCAGAATAAACCTTTCATACTTCAGCAGATAAAGATGGGCAAATATACATAGCTAACAGATATTATATCTCTTAGATCTTATTGATTGCATTACATTATTGTATTTAATATTTTGTTTACCTTAAAATGACACTGAACTATATTCATTTTCTCCAAAAATAATCCATACAAACCCACTACTTAAAGTGGTTGTAAAGTCAGGTTTTTTTATCTTAATGCATTCTATGCATTAAGATGAAAAAAAAACTTCTGTGTGCAGCAGCCCCCCTCAGCCCCCCTCCTAACACTTACCTGAGCGCTTCTTGATCCAGGGACATTGCAGGAGAGTGTCAGCTGCCTGGGACTCTCCCTCTCCATTGGCTGAGGTGGCAGCGCGGAGCCATTGGCTCCCACTGCTGTCAATCAAAGTCAGTGAGCCACTAAAGAGAGAGAGGGGGCGGGGCTGAACCACGGCTCCGTGTTTAAATGGACACACAGAGCAGTGGCTCAGTTCGGGTGTACCCATAGCAAGCTGTTTGCTGTGGGGGCACTCAGCAGGAGGATGGAGCCAGGAGCTCAGGCGAGGGACCTGAGAAGAGGAGGATCGGGGCTGCTCTGTGCAAAACCACTGCACTGAGTAGGTAAGTATAACATGTTTGTTATTTTTAAAGGAAAAAAAAACAAAACTTTAATATCACTTTAATGATCCTGTAATCTATTTTTCATTAAATTGTTACTGTTTTTTCTGCCTCCTTGCAACACCCTATGTGAGCTCCTGAACCTCTCCAAACCATTGCTTTATGCACACTACAAATCCAATAGTCCATCTCAAGAGCGAGCAAGAGGGGGTGGCTACGTTCCTACATACAGACGTTGCTAGGAACGTAGCCACCATCTTGCAGGAAGTCGGATCGCTGCAACAAAAATAAAGAAATTTGGAGGAGGCTGAGAGCAATAGGATGTACTTTTTTGGGGGGTAAGAATGCAAACTTGAATATAATTTATTTTTTTTTAACCAAAGTTTATATCATTTTAAAATGTGTTTAATCCAATTGGAAATACAGAACAGAACCACAGTGCTTGAAACTGGAGATGACAGTGTAATGTTAGTAATAATTTATCTAAGGATATGTCTAAAAAGATAGAAAGAAGACACATTTGGCAATAACCTTTTTTCTGTTGTCCTGTTCCAGAAACAGTTACTTATCTCACTGTTATTTTTTGAAGAAAGTGTGACCATGGGTATATGATGTATTCACTTCTGGGTCTCGCTGGCTTTGCTGGGGCACCAGGAGCCATTGGCTTCCAGCGCTGTCAATCAAAGGCAGTGACAAGGGAGCAGGGGGAGGGGCCGAGTCCTGCTGTCTGTGTCAATGGATGCAGCAGTGGGGCTTGGGTGTGAGCTTCTCATGGGGGTAATGGACAGAGGGGAGGGGACAGCAGTGCCCGCGGGGGACCCGAAAAGAGAAGGTTCGCGGCCGCTCTGTGCAATTCCATTGCACAGAGCAGGTGAGTATAGACATGTTTGTTTTTTGTTTTTTTTAATTTACCTTTACAATCACTTTAATATTTAGAAATTTATATGATTTAGCGCATCATACTTCAAATACTATCTAAGCTTAAACTTGCTCCCACCCCCATTCTAAGCTCTGTACTAACTACCCTGGGTGATGTCCCCACATAGGCGTTGCAGCCATTGTCGGCAATCTCTCCTGTTTACTGAAGCCAGTCACTTGGGAGATCATATGACCGGACTGGGACGCCCTCAGAATAGCTAAGTATAGACATCTTTCCTTTACAGGGTAGTTAGTATAGGGAATAGAATGGGGGTGAGAGCAGGTTTAGGCTTAGATAATATTTTACTGGACTTCTACTTTAAAGCTGAACTTCAGGCACAAATAACTGACACAAATGAATGCAACTCTGTATACATTATTACATCATTAAATGTATTTTTTCAAATCCAATAAGTGAAAGTAACTTGAATTCTACCTGTTATGAGCCTATTGCAATTCCTGTGCAGGAGAGCTCATACTTGGAGAGGGAGAAGTAGCACAACGAGTCAGTCAGTTGTGCTGCAGTGCTTATGTGCTAGCAATGAGCACCCTGATTGGAGGAGGGAGCAGAGTGACAAAAGGATGAGCTCATCATCCTACTGTTTCTGCTTTTACTGTCCATTCACAGGCTGGGGAAGGGACAAGACCTGTGCACCTGTGTATTTCGCAGTACTGTATGTAATGTAAAACAGTTACTATAAAGGTATTTCATTAGTGTATTTAGTGGTTTGCCTGGAGTTCAGCTTAAATTTGAAGGGGGGGGGGGTATACTGCATAATACAGTGGTTTATTAATTATTCACGTCTTCTATATTTGTTACTGACAAAAGTACATAAGAGAAGCATGTAACATAACGTGGGTCATTACAGCCCTGCTAGGGGCTGACCCAATACTGAATTAATGCACAACAAAGTTTTTCTTTACCAGGGAGCTCAGAGAAGAAACACCAGAGAAGGTCTAATCGGACTCGTTCAGAATCTGAGAAGTCCTTGGACTCTTTGCCAAAGAAGAAAGTGAAGAAAGAGCAGGTGGGTGGAAAAAAGCCAAACCCTTACATTGCCTTAGTGGCAAATGCGAAATACATATACAAAGGCCATATACATATGACCATACACACGCACACACATAATAAAACGCATAATGTATGTGGGTGCCTTTTAAACTCAGATGCATGTTATTCAGGGTGATGGCATTGCTTACAGGTAACTGAATACTCACAGTTTGTCATATACTGTACATCTGCAATCTGCAGGACCACTGAAGAGCAGTAGCAAACATAAAAATACACCCCTTAGTACACAGTTGTGTTCAAAAGTTTGCATACCCATGGAGAATTGGTAATATGCAGTATGTACCATTTTTAAAGAAAACATGAGTGAGCAGGCAAAACACATTTCCTTTATTTCTTATGGTATTCATATTCGATTGTAGGTCATAATACAATAGCACAATCATAAAACAAAACATGGCAACAAATAAACATATGAAATTACCCCTGTTCAAAAGTCTGCATACCCTTAGTTCTTAATACTGTGTATTGCCCCCCTTTAGCATCAATGACAGTGATCAGTCTTTTGTTATAGTTGTCTATGAGGCCCCCAATTCTTGCAGGTGGTATAGGCTATTCAAAGTCTTTGGTTATCTTGCATGAACTGCACTTTTGAGATCTCCCCATAGTGGCTCGATGATATTAAGGTGAGGAGTCTCCATGGCCACTCCAGAAGCTTTTCCTTTTTTCTGCTGTAACCAGCCTTGTGCTTAGGGTCATTGTCATGCTGAAAAGTGCAAGAGCGTCCCATGCGCAGCTTTCGTGCAGAAGAATGCAAATTGTCTGCCAGTATTTTCTGATAACCTGCTGCATTCACCTTGTCATCAATTTTCAAAAGATCCCCCATGCCTTTAGAGCTCACCCCCTCTTCAAAGCATCAGTGAGCCACCACCATGCTTCACAGTGGGGATGATATTCTTGTCGCTATAGGCCTTGTTGACTCTTCTCCTAACATGGCATTTATGGTTGTGACCATAAAGCTGTATTTTGGTCTCGTCGCTCCAGATTAATATGCTAGAAGCTGTGCGGTGTCAGGCATATTGTAAGAGGGCTTTTTTGTGTGGCATTGGTGCGCTAAAGGCTTCTTTCTGGCAACTCGACCATGCAGCTCATTTTTGTTCAAGTATCGTATTGTGCTCTTTGAAACAACCAGGCCATCTTTTTCCTGTGCAGCCTGTATTTCTCCTGAGGTCCCCGTTATGTTTTTCTTTGTATCCCGAACAATTCCTCTGGCAGTTGTGGCTGCAATCTATCTTGATCTACCTGACCTTGGCTTAATATCAAGAGATCCCTGAATTTTCCACTTCTTAAAGCGGAGTTCCACCCGAAAGTGGAACTTCCGCTGGTTGGATTCCTCCCCCCCTCAGGTGTCACATTTGGCACCTTTCGGGGGGAGGGGGAAGAGGACACCTGTCTCTAGACAGGTGTCCTTTTCCACACATCCGGGAGCTCTGGCCGGCTGCCGCGGCCTCTGACATCAGCAGCCCGTCTCCCTCCTCCCTGCTCGCTCTGCTACTAGCCGCCTGGCCAATAGCAGAGCCTCGCGCATGCTCAGTAAGGTGCCCGGCGTGAAGCTGTAACGCTACACGTCCGGGTTCCCTTACCCGCAATGGAGACGGCTGCACCCGTCCCCCCTATCTGAAGATCGGCGGCGGGTGCAAACGTCGCTGGACTCCAGGACAGGTAAGTGTCCTATTATTAAAAGTCCAGCTGCTGACTTTGAATTTTTTTTTTTCCCTCGGACCTCCGCTTTAATAAGCGATTAAACAGCACTGACTGCCAATATTCAAGGCTTTGGCTATCATTTTATATCCTTTTCCATCTTTATAAAGTTCCATTACCTTGTTATGCAGGTCTTTTGACAGTTCTTTTCTGCTCCCCATGGCTTAATGACTGGGGCTATGAATTTATGTATTACCTGGATTTCATGATATTATCTTTATTAATGAATTTTGAATATTGATTTATAGATGAAATGTCAATTATGTATATTCTTGTTTACATGTTTATTAATAAATTATGAATTTTATTATAATCCATCAATTAATTTATCCCCTACCACTTCGCTTCATATAAAGTCCCACTCATTCTCCAAAGTGTTTTTACGCATTTTATTAATATGTAAACAGGGATGGAAGTGTTCGGCCTTACCAGGCCACAATTTCACTTCATATAAAGTCCCAATTTGCCCCTCCCCTTTCTCCTCCCCATGGCTCAGTGTCTAGCCTGCTCAGTGCATCCATGTGAGAGCTAGCAAACTCATTGGCTATTTATGCACAGACACTCATTTATTTTATTTTTATTTATTTCAGGTACTTATATAGCGCTGTCAATTTACTCAGCGCTTTACATATATATTGTACATTCACATTAGTCCCTGCCCTCAAGGAGCTTACAATCTAATTGCAATTTAAAAAGCCACAGATGTGGAAAGTTAACCTTTAATTGCCATTTTAACCTGTGTGTGTCACCTTGCGTGTCTGTACCAAGGCCAAACATTCCAGGGCATGTCAGGGCCATTTGGGTGATTTCTGATATCATTATGATTTAAAAATGAGCCAAACAGCTATGTGTGATAATAGACGGCTTCATACGATTGCAATCCTGAAATAAAGGACAGTTTTTTGGCATGATCAGTCATAATTTCAATATCAATGTCAGAATTTCATGCTTTGTGCCAGGTATGCAAACTTTTGAGCACAACTGTACAATTTATTAATAAAAATAGTCAACAAAAGTAAAATGTGCATTATGATGTGGTATCCTTGAATAAAATATATATTTAGGTAATTTGTTTATAGTTATTGGAAATATCCGCAATAATGTTTTTCTAATATTTGTGATCAGTTTTGATCTGTCTTTGTATAGTTATGCTTTGTGTTTCTCCAATTTATCATTGTATCCCCCAACCAGTCTTCTAAGTAAGCTAATAGGTAATTATTATTATTTTTATAGCAATTATAAGTTAATATTATAATAAAATACAATATAAATGGTCTCTTACAAGAGAACATGTTTGCAGTCTTCAATGACTACAAGGGTGTGCTGTGAGCAGATTATTTTGTAGACTTTTGTGGCTTTCCTTTTATCCCAGCAGTATTCATCATGTGAGAATGTCTGTGGTGACCTAGGACTGCTCTTTCACCATTGCTGAGTGTACATCACAATGGCTTTCCTTTTCCACAACATTAAATATAATGCTGCACATGTGGCTTAATACAGCTTTGAATAATGTTTTCAAGATGCCTTCAAAACTTTCATACTCTCATGATTGATAAAAATCGCACACGAACAGTAAACGTGTCTATTCCTGAATGTGACTGTTAAAATTCCCATAGTAGTCCCATAGATAATTCACATTCTATACTATCCTGTCCTATATAGTATTACAGCTAAGTGCCATTTTCACATGGGTTATTCTACCCCCTAGTCAACTGATATCTCACCCTCCAGCACACTTTTATTTCTAGCTTTCTGTCCCTTATATCCTGCCCAGTTCCCATAGCAAACACTATTAAATTCTTTGTATCCATACCAGCAAACTAGATAGTCCCCCATAGTACACAGAGCTATTGTTTTTATATCATGTATTGTAAAAAGGAAAAGGCTCCTTGCTCCTTGCACTCTTTCAGCTATACCCAGTGGGCATACTTCCATCTTCCTGTCTGTGCGGACCTTAATGTGCAGCTGATCCATAGGAAGGAGGAAAAAACTCATCCAATTTATACTTACCATGGAACAAATTCCTTCCTGATATGATAACACAATTGGATACTTATTGGATTGACAATCCATACTGTGGATATTAATATCTTAATTTTTGTGTATTTAGAAACACATCTATCCCTTTTGAAGCAATCTAGAACTATCTCATGTAGAAGACTATTCCACATTTTCAGGGCTCTTAGGCTCCTTTCACATGGGCGGGCGGTAGCGGTAAATCCCCGCTAGTTTCAGCTGGGATTTACTGCCGCTATGCAGGCGGGTGCGCGGCGCTTTTAACCCCTCACAAGGGGTTAAAAGTGCCGGCGCACCGCGCTGCCGAGGCGGTGTACCACCACTCATCGCACCACCCCAAAGATGCTGCTTGCAGGACTTTTTGTAACGTCCTGCAAGCGCACCGCCCCAGTGTGAAAGCACTCAGTCTTTCACATTGGGGTGGATGGGGAGGGATTTTGAGGCACTTTACAGGCGCTATTTTTAGCTAAATAGCGCCTGTAAAGCGCCTCAGTGTGAAAAGGGTCTTACTGTAAAGTGCCCTTTCCATTTCCAGAGGTTAAGCTAAACTCTAGGGAAAATTCAAAGCTACTCATGCAGTGGGACTACCTACACACTGCAAAGGTTAAATGCTCATTTTTGTCCAGAGTACCTTTAAATGCAGTTTAACTTACTATATCTCTCGTTCCTGCAGGCTTCTTCCTCTCCTTATGAGCAGTTCTCTGAAGCCGATTCTCTTTGGCTCTCTGTTGGTTGCAGGCATTCTGTCATGATCATGTACAATGCAGGACCAGCAGTCCTGCATTGTATGTGAGCACACTAAGGGGCTGTCCACAACCTAGAGCATCAGAGGAAGGAGGAGAGCTTTGGCTGTGGGAGAAGCGAGGCATGGAGTAAGTAAAGTTGCATTTTAATGTTCCCCAAGATAAAAAATAAAATTTAACTCTTGCAATGTGAGGGGAGCCCAATCTGCAAGGATATTTTTTATTTGTATCTGTAGTTCGGCTTTAAACCTCTTTTCCTCCAGACCCAAAGGGTGCCACACTTTTGCAATGACCCTAATGTGAACTATTTTGGTGTGAAAGAAACAAGATTTTTTACTTCTGTCAGTGTATGCGGATATCTAAATGTTTTTGAATTTTGATAGTTTACTTGTTCTTTAAATTATTACATAGTTACATAGTTAATCTTCTTGAAAAAAGTCATCCAATTTAACCATCATAAGAAAAAAAATACACACAAATAGAAAACCTCCATATATACAATCCTATGCTTACAGTTGATCCAGAGGAAGGCACCCCCCCCCCCCCCCCCAATAAAGCATGATCCAATTTTTCCTTCTTGATACTCCAACAGGCATCGGGTATTTCCTGGATCAACTTTACCTATAAATATTAGTATCCAGTTATATTATGTGCGTTTAGGAAAAAATCCAGGCCTTTTTTAAAGCACTGTACTAAGCTGGTCAGAACCATTGGGCATCCTTTTAAAAGTGCACATAGAAATTGACAAGTATGATCACACCTACTGATAATTTGGAAATGCCAGTTAATAGGAAAAATAGATCCTTAGCAAACAGATCTATTCATGATCTCTTAACTGCAATGTACTGTATGAGTATAACATTAAAGCATACCTATATTCAAAATTGTAAATCATTGATTTCTATATTGAATTTAAATTGGTTCTAGCCTACTCCTATTTTTCTGAACAATCTTGACATTTATAGACTTATTTTGTGAAGATCCCCATACATTTACCTATTTGAATTCTGTGATATTTATTCACTATGCAGAGCACTACTGTGCCACAGAATTCACAGAGCCTACCTTCTGAACTACAGAGGTGGTGAGAGGAGAAGTTTTGGGGGGGGTGCGGAGTCAGTACAGGAATCACAGCTCGCGGGCAGCAAGGTACCATGGGATATGTAGTCCTTAGCAGAGGAGAAGCCACAACGCATGTTGGAAATCCAGAAAGTTGAGGAAAGAGATGGCCAGCAGACACACAGCGCTTGCATGAAGAGAGGAGATTTAATTAAAAATTACTATTGTTTGTATTACTAATACAAAGCTGATTTAATAAATCAAAGAGTGTGCTGTGACCAAAGAACACCTTTATGGTTTTGTTAAATTATCTAGTGCAGGGGTCTCCAAACTACGGCCCTGCAGTTGTTCAGGAACTACAATTCCCATCATGCCTAATCATTTCTGTGAATGTCAGAGCTGGGACGTCCCTCGTGAGACGTGTAGCTCTACAACAGCTGAAGGGCCATAGTTTGGAGTTTCCTGATCTAGTGTAAAGTTTATTTTAAAGACAGCCAACGTTATGCATGCTGTTAATTGTATTAGTTTATTCTTGTCTGTCTTCATGGCCAGGTGGAAGACACCCCTCTAACAGCGGTACAGACTGGGTTGCAGAAAGGTGAGTCTGTCTGAGAAGCTGCTGCCTACAATGTCCACTGCAGTAACATCATACCATAATGTTCACATCTCTATATTAATTATGCTGCGCTCATAGAAGTGTCTAGAATGTCCCTAAGGCTCCATTCACACCTGGGCGTTTTGTAGCTTGAAGCCTGAAGCTACAGAACACTGGAGGGGAAAAAATCAATGATTCTCTATGGAGATGGTTCACATCTCCACTCAAAAATGCCTGAAGCCAAAAGCCTGAAAACGCCTGAAGCTCAAACTAGTTCTGGAAGTATTTTTGTAGCTTGATTTGGGTGTTTTTCTATTTTTTTACATTGGTGACTTTTTGACCTGTACAAAATCGCGGTAAAAATCGCGGCAAAATCGTGGTAAAAATCGCGGTAAAAAACGTGCGTATTTCTGCCTGAAAACGCGACGCCCAGGTGTGAATGCAGCCTCAGGGATTATACTGCAAGCATACTAGCTGGCTTGCGGTGCTCTGAATTGACACACTTTTTAAGTTATTACCTCTAGAAGGTACAGAAATCACATAGCTTCTACATTTACCACATGTCTGTATCCACCATCATTGAAACTAATGGTACTTACCACGTGGTGTGTTACTGAATCTTGACGCTCCTTGCTTCAAGGGGCCAGTGAGATCTCTGACGCATGCAAGCCCCTGAAGAAGAGAAGCCGTGCCTCCACCGATGTGGAGCTTGCAAATTCCTCCTACCGTGATGCTTCAGACTCTGACTCCCGTGGCCTAAACGATGCACAGGTGAGTTCCCCATCTTACTTGTAACTGCAAATTATAGATTTCTAAATTGCAAAAGTAACTAACAGAAGCCTAATTTGGGTTCCTGTCTTTCCTAACCATTTGTTGGACTTTGTTGGTTGGCATCACTTGTGAAATATTCTCTAACTGCATGTAAATTGCAGAATTGCTGGGTTAGCATTCGTTAATTCCTGAGCATAACACTCCATTGCTGTCCATATTCAAATTGATAAAATGAGGTCCTTAAAGTACAAATATTGCCAGATTATGCACAGTTAAAGCAGTTTCCAGATAAATTACTGATGTATATCTTCACGGACCCCACATAAGCAGGGTCTTTCTTTAATGTTTGCTTCAGGCACTGGATCCTGCATTTGGTGCTAACCTTGGCACATGGTGCAACCGGTGTAGTTAGGAAAAGTGCTAAACATGCCCAGGGGTAGAACCTGAAGAACCCTGAAGAAAAATAACTTAATGCAGTCTCTTTACTGATTGCCCCAAATATGTGTATATTTGTTGTCCCAGAAACAGTTCTGGTAAACACAGGACACTATCTGCTGGATAAACCTTATATATTGCTTTTAGGAGCAGCAAAGAAATTGCAAGTGAGTACTGAATCCATTATCCTAGAAATCATTCTCTTTATAACAGGCCATGTTGTTTTTTGTGACTGTTACATACAGAAGTTCTCAGTGGGCTTAGTGACCAGTATTTGTTGGAGCCCTTACTTCTCATGAAATCAATTGTGATGCACAGATCATATATAATGAATAACAAATTTCCAATATTTGCGCATAATCTATAATTCAGTTCTATATGGTAATGGCGTCCATTTACACGGTTGACAATCTTTACCTTTTTATACTTGTTTCTGCCATTATTATTTAACTTAGCTGATAGTGTTTAAACTAAAGCATGCAGGACAACACCTTTACCAGGAAAGGGGAACTGCTATGGCCAACATTTAATTTTGCCATCTAACCTTGCTAATGGACTTATGGGGATGCCTGTTCTTCATTGTGAAGAAGTGAATCAGACTTTATAGAAACTTTCGATGTTGCTGGAGCAAAAAGGGTAGTTATGACCTGGAACTTTATGCTGCCTACCTACAGATGAAGCTCTAGCCGTGAGTTGCTGCACTTTCATCTGGCTCTTTGACCTGCCTTAATGAATAGGCTGGTATAATTTGCTTTACATAGCTTTGTAATAAAAGAGCAGCGCTCCATACATATTCCCAACCATGAGGAGGTAAATGCCCAACTAATTGAGCTCCGATGGCAAAAACAGGCCTATATGAGAGAGTAGCATCCTTCTCTCCACAAATTTGGTAGCAGAAAATTAGATACTATAGCATGGTAACTGTCTGATAGGGGAGGTGCCAATGTTTTTATTCTCAAAAATGTACAAAATGTACAAAAACGACCTGTAATAAAAGAGCAGCGCTCCATACATATTCCAAACCATGAGGAAGTAAATGCCCAACTAATTGAGCTCTGATGGCAAAAACATGCCTATATGAGAGAGTAGCATCCTTCTCTCCACAAATTTGGTAGCAGAAAATGAGATACTATAGCATGGTAACTGTCTGATAGGGGAGATGCCAATGTTTTTATTCATAAAAATGTAAAAAATGTACAAAAATTACCTGTGAATTATGCTTTCTGTAATGCCTGGTCTTCTGAACACAGATCAGCTTTGATAAGCAGCCGGACAGCCCATCGGCCAATGCAGATGCAGATGCCTCTGATGTGCAATCTGTAGATTCCAGCGTATCTCGGTGGTCAAGCAAGAGAGACACAGTGTGCCAGGTATGTATAGAAGCTGCTTGGTCTATAAGGAATCACATAATCTGTGGCATTAAAGTCTTACAAACAGCTAATTTAGTGTTTCCCAAACTGGTTCTTTGAGACCACTTACAGAATATGTTTTCCTTTTCTGTCCACAACAAGATAGATTAAATATTTAGTGCTTCTTTTTAAATAACACACACTTTGCTCTGGCTTTTTGGGTTTTCCTGTAGAGCTTCCACTGCTGTTTAAGCAGCAGGAGCTCATAAAGTACAGTGGATTACTACCACTGTACAAGCAGTGGATTACAACCACTGTACAAGCAGTGGATTACAACCACTGTACAAGCAGTGGATTACAACCACTGTACAAGCAGTAGATTACTATTCTAAGTGATAAATTGCTGGAAAGTTATTTCTGATTGGGTTGAATAAACTCTTCTATAAAGGAAATAAAAATAGCTTATAAGGCTCATATACGCCTAGGCATATACATTGCTTGATCTACAGTATTTATGCAGGTTTTGTTACCTGTGCACATTTGTTTACTATGGATGCTCAACACACTTACTGTACATGCACCAAAAACATACCTGATCCTTTTTCTCAAGGCAACTCAACACAGTGTATGTGTTTTCTTCATAAACAGTAGATATTACTTCTCCGATACTCCCACACTTTACCCCACTGTTCCAGCCTTGAGTGCCAAATCCTCTAATGCCTAGTACACACAATAAGAATATCGGGCAATAATCGTCTGCATTTTTTTTTTTTTTTGCATGCTTGTCTTATATCGCAAACCAATAGGTTACTAAAGTTAGAACAAAATACAACTTCAAAAGTGATGCAATGTATTGTAATGTATTCTTTCATTTTCTTACATGTGTGGTCCTGGTTACATGATTTTTTCATACTAATACTGTACTAATTACACAAAAATCACTCTGCTTTCTTTTGATAAAAAATTTCGTTTTTCTCTCTTCGGGTAATTTTGCATGAACTGTTGTGATCGGCTGTTGAAAAGCTGTGTGCTAAAAAATAGATTCTCTCTGAAAGCGTTTTTTTTGGTCCAATTTCTCATCGTGTGTACTAGGCATAAGGGTCTTGTCTTACAAAACAAATCTAAACAAGCAAAGTAGTTAAGGGCCATGCACTGATAATCTGTCAGTCTTCAAAATAGCAATATTAGAACAAGCAGAAATGATACCCCGCTGGCTTCCTATGACATATTTTGCCCATTGATGGGGCTTAATTGTAGAGCCCCACCAGAGGGGTCAAACGTCAGAGGAAGCTAGCAGGGTGAGTATACTCTCTGCTTGTTCCAGTAAAACTATTTTTAGGACTGACAAATGATCACTGTGAAGCCCCCATTTCTTTATTTTCTTGCATGCTTTTTCTGATGTATGCGTAGAGTGTACAGTGTGTGTGTGTGTGTGTGAAAAGTGAGTTCAAAGTGAGCACATGCTGAAAGATGCATAAGCAGTGGCTATATTTTGTGGAAACCAGATGTCAAACAATCTTTAGGTATGAGATATAACCAGGTGAAATGAATAAATAATAAGGGATAGACTGAGATACTTCTTTTGGCCAAAAAAAGCTCTTTGAGGCCTCCTTTAGTGTTTTTTACATAATGAAAAGCTCAGCCATTTATTCATGTGGTCTGTGTTGAAATAGAGGAGCAGTGTTAGGATTTTCTGAACCTTTCTTTAAGGCCCATTCACACGGTACAATTATCTGCGGAAAAAATTTGTACGACAGCCTGTTGTGCAATAATCCGACCGTTAATACGCTCCATTCGACAGCCAATTTTCAATTATCGTCTAACAGAAGTTGTATGTGAAGACTAGAAAACTTTTGTCTGCCGACAAGGCGTCGTCCGGTTTTCGGCTCGTGTGTACAGAAGTTGGCCAGACAAAAGTTGTAAGTGCTCAGAATCCAGGAAGTGTTTGGTCGTGTAAACCTGCGTCCTTAATTCACATTCACCTGAACTTCCTCTTTATACGCTCATAACATGTCACTACGTTCGGCTTTGTCGAACGATAATTTGACTACCGTCAGTACACTAGACAAAATCACGGACAGTCAATTTTGAAAAAAGTTGGACGTGTGGTCGTACAACAATCGCATCGTGTGTACGAGGCTTTAGTCTTCAGCCAAAGATTTTTAAATCGCATGACCTGACCTGGAGGAAACACAGAGCAGACTTTTTCAGGAAAAGCATTTGTCTTTGTGTTATTCTTATGCACCTCAGCACCTTTTTTAGCAAACATTTAAGCAAACATATAAGATTATATTTATGGATAAGTCTACTTTAGTTCTTGTATTGATTCATCAATTCACTAACAGTAACTAAGTAAATTCTTATATCCTCGGCCTCTTGAAGAGTTGCAGCAGCTGAAAAACACTTTTAGCATCTGACTCTCTTTTTTAGGGGGAAAAAAAAATTGAAAAAAATGCTCTATAAACCAAAGAGTTCATACTGTTCCTGCCGTGGCACTCCCACCACTGATCTTTGTCTTTTGAATAGCTATAGTGACAAAAGAATCCCCAGAAGTATTAGCTATTTGGTCACCCACTTCTTGCTGTGGTTCCATCTGCCAGCTGCTAAATCGCTTTAGCCCCCAAGATAGAAGGAGTGGATGGTAGGACAGGTAAGTATTAAAGGAGATATTACTTAGAGGGTATTACTTACTTTACTCCTTGGTACTGCAGCAGTTGTCTCTCTGGTCCTCTTCTCCCTCAGCAGGCACTTCGATGTCATCACCTACACTGCAGAACCAGGTGTGGTCTCTGGCCCTGCACTGTGTGTAATGACCTGAGCGAAAGGGGTGGCGACACAACTGGTCACAGACTGGTAAAAAGAGAGTTTAAGGGACCATTCATCACTACAGGAACCAGAGAGGAGGAAGACTGTAGGACTCTGACGTAAGGTAAGTTTTTGTCAAAGTTTAATTATTTCTTCCTTGACAAAACAGAAGGCCACAATTTGTATTATGTGTTACCTGCCAGAGTTGAGCTTTAGCTCTTTTCTTTACAAGGATCTTTTTTTTTTTTTTATTCACTATTTGGTGGCAAGGTTGTTTTTTTTTATAAGGTTTCAACATACTATTTGGTGACAAAGTTGTTTTTTTATAAGGTTTCAACATACTATTTGGTGGCAAAGTTGTTTTTTTATAAGGTTTCAACATACTATTTGGTGGCAAAGTTGTTTTTTTATAAGGTTTCAACATTTGTATCCCAGTTTGTCCAAAGAGTTCCAGTAAACAGTTTCCCTCTCAGTTTATAAAAAACAGATTTAATTAGTGACTGCTCTCCAGGAAAGTAAAGATAGCTTCTCGTTCGACCTGAAAACATGCCCAGCAAAATAACTGACATAAATTCACATATCCTCTTTCAAAAACCTTTATATGTAGGGATAATTCTATGCCTTGTGTAAAATAATGCTCTCTGTCTCTGTAAATATTTTTGCCATTTATCTTAAAGTGGTTCTAAAGCCTAAGCATTTTTCCCCTAATGCATTGCTTGCATTAAAGTAAAAAATGTCTAGGTAGGAGTACCCCCCCTCCCCTCCCCCCTTTCACTTACCTAAGTCCTCACTTGATCCAGTGCTGTGCCCATCTGTAGTGGCTCTCTACCTTCTCCCCACTTTCACAGGCTTGGCTGTCAGTCAGATTCTGTGAGGGGGCGGGGGCCAAGCAGTGTTGTGTGTGTTTTTAGATGCAGGCAGCGTGGCTCAGGAACAAGCCAACAGGTGTGCCGTGGGAGCACACCAAGAAGAGGATGAGCCAGGAGTGGCGGTGGGGAACCCGAGAAGAGAAGGTTCAGTGCCGCTCTGTGCAATTTATAAACCTATTATTTATAATAGGTTTGTATAAACCTGTTTGTTGTTTAGAAAAAATAAAAATATAGAGTTTATAATCACTTTAAATAAAAGCATAGGTAAATACTGTACATTGAAGTATGAATTGTATATACTCACTTTTATCTATGCAGTATACCTTTTATTCTTGATGGCAAATCTAGTAGAAGTAACTTAAACATAACATTTCCAGATCTGTGAAAGTTTTGGGGAGTCGCTGGTGTCTTGCAATGGGGACTGCTCTCGCCTCTTCCACCTCGAGTGTCTGGGCATGGATGCATTGCCAGATGGGAAATTTATCTGCATGGAGTGCAAAACCGGTATGTCCATATCTCTGACCCTGCCTTAAAGTGATATTTTAGGCACACTGCTAAATACACAGTGCAAATAGACATTGTTATAGTTTACTGTTTCACTTGCCTCAACATTTGTAAATTTTTTCTATTCTTGTGATTTACACACCTCTACCACTCTGCACATCCATTAAGATCACTTTTTTATATTTGTTTTGGGCTTTTTTAAATACAATCTTTCATTTACAAATAATTATACATGGTAAAGAAGTCCCAGCACACTGTGGGTTATCTAAAACAAGAGCGCAGCAGAAACTGCCTGTCATTAGGCTTGTTCTGTCCAATTGAAACCTTGCCCAGAGGAAGACAAAGGGAAATCACTACTTTTGTTTCTTTGCTTGTGTTTGTAAATTTTAACTTGAACCATTAAGCTCTGTAAAACAGGCTTTTTTTTCAACATAAAATGCCACATGCTGCCTGTAAAAATATAAAATATTCATATGTAAAATTTCAGATTTATCAATCCAAAAAGAATAAATCATTTTTTTCCTTGGTCTTACCATAGTAAAAAATCATTATACATTCCCTTAAAAAAAAGTTTGTATGGGTGCTCATTGTCCATTAAAGAATGGTCTTATATGATAGCTAACCTCAACAAAAGCGCTTATTCTTCTTCAATCAAGGAGACCCCCTTAAAACTCTTTACAAGATGCTACATGACTCCACACAAAATCCACTCATTTTACCCTTCTGTATCCCCTATCTGTTTTAGAGGCTGTACAGAACAAGGCACATTGATCCATATCTTTTGGTACTGTGACCTCTTTAAGCCAATTTGGAGATATGTTAACGAATTTATCAATAAACTCGCTGGCAAACACATCACACTTACACCACAAATATGCCTATTATTCTCGAAAATTTCAGAACTATCCACCCCTCATAACAGATTGGCTCACACACTCTTTAATGCCACCCAGTGGATGATCGCACTTAATTGGCGTTCCCCCACTCTCCCATTGCAACAAATAACCCAAAGAATGTTAACCATAAAATTAACTGAAAAAATACATCGCACCCTACATGGCTCAATGCATATCTTCGATAAAAAAATGGGAGCATTGGGATCATACATAAATGCAATGTTTTTCTTTTTTTTCTCTCCTCCTTCACTCCCACCCCTTCCCCATGCGAACACTTTTACTATATATTTTTCTACACCGTCTATCTCTTAAACTGCTGTAAAATGTCATATTTGGGCCTGTAATATGTATACTTGCATGTACTTTTTCTATCAACCTTCCAATAAAATAGTTTGTAAAAAAAAAAAAAAAAAAAGTTTGTATATCATATGGAAGTCCTTTATCGGGGGGGGGGGTGGTTCATATTAAGCTTAGGGTCACACTATAAAGTTGGCTCTTTTTAGGTTTTTTATTTATTTATTGCTTTGAAGAAGGAATGGACATTGTAACTAAACAGACCCTACAGCTTCAGCCCTAACACACACATAATCTCCAGCATCCAAGCGCCCTGCACCAGGAAAACACAATAGCTCCGCCAGAGGGATTCCACCCATCAACACCAACTGTGTTGCTGGGGGAATCATGCGATTTTCACGGGTTGCAGGAAAGAAAATCACATCTATGACCTGCCTTAGTTCAAGCCATTTGGTCATTCAGCCCATCAGTATTAACCAACTGATCTATAAAAGCAAACGTTTTAAAAGGCAGCACTTTTTTCGCAGTACAAAATCACAATTCTGTTTCAATAAAAACAATATAGCTTTATTTTTACAAAAATATACAAGAACAGTGACATAAAAAAGTTCCGAGATAAGATATTAAGAGCAATATAGAAATAAAGACCCCAAACGTTATGTAACTCTATCACCCACTTGATTGGAGTACATACAGTATATGTAACCTGGGGGAAAAGGTCACTTTTGTAATTATCTCCTATAGTCCTATGTAATTATTTACTGCTATAGTGGTTGTGATAGATGATTCAGCTCATCGTGTTTCCCGTATTCAAGACAGTCCACTTCTTCAAGATTTAAAGGGTCAATTTGCTCTAGAGTAACCAAAATCAACATGTTAGAGATCATGGACTTACATAGCGAGGGGTATAGAAAATAATCACCCCCTTTAAAATAATCTAATTTTGTTGCTTTGCAGCCTAAAATGAAGACAGATAGTTATTGTTTTATCCAGCTGTATTTGCATCTCATAACATCCAGTTGAAAGATATATCACCAACATGTTAGGAAAAAAAACAGAATCACTGAGTTGTAAAAACGATCACCCCCCTCCTAAAAATGACTTGTAAACTGAAACAGGTGTAAGTAATCACTTTCTCAGTGGCACACAAAGCCATTTGACTTTCAGCTGTGATTAGCTGTCGTCATTTTGATTACCTCAGCATGAAAAGAGCTTTCCTGGAGCATTTCAGTCCCTGATAGTACGACTGAAGCATACACTCCGGGATAAAGTTGTGGACAGGTACATGTCAGGGGACAGATACAAAAAAAAAAATTCAAAGGCTTTATCAATGCCTAGAAGCACAGTGAAGTCTATTATTAAGAAGTGGAAGTTTATATTGAAAATCATATACACATATTTATTGGCATACGTTAGCTGTATGCTGCCGGGATCAATCCCTCATGTTAAATCAGTGAAAACTAGGGGTGTCAATACACATGGAGACGCAGAGGGGGTCAACACAGAGGGTGGGAGTGATCCATCACCCCAACACCAAGCACATTACACAGGGCATCCCAGACATAAGCTTTATATTAGATTTACACAGCTCTGTGACACTGCACAGCCAGCAGACCTTTTCTTTACTTCATATCAGCTAGGTCTTGTCCCTGCCCTAGCCTGTGATTAGACAATGAAGAAGAAGCAGCAGACTGATGAATTCATCTCTCTGTTACTCCATCTCTTCTATTCAGCATGTATCTGGTTAGCACATTAGCATTGCAGCACAATTGATTGGCTCCATGTGCTGTTTCTGCCTCTTCCAGCCTGAGCTCTCCTGTACAGGGGGATGCAAGAGACTGATACCACGTCAAATACTGGTAATTTTTTTAATGAATACTTATCTGCATGAACTGGTATCTTTGTTTTTTGATTGGTGTTCGGTTTTAAATCTGTCATGCAAGGCACAGCTAAGGAAAAGTTTTTTTTTTTTTCTCAGCAGTTTTAAATGCTTATTCTGGATGCTCTAAGTACAGCCATTAAATGTTTATTTATGTTTTGAACAGGTCTCCACACTTGTTTCTCTTGCAAGATACCCAGTACCAGTGTCAAGCGCTGTTCTGTACCTTCATGTGGAAAGTTTTACCATGAATCCTGTGCCCGCCAGTATTCAGGAACAGTCTTCGATTCAAAGGGCTTCCGGTGCCCACACCATTGCTGCAGCTCTTGCAGTGCTGACAAGGACATGTATAGAGCCTCTAAAGGTGAATTGAGGTTTATGGAGCATCTAGAGCCCTGGTTCCCAACTTGCAACCCTTTGCTTCTTACCAAACAACCGTTGTTCTAGAGCAGGGATCCTCAAACTACGGCCCTCCAGCTGTTGTGGAACTACACATCCCATGAGGCATTGTAAAACTCTGACATTCACAGACATGACTAGGCATGATGGGAATTGTAGTTCCTGAACAACTGGAGGCCCATAGTTTGAGGACCCATGTACTAGAGTGTATTGTCTTCCATGCATAATATGAAGATAATATATTTGCCACTAAATTACCCAGGGGTCTATATATAGAAAAATTAGCTGGATACAGTTGTCACGGTATATGTGATTTCCCATGGCTGTCACATGAAAATTGATGTGAAACTGATTTCTCTGCAAGTGAAATTGGTGCGGTTGTCAGGTGACACTAAAAATAGGCATTAGTAATTTGTATTGGTGAGTACTTGAGTATCAGTACTAGTACTCAGTCTTAAAAAACTGGTATCCTGCATCCCTATTTCGTATTGTACAGTAGAAAGTGCAGCAGAAAAAGGAGGGTTTGCTTGAGGTAGAGAAAGGAACCCCAGCAGGAGTGATTTAAAGTAGAAGTCCAGTCAAATATCTTTTCGTCCAGTTATGTGATCTCCCCAGTGGCCGGCTTTAGTGAAGAAGAGAGATTGCCAACTACGTCTGCAATGGCAATGCAGTAACGTCATTCATAGGCTTACTATGTGGCATCCATTGTCGGCTGTCCCTCTTCTACCCTGCAGCCGGTGCTGGGAGCCAATCATGTGATTAGACTGGAGCACTCAGGGAATAGGTATGTATACACATCTTTCCTCTACAGCAGGCGAACCCCAAAAATAATTTTCATATCTCGAGGAACCCTTACTAAAACCAACTCACCAGGGCTCAATAGGAACAATGGCCCTTATATTGGTGGTCAATAGGAAGAATGTCCACATTAAAGTGGTGCTCAGAATGTCACCCTTAAAGACAGCTAAAAAGATATTTGGTGTCATGGTGCTGGCTTTGCTAAGTGGTGCTGAACCTTGAACTCTGTAGGCATCATCAAGTAGGTGGTTCAACAGCCACAGCTCAAGGAACACTGGTTGAGAATGGCTGCTCTACATGGTAGTTAGTATAGAGCTCAGAATGGGGGGCAGGAGCTGGTTTAGATAGGATTTGACTGGACTTCTACTTTAACTAGCCAACTACACCTGAAATATAAGTTTAGGTTAATAGTAATTGGAAGCCCTGGACAAAAGTTTTGAGAATGACACAAATATTAATTTTCACAAATTCTGCTGCTTCAGTGTTTTTAGATCTTTTTGTCAGATGCTCCTATGGAATACCGAAGTATAATTACAAGCATTTCATAAGTGTCAAAGGCTTTTATTGACAATTACATTAAGTTTATGCAAAGAGTCAATATTTGCAGTGTTGATCCTTCTTTTTCAAGACCTCTGCAATTCGCCCTGGCATGCTGTCAATCAACTTCTGGGCCACATCCTGACTGATGGAAGCCAATTTTTGCAGAATCAATGCTTGGAGTTTGTCAGAATGTGTGTGTGTGTGTGTGTTGGGGGGGGGGGGTTTGTTCACCTGCCTCTTGAGGACTGACCACAAGTTCTCAATGGGATTAAGGTCTCGGGGTTTCCTGCCCATGGGCTCAAAATTTCAATGTTTTGTTCCCCAAGCCACTTAGTTATCACTTTTTCCTTATGGTAAGGTACTCCATCATGCTGGAAAAGGCATCATTCATCACCAAACTGTTCTTGGATGGTTGGGAGAAGTTGCTCTCGGAGGATGTTTTTGTGCCATTTTTTATTCATGGCTGTGTTCTTAGGCAAATTTGTAAGTGAGCCCCCTCCCTTGGCTGAGAAGCAACCCCACACATGAATGGTTTCAGGATGCTTTACTGCTGTCATGACACAGGACTGATGGCAGCGCTCACCTTTTCTTGTCCAGACAAGGTTTTTTCCAGATGCCCCAAACAATCGGAAAGGGGATTCACCCGGAAGCCATCTTCACAACAATTGAACCTCTCTCCTTGAAGTTCTTGATCATCCGATAAATGGTTAATTTAGGTGCAATCTTAGTAGCAGCAATATCCTTGCCTGTGAATCCTTTTTTGTGCAAAGCAATGATGACTGCACGTGTTTCCTTGCAGGTAACCATGGTTAACATAGGAAGATAAATGATTTCAAACACCACCCTTTTTTTAAAGTTTCCAGTCTGTTATTCTAACTCAATCAGCCTTGCAGAGTGATTTCTATCCTTGTCTTCGGCAGAACTGACACATGTGTTAGCGAGAGAATCACTGACCTGATGTCAGCTGATCCTTTTGTGGCAGGTCAGAAATGCAGTGGAAATGTTTTTTTTTGGGGGGTATTAAGTTCAATTTCAAGGCTAAGAGAAACTTTGCAATTAATTGCAATTCATCTGATCACTCTTCATAACATTCTGGAGTATATGCAAATTGTTATAATAACAACTGAGGCAGCAGACTTTGTGAAAATGTATATTTGTGTCATTCTTAAAACTTTTTGCCAAGGCTGTATTCTTTGAATGTTACATTAGATATTCAAATGTGTCTACCAGAATGTAAACCGTATTTTGGTATGTTTAAAAAAACCTTGTTTTCATGTATACTTTGTTAATACATATAAACTGTACATAATATACAGAGGCTGTACTATTCAGACATCATGTATGCAGGCTGTGCTTACTGTTTTGTGATGTTGCACCAATAGCTGGGCTCAATTGCTTTGCTTTCCCATTCAACTTTGTCAGGCTCCTTGGAAGCAGTGCACCTTTTCTTTGGCTTGCATTGTAGTTTTGCTGTTGGAATGTTGGCTTTCTAATGCACATTCCAGTGGATAGAAACTTGAAAACTCTTTTAATAAAATATATTTGTAAATTGTAGAACAGCAAACATGTTAAATGGGAAAGTCACATCAGAAATTACACAGTTGACAACCTAAAATGTGTACTCGTTGAAAATGCACGGCTATTTTTTCTTAAAAGCATTATACACTTTCTGATGTTTTCCATGTTTTAACTGGGCATTAGTGTAGTTATATTTCCTGCGTTGTTTGTTCACCTTACCTTGTAAGATGAGCTCACATTTTGTGGCAGCAGTTTGTACAGTCATGGTTGATTGACCCCCCATGTCCATGCATTGCTGCAGCTAGCCTGTCCCTGTTTGTCAAAGGGATAAGAAAACTTCCTGTGTTGGGTCACTCAGGAAGTGACACAGCAACTGATGCATGCCTAGTAACCCCTTCTGTGTTGCATCATAAATGCGGGAATGCTTTTGTGGTGAAACACATTGTCTCCAAACTGAAACTCTCTGTGTGCCTGTGACTCAGATCTGCCTGCTTGTGTCTATCAGATCTAATGACTGTGTAGCTCTCACCTGTACTGAGAGACCCAGGGATTGTGGTATATGTAGTTTCTTTACAGTAAGTGTCAGGTCTCACACTACAGACAGAGTTTATGCATTAACATGTACAGGGCAATGCCTCATGATTCATGTTTCAACACAAACCTAAGCTGCTGACACATGAATGTGAAAATGCACTCTACTACAGGCTGCTCATATAGGGCAACAAATGACACAGTGAAACTACATGATCAATACACATCTTATGCAAATGAAAAACACAAGATTCAGATGGGAATATTTTCTATGCCTTCAAGCAAACATATCCTCTGTCCTTTCTTTAACTGAACTCTGCCTAGCAGCACAAATCCCTTTTTTTCTCCACACTCCGCTGTGGTTTTCATTCACTGGTTGCAGAAAAAAACCAGTATTTCAAGATCTAGAGAAGTATGTGGCTACCTCCCCTTTTTTTCAGGTGTCAGCTCTGGTGCATGGTGATCAGCACAACGCTGTCACATGACACTGTAAGCTTTAACTACAGTGTCTCAGGGCTTTCACATGGCTCCCTTTTCTTGCTTTGGACAGCTGGATGGAGTACTGGGAGTGAAAAGGAAGAGGAGTATATGTTGCTGGGGCGAGGAACACCTGTATGGGCAAAGTGTATGATTGCATTAAGTAGCATATAGCAGCTCTAGCCTTTATAATGCAGTGAAAATATATACAGCTTAGTTTCACTTTATGAGTAGCTAGCTGTTGAAGGCATTCATATGAGGTTTTCATTGTGTCCTTCTGTTTGCAGGGCGCATGTTACGCTGTGTACGATGCCCAGTGGCGTATCACAGTGGAGACAACTGTGTGGCTGCAGGCAGCCTCCTCCTCACTGGTAATCTCATCATTTGCAGCAACCATTCCAAGCGCAGTGGGCATTCTTCCTCTGCTGTCAACGTGAGCTTCTGCTTCGTTTGTGCTCGAGGTAAGCAATGTGAGTTGTGTGATGATTTTCACTATGCAGTTTCTGGGTAATGTCAGAATTACCCTTTGAGTAGCATGTGTAAAAGATTGGCTAAGGCACTACAACATAGACACATGCATAACTTACATCTACTGGATGCAAAACTGGGGCAGACATATTACCAAACACAGTATATTTTCATATTTAAAAAGTAGATCAGAATGAATGCTAAACTAGGAATGGGAGAAGAAAGGAAAGAAAATATAAACATCCACTTCTGGCGACAAGCAAATTGCATCTCTGAAGGAAGGCAAGGTGGATAATGGAGATATAGGAGTGTGACCTTCCAGGGAGGGAAATATGGAGAGATGGCTTTGAGTTTATAAGACGTTAGATGTTAAAAAGTTGTACCTTAGCTCGCAATTGCTGTTTTGGCTGAAAATCTTTAAGGGCGTATTTGCTTACAGTTCACACCACATGCAGTTCCGGTGCGTTTTCAATATGTTTAGCTGTGTTCCAGTACAGTTCTGTGCAGAAAAAATGCAGCATGTTCTACTTTTTTTTTTCCGCACTGGAAACTGACTGGAATTGACTGCACCGGTGTGTACTAGGGCCATTGGAATACATGGAAAACACTGTGCATGCATTATTCATGCAGAAAAAAAGTGCACTGGACTGCATCTGGTGTGAACTAGCACTTAGGCTTGATTCACACCTATGCATTTTTAATGCTCTTTGCATTTTGCATATTTGCACTACAGAACGTGTTCCATAGGAAACCATGTTAAATGGACTGTAGTGCAAATCTGCAAAATGCAAAACACACTAAAAATGCATAGGGGGAATCAAGCAGGGTGGAGCCTGTTAAGCTTGTATTGGTGTGAGGGTCAGGTGTCCACAAACTTTAGGGCCATATAGTGTAGTGGCATTTACAAGTCGCTAGTGCCAAGATCACCATTTATAAACAACAATAGGACCCCAGGTCTGGCTGAAGCACATTCAGATTCAGTGCTTTTTAGCATGAAGCATCTGCCTGAGGGTGGCGATGTAAAATAAGTCTAAATTAAATCATAATCTAAGAAATTGGGGTGGAGACATCCCATCCTCATTAAACAGACATAATCACAAAACAAATTGGGGATCACCGTTTTTCTAGTACATCCTACCCAATGAATTAACAGCACCATCAATGATATTTAATTATCAAACCCACAGTGAAATCACGTTAATAGCTGAATTTAACTCGATAGGCTATCTGATCCATTTTGAATGAACTACGTTGCTATTTTCCCTTTTTTGGTAGGGGGTCACCAGGCTAGAACCCCATTCACACCTCTCTCATCAGAGCTTCCAAAGGATCCTGTCTGTATTTTATGGGGGTGGGTATTTACAGAATAGCTGGGTGAAAGTGTCTTAAAGCGGGCCATCGCCTTAACTTAGTATCCAGGTAATGTATAGAAATAAACATGGTCTAATTTTCCACTGATGAGAGCACTCTACCACAGAGTGATATTCGATCAGTGCAGCTGGGATCTTGAGCCTTATGAATTGGGGAATCTTCCACAATTGTGTTGTATATGATATATTTTATGTTTATTGTGCAAACTGCTTGATCTAGCTTGATGAGAATTTTTTTGCTTACTTAGAAATACTTATATGTGTCTATTGCAAGTGTAATGATGATAATAAGGTTTTATAGAAGACCCTAGCAACAAATGTTCAAAATTGTATTAAATTCCCTGACCAGATGAAGCCTCTAGATTATTTTGTTCTCATTTATTCATATTCCCTTCATCGTTTTTCTTTGTTTCCTCAAACTCATTACTCATAATAATGTGCTTTGCAAACAGCAAATACACATGATAATATCCATGGATAAGAATCTAGCCCATGCATGGATCACATGAGCTAGTTAAGCCAGAACACGGAATGGTTCATTAAAGGTTCACACAGATGAGAACAGAACACAGAACAGGTCGACATCAGGACACTGTATTTATTGTAGTTTGTGCAAGGGGCGAGCTCTATAATAGTCACTTTCATCTCTTACAGTTATACTTCATAGATAAATTCTACATTTTTTACAAATATATTTGCAGTAAACCCCACTTTTTTTGAAATTGAGAATAAAAACTCTATCCAAGAATTGTAATTTCTTTTTGGGTTGGGCATGATAGGATGCAGTCTCCTGGTCTGTTTGCGGCAATTTACACAAAGCTTCTAGAGTATATATAAAGCCAAAACCTTTTTGTTTTGGATATTGTGGTGCATTCTCTCTACTTGTCTTGGTGACCATTGTTCTCCAGAGGAGAAAGAGATGGCAAAATCCAAGGTCTGAGTTGTCAGCAGAACAGGAACAAAACGATTGGTGAGAGTCATGGGTGGTGCCACATCCAAATTCAGTACAAATCGAGGAAATACCCCTAGTGCTGGGACTTTTAAGGCACTTACACAAGTATACAGTAAAAGTATCAAAATGTTTATTAAATTACATATATAACAACAACACATATGTCAATAAAATCTATAGGCATGAGGTTGAAGCAGATATCACCAAAATTGGACAGCTAAGCTTTACAAAAACGCCTCAATCTGACATGTTTCGGAGTGTCCTCCTTCTTCTTGGGATTTTATGAGGAGTTTTATGCATCTAGACCAAAATAACATATATCAGTGAAAGGTACATATATATACAATCAACGGAAGTCACAGACACAATTCTAATGTTTTTGGCTCTATACACCACCACAATGGATTTGAAATGAAACAAACAAGATGTGCTTTAACTGCAGACTTTCAGCTTTAATTTGAGGGTATTTACATCCAAATCAGGTGAACGGTGTAGGAATTACAACAGTTTGTATATGTGCCTCCAACTTTTTAAGGGACCAAAAGTAATGGGACAATTGGCTGCTCAGCTGTTCCATGGCCAGGTGTGTGTTATTCCCTCATTATTCCATTTACAATGAGCAGATAAAAGGTCCAGAGTTCATTTCAAGTATGCTATTTGCATTTGGAATCTGTTGCTGTTAACTCTCAATATGAGATCCAAAGAGCTGTCACTAGCAGTGAAGCAAGCCATCATTAGTCTGAAAAAACAAAACAAACCCATCAGAGAGATAGCAAAAACATTAGGTGTGGCCAAATCAACTATTTGGAAAATCCTTAAAAAGAAAGAACGCACTGGTGAGCTCAGCAACACCAAAAGACCCAGAAGACCACGGAAACAACTGTGGTGGATGACCGAAGAATTCTTTCCCTGGTAAAGAAAACACCCTTCACAACAGTTGGCCAGGTCAAGAACACTCTCCAGGAGGTAGGTGCATGTGTGTCAAAGTCAACAATCAAGAGAAGACTTCACCAGAGTGAATACAGAGGGTTCACCACAAGATGTAAACCATTGGTGAAGTCTTCTCTTGATTGTTGACTTTGACA
>BLSH010466630.1:1136886-1153519 GCA_018402905.1 Glandirana rugosa | reverse complement strand
AGAGTGATGGGAAGAGAAGAGTATGGAGAAGGAAAGGAACTGCTCATGATCCAAAGCATACCACCTCATCAGTGAAGCATGGTGGTGGTAGTGTCATGGCGTGGGCATGTATGGCTGCCAATGGAACTGGTTTTCTGGTATTTATTGATGATGTGACTTCTGACAAACACAGCAGGATGAATTCTGAAGTGTTTCGGGCAATATTATATGCTCATATTCAGCCAAATGCTTCAGAACTCATTGGACGGCGCTTCACAGTGCAGATGGACAATGACCCGAAGTATACTGCGAAAGCAACCAAAGAGTTTTTTTAAGGGAAAGAAGTGTAATGTTATGCAATGGCCAAGTCAATCACCTGACCTGAATCCGATTGAGCATGCATTTCACTTGCTGAAGATAAAACTGAAGGGAAAATGCCCCAAGAACAAGCAGGAACTGAAGACAGTTGCAGTAGAGGCCTGGCAGAGCATCACCAGGGATGAAACCCAGCGTCTGGTGATGTCTATGCGTTCCAGACTTCAGGCTGTAATTGACTGCAAAGGATTTGCAACCAAATATTAAAAAGTGAAAGTTTGATTTATGATTGTTAATCTGTCCCATTACTTTTGGTCCCTTAAAAAATGGGAGGCACATATACAAACTGTTGTAATTCCTACACCGTTCACCTGATTTGGATGTAAATACCCTCAAATTAAAGCTGAAAGTCTGCAGTTGAAGCACATCTTGTTTGTTTCATTTCAAATCCATTGTTTATGTACCTGACTGTATGGGTAATTTAAGAAACATTTTGATACTTTTACTGTATACTTGTGTAAGTGCCTTAACAGTCCCACCACTAGGGGTATTTCCTCGATCCAGAACAGGAACAGAGGTAAAATCTTCCAGTGGGAACGCTTGTTTGGTGACACCTATCTAAAAGGGAATTCTGCTAACTGTGGAGAAACTTTCCTCTCACTTCTTGCGTCGTCTATAGGTCAGAGAGTGAAGAGAAATCTCCACAGATTGCAAAAGAAACCCAGATAGGTTTTCCTTAGTGTATACAAAATTCAAAGAAAATGTTTTGGCTTTACATATTTTTCAAGTTTAGCAGCACAGTCATTGATTGCCCATAGGAGTTCCTCACCCTCTATTTCCTCTTGGAATACCAAGACTTACCAACTTAGCAGCACTCCTTAGATACACCGGCCAGGGCCTGGGGTATGGGAATCTACTTTACAACATTTCTTCCAGTGATATCACCTTCCTTTGAAATATCTTCTAATAATCTAATATCTTCTAATAATCTCTGTGAACCAGTTTCCCTTTTGATGCAGCCAGTCTGAGTTTTTCTTGAGATAAACATTAATTGAATAATGCACACATTAGTGAGACACATGACCGTGCAGACGTGACTGAATGTTTCATATAGCTTCTGGGATTTAACTGTTTTAACTACTTAATATTTAATTTCACTCTGCATTTTACCTCCAGTATGGATAATTTCCACTTGGAGTCTCAGTATTAAGCCTTTTCTTTAAAGAGGACTGTAAACATTTCAAATTACCTTATCTACTGACCAGAAAACACTGCTGTCTATTTCACACAAGCCTCAATTCAACAAGGTAAGGATATTTATTTTCACAAAGTTGACAGTCCAATGAGAATTGAAAATTAAAGTCACATGGCTGAAAATGAATCTCCTTATCCTTGTGTTTGCTTAGTGCATTGAGCCTATTATGTTGTCTCTATTTCCTGGATGTAAATTGGATACTAGAGATTTCATATCAATGTTGGACTGCATCGACGCAGCTTTCCTGGTGTTATTTTTGCCTCCTTGGCTAAAAGACATTGGTAACATAGACATCAATGCAGCCAGGTCTGGGAGGTAATGAGGTGCTTTCATTTGAAATAACCCAGTAAATCATTTCAGCATGTAAAAGTTCTAAACTAATCTAATGTCTGCAGCTGATGGCTCTCACATTTGATTGTGTGTACTGATGAGGCAGGCTATATTCCAGGGTCTCTGGCCACACCAAAACATCATTGTCCAAAGTCAGACAAATGCGGATGATTATAGCAGACTGTTGAGAAACATTAACCAATTGTAACCATAGACTCCCAAAAGATCTCTTAAAAGCAAGATGTACCCCGTGCCTTGTAAGTGCATGTAAAGCCAAAACATTCTTTTTTTAGGTTTAGGTAGGTTTTAGGTAGAGTTGAGAAGGCCTTGTTCACACTATGCACACTATACCTTATGCACACTAAACAAAACACTGCTAAAACCAGAGGCAGGAATCTGCGTCCAGCCATGATTATTGGTCCCTAACTGCTGTTTGAAAAGCTGCAAATAATCATGGATAGATGAGGCCACCATCAACATATGATTGCATTGTATGGGCTCAGCAGCCACAACTTCTTGCACACACATGTCATTCCATTGCAGGACCTTCAGATTCTTGCTGATGGGATTAACACTGTGTGGTTGGAAATCTTACGTTTTACAGTCACCGCCAGAACAGTTCTAGTCCTAATGACAATTGCCTAAGAAGGGATTTTCCTCTAACTTCTATATATACTTTAATGGCCATAATAAGTGTATTAGCAGCAAGTAATAAATAATTTTTTGGTCATACATTATGGGGCAGAGGGCCAGTATTCTGTAATGTTGGGTTATGCTGTCATCTTCAGGAGACTGGATAATGGCAAAGTAAAGCTTTAAGGACAGCCCCCCACTCCCACAATGCCTCAGGGTTTTGTTATTTTCCTTAGACGATTGGACATCTCATTGCTCTGACAGAAGCAAAACCTTTTTATTTTTTATCAAGATGCTTTTTCTTCTAGCAAGATTCTTCAGTTGCTGCAAAGTCACTGAAGCTCATTTTTCACTGTACCCTAGCCCTGCCAAAAAAGAAGGTGAGGGGCTGGCCTATAATCTCAGCCTCCAGGAACTGGATACTGATTTTGGTGCTCAATTAAGCATGTGTTAAGCATTATGCTCCTGAATACAGCCCTGTCCAAGTTTTATCTTCCACAGGACAAACTCTAAACTTTCTTCTCCCATGAACAAACTCTGCAGTATGAAAGCTTACCGACCATTCATTTTTGCAAGAGGGTTCTGGCAATGGTGGCCTCTAATGCTGTCCCATATGCTAAATATAATTCCAGACCGCTGAAACGTAACTTTCTAGCAGCATGGGGCAGTCAGACTCTGTCTTTGGACTGCAGCATCCCCTTGACTCCCAAAACCAAGCTTGCTTTGGCCTAGTGGATAACAAGTCCTGCACTGAAAATGGGAAAATCCTTTCTCCAGGTGGCCTGGAAAGTTCCCCTGATAAATACCAGCCTGTTGGACTGGGGATGTGTCCTCCTTACTCTCTCGGTGCAAGGGACTTGGACTGGAGGAAGCTTGTCTCCCCATTGATATTCTAGAGTTCTGAGCATTTTGGTTGATTTTTCATCCCTGGACCTCTTGACTACAGGGACATCTGACCAGGATTCAGTCAGACAATGCCATAGGTGTGTGGCTTACATCATCCATTAGGGAGGAGCAAGAAATCTCGCAGCTCAAAGATAAGCAAATCGGATTCTCTGATGGAAAGTGTCCAGTTCTGTCCACCTTGCATGTTTCTGACGTGGATAATTGGCAAACAGACTTTCTCAGTCGTCAGTGTCTGGACTCAGGAGAGAGGTCTCTTCAACCCAAGGTGTTTCTAGACCTCTGTTGAAGATGGGGAGTGCTGTATTTGGACCTCTTGGCTTTCAGGTTCAACAAAAAACTAGGCTTGTTTATATTCAGATCCAGGGATCTTCTGGCTTTCACACTGGATGCTCTGATAACTTGGCACGATCAATTCGACCTAAGCTATGCTTTTCCTCCTATGATACTTCTTCCTTGCCCGCTCCACAGGATCAAGATGGAGGGCATTTCAGTGATCCTCAGTGCACTGGACTGGCCCAGGAGAACATGGTGCTAAGACATAGTCAAGCTCCTGGCAGGCTCTCTGGGGTCTTCCGGATCATTTGAATACTCTGTCCTAGGTGCCAGTCTACAATACTGCTTCTAGGTCGCTGGCTTTAACAGCCTACCTGATTCAATTATGCCTAATATCTCGAAAGCTAGAAAATTTACTTTGCGCAAAGTCTATGATCACACCTAAGAAGCATATTTTAAGTGGTACGAGACCAGGATTTTTCATCTCAGAATCTTCATGGGAACGAATTCTGTCTTTTTTACAGTCCGGTCTGGATTAACAGCTGCCCTTGAATACCATCATGGTTCAAATCCCATCCCTAAAGATTCTTTTTCAAAGACCACTAACTTCTCACTCCCTTAGGGGGTATTTGGGTGTGGGTGTTGCTCACATTGTTGCCCCTATACTTTCCTAAGCGACTCAGTGGTATATCAGCCTGATTCTGTTGGCTCTTCAAATACCAGCCTTTGAACCTATTAGGGATTTTCCTCTGTCTATCCTTACTCACTGGGTTGCCTTTCTCATTGCCATCACTTCTGCAAGGCTAGTTTCTGAGTTGCCAACCTGAACCTATAAAGAACCCTTTCTTGTGCTACACAAGGACAAGTTTGTTTTAAAGTGGATATAAACCCCCCAAAAAATGTAATTAACACATCTGCCTGGTAGAGTAGAGGATGTCATGTCATCTGTGCCCAGTCTTGCCACGAAGAGTTAATCCAGCTCTGAGCAATCCTCTTATCCTTTTTCAGTAAGAAAAAAAAAAAGACTCACAGATAAATAGAAGATGGTTTCTTCCCCATGCTATGAGTGACAGGTAATTTCCTTATCTCTTGCAGGAGCAGACAAAGCTTCACCAAGCTTCCCCCCCTCCTTTCTGCTCCAGCTCTCCCAGGATTGGCTGCTCCACACCTCAGCATGATTGAGCATGCTGAGGTCATGCGGTGACTTTCCTGAGTTTTGACAGGATGTTTCTCAAAACTCAGGAATAGGAGAGTGTAGAGGTGGGTGGGGAGTCTTGTGACATCACAACTCCACCCCCCGAGCTCCAGCAAATAAACCTACCCACTGATTCCAGAGTTTTGTGGGGCTGCTACTGCTGAAGGGGGTGATATTTGCAAGGTAGGGATACATGCAGGAAGCTTACATGTATATATACATTAATACTGTGCCATTAGTTTATACTGGGCGAGTGATGGGTTTACATCCATTTTAAGGCTCAAGGCCTCCTTTATTCCAAGTGTGGTTTCTTCCTTTCACCTTAACCAGAACATTGTTCTTGTATCTCCTGCATCTAAACATCCTGAAATTATTTCATTCCATTGTCTGGATGTGGTAAATACTGTTTGATTCTATCTCTCGGCTGCAGCTCCCCTTTGTCAGTTCAACTCTCTGTTTGTTTTTCCTGAAGGCCCCTGAATAGGAAATGCCCACTTCTTACTCCACTATCAATAGCTGGATTCATCAGCTTATCATTCATGTCCTTGGGTGCAAGGTTCCCCCTTTCCCAGTGAAAGGACTCCACTAGATCAGTTATTGCTTCCTAGGCTTTTCAGCACCAGGCATCTGTTTCTCAGATTTGCAAGGCTCCCACCTGGTCTTATTTTCACACACTCTTTAAAGTGGTTGTAAATCTCAGACATGAAAAATGAATAAAGCACACTCCACAATAGTGTGTACTATCCTGAATCCAAAGCACAGAGTCTGGCACAGATTCTGGTTCCTCTGTGATCTCTCCTCTGTCTGCTATCTGCATGACTTACTCATAATAGATAAGGCCAACACCTCAGCCTCCTGGGAGACACCCCCCCCCCCAACAGCACAGATGACTCATATCCTCTTTGCTCCAATCAGCTCTCAAATTACACTCAGCTCTGTGCTTTAGCCCTGCAGTGTGACATCAGATCCCCACCTCTGTTCTCTGCTACTGAGAAAAATAATTCCATCTGTGTTTTTTAGAAGACTGTACAGGACAGATAGCTGTAGATAAAAATTGTACAAGTTGTGTAGGAGGATTTGTTTAACCATCTGAAGATAATCACATCGCTGGATATATGTAATGTTTTGAAACCATTTTAAGTTTTACCAGGTGGATAAACAGACTTTAGCTGATGATGGCTCATAAAGTTATAAAGTTTTTCAGATGCCGCTGTAGGCTTTCTTGAGCTGTCCTTGTTGCTGTTGCCACACTTCTCAGTTGGACTGCTTTTGGGTGTCCAAATGTTCCAGAATACTATCCTGTGTCCTGTAATTTACGACTAAGGAAATAGGAGTTTTGTCTTACTTTTAAAAACCTTTTCTTGGAGTACATTACCGGACACTATGTTCTTATGATCCACTCCTATCATTGTTTTTGCAAAACTGAGGCATGCTGGGAGCAGGATGAATAATACTCGGCTGTCTTTACATCTTTGCTTTGCTACGTACAGACTCCTAAAGGTGGCAGGTGGCCGCACATCCCAATGCTCCAGAATACTATCCTGTGCAAGGTTCCTCTAAAAAATATTGCTACAGCTACTTTAGCCTGGGTTCACACTAGTACGATCTCAGAGATCGCATGTGATTCGCAGTTGCACCACAGGTGACGATCACATGCGATCTCTGAGCAATGCGAGTTCAGCCATACAGTTGTATGGCTGAACTCGCATTAGATTTGCACTGAAAAAGTTGCAAGAGACTTTTTTTCCCGCACTGGAATCAAATCGCATGGGTCTTCTCACCTATGAGATCTGATTCCTGTGCGAGTTCACAGTTCGCACTGCGATCTGCGAACCAATCTGGGGGTGTCATTAACATTCTATTGACACCCGCAGCGTTTCGCAGAGGGCAGTGGGCTCTGTAATCACGCTGGTTCCCGCATCGCACCAGTGTGAACCAGGGCTGAATTCAAAGATTATCTTAAAGCAAACCTGCTATGGCAGAAAACTAAAGGTTACAATCGCCATGGGAGTGCCAGTATATAACTTATTTATCTGCAGAGTGGCCTATACTTTTCTGGTGTTAGTATGCAAATGCTGACTTCCTTAAAGAGGATAGGGTTTACTTCCTCAATATTCCCCTGCAAAACGTTCTACAAACGAAGCCTGCGACGTCCAGCAATGTTCCCTGTGCAGGCAGGGTCCATCTTCAGCCCCTCTTCCTTCCGAGGCCACGGCTCCGGCTTTGTCACTGGCTGGAGTCGCACGACGTCACTCCCGCGCATGTTACGGCGCAATCTCAGTGAGAGAACGGCATGGAGGTCGTTTCTTCAGTGCTCATGTGCCGAATGACGTCTGCAACAGCAGTACACTGTATGTCTCCTAAACCATGCAGGTTTAGGAAATATGCAGGGAACCTACAGGTAAGCCTTATTATAGGCTTACCTGTAGGTTAAAGTGGTTGTCACGGGTTGACAGTCACTTTAAAGTCAGACCTTAAACTAAACCTGCCACAAGCATGGGCATAGCTAACATAACTGTATAAGCAAAGTTATATATACATTTTGGATTTGTTGGGAAAGTTAAAGGTGACCTTCACTACCAAAGGGAGTTTGTGTTCTTCCGGTATTTCAGATGTCTATATATCTGAAACTACAGATTGTTTTGGATCACAGATTGAAGATTACCTCATCATAAGCTTGGTCAGCATTGTCCAGGCTTGTTTCAGATTTACTGTAAAGCTGACCATACACTAGTAGAATTTGTATGTAAATTATCAGTTCGATGTCTTGACTAATATTTTAAAGTACTTCAAAATTTGACTTACTTTTAACAATTCATCAATTTTGAAACAAATTAACTTTTCTGAACGAAAACTACATAGACTATTAGAAATTTGTTTATTCAAGAAAGATTTTCCATCCTCCTCTTTTGAATTTTTTTGTCACTGCGGTTTAAAACGTACATTGATTTGGCCCCAATAGAAAAAAATTGAGCAAAGATTTTAGTATGACAAATTTCTAGACAAATTCTACAAGTGTATGGACAGCTTATAAATGCTTTGATCTTATCCCACAGAGCAGTCTGTCAGCGAGCCACTGGAACCACACTGTGGGGGGCAGGAGTCTTACTTTTGCAAATTCAATATTAGAATAGTACACATCGCCTGTGAGGTCTAGAGGTGCATTTTTAGAAGCTGAGAATTTTTGCATTTGCATGAGATTGATGGATGGTACTGGTTTGCTTTTGATGCATATGCATTTTATCCACGGCCCATGGAGAGAATGTTTAGAGAAGCCACACTGTGAGATGCAACACAAAGTGTTGGGTTACATTTTGAAAACAAGAAAATGTGTAGCCTTTATCGGCCAGTTAAATTCCATCAACCATTTGAAAGGAAAGGCAACCAGGGGGCCTCTACTTGCTATTCTTGTGTTTGGAGAGTGTACCCCCTTCCTAATGTCACATTAGCAGCAATTTCATGGGGGGCACTGAGATAACCTATCATGATGCAGCCCTGGGGACGTCAGCTGATCCAGCTATGATCTGACATCCTACTAGGCAGGGCCTAGTTAAAGTAGTTGTAAACCTTTTTTCTTTTTTTTTTAAATAAGAAACATGTTTTACTTACCTGCTCTGTGCAATGGTTTTACACAGAGTAGACCTTATCCTCCTCTTCTCGGGTCCCCCCGCAGCCGTTTCTGGCTCCTCCCTCCTGCCGAGTGCATCCTATAGCAAACTGCTTGCTATGGGGGCATTTGGGCAGGCTCAACCCCAAACCGTGCTTTGTGTGTCCTTTAACACACACACTAGCTGTAATTGACAGCAGCAGGGGCCATTAGCTCCTGCTGCTGCCTCTCTGTCCAGTGAGGAAGGGGAGAAGCGAGAGAGCAGCTGCTATCGGGCACAGCCCTGGATTGAGATCTGGCTCAGGTAAGTATAGGGGGAGCTGCATACAGAAGTTTTTTTTTTTTGTTTTTTTTTTAACCTTAATGCAGCAAATGCCTTAAGGTATAAAACATTTTGCCTTTAGAACCACTTTAACTTAATCAGAGCCACATGTTGACACCACCCATGTCATTTTCTCATTTTAGTTGTTCTTATGTCATTCTTTTCACCCATGTTTACTTTTCATTTTCTCATTGTGTCTTTTTATTTATTTGTATTGTTTTCTTCTTCTTCCCTGAACCTCCACACCCCCTCCCCACTTTGTGTTGATCCTTGTGGAATCATGGGTGCTTTCATTGACCGCATCTCTCTGTTTGTTTTGTATAGGGCTGATAGTTCAGGATTATACCCTGGTCAGTTCTATGTCCTTTAAGTCCCACTTTCTACTGAATGACTCAAAGCGTGCAGAGTTGATGAAAATACCTATGATTCCTTCTTCCTCGCCAGCTTTCCTAAAGAAATCTGAGAAAGGTAACTAAAAATAGCTTTTCCCCCATTTAACCCACTCACATCTGCATTTAACTGTGTTTATAAAGATATAAAACCATTAAAAATCCATCCTTGCTTCGCACGCGGCTTTCCTTGCGCTGCTTTCTCGCTTTGCATGCCTTGTGAACTTGTAATGGATGCTGAGTTATTTTGGGTGTGTTGTGTCTCCTTCTGGATATCTGTGTGCTGTTATGGCTTAAAGGGCTTAAAATAATTCTACTTGGTTTGTTTTTTTTTTTAACTTAAAATTAATTTGATTTAGTTGCTTTATAAAACACAAATGGCAAAAGCTAAACTGCTGTTTCAGAAAATACATTTTGTTGTCAATGTGGAATCATTATAGGAATTTATGGACTCTAAGACCAGCTTGTAGTAGTTCTCTGGTCATCATGGTCGTGGCCATCACATGGCTTGGAAAGGATGGGAAGGGGGAACGCTCCACTACTGTCACTGCTATTAGTAAAGACCCACTATAACGTTCATGAATTTATTAGTCGTATTTTAAGCTTAGGTTAACCAATGTTTTTGCATTTTGTTGTATTGTTAGGTTTTTCATTTAGTGGACTTTTTTTTACCTTTTTTCTCCTCGTTGAAATCTCATGAAACATGACATGCTGAAAGTTCAGTTATGTAAACAAATAAGGGAATCCAGCTTAAAAAATAACTCCCTCTATAATGGCCGAGAGTGACTATGTGTCCCGGGAACTGCATATCAAGTCGAGACGTACTGTACGATAGTGAATAGCAGTCTCAGCCTTGACCCCTGCCAGGCCACGCCCCCATCATGTTTCACTCTGCCCACTGGAGCTTACTCATGGGGATAGCTTCCCATCCTCATGTGTAAGCTCCGGTGGGCAGAGTGAAACACGTTGAAGGCGTGACCTGCCCGGGGTCCAAGGTGAGACTGCCAGGGACACCTAATCACTCTACCATTGCCTGAAGCATAGACAAGCTCCCTTTCCAGCCAGCACTTACAGCGGTGGGCACAGGACTTCATTCCCATACAGTCTGAGAGCCATTAAAACACAGTGGGCTTTTAGCATCCCTAACCCTCAAACACAGAGGCCTGTCAAGGCCTTTTAGGAGGCCTTGACACCCAAGCTGTAAATTGAGTGAGTTCATGTTATGTTGCCACCATTTTTTCTTTACCCCTTGAAGGCTACTTTGTAAAAATTAAATAAAATAGAGCGTTTGATGCGATTACCTTCAGTAGCCAGTCTCTTTTTTAGTGATCAGACTTCAATAAATTTAAAGTAAGCCTGGGCTTTGTTAATGCAGGGAAAAAGTAACAGGTTCACTAAATTGTCACCCCCCTTCCTATTCCATGATACCTCTTCAAGAATGGACTTCCACGTGATATTTTAATAATTATTAGCAGAAATATAAATATAGACACAATATTTGTGGTTTTAACTTTACACTGAATTCTATGTGATGTAAAAAAAAAATGTGAATTTTTAGAGAATTCTTTCTTTGGGTCAAAGTGGTAGTAAACTCAGAATCTTTTTTTCTGTTGAAAACAAAAACTCAGAATCTTTCAAATCTGCCTACAGGCAGACTTTTATAACTGAAGAGACCCTAGAGGGGTCCCCCCTGCCTGTCAGCGGGGAATGTGATCTTAGCTGCACATGCACAGCTCAGATTACATTAACAGCCCACTCTGCATGCTGCAGCGATGTGACTCCCGCAGGTGGGAGTGACGTCAGATCGGCCCGGCCAACCAAGTGCCCGGAGATGCGAGACCCAGAATGAAGACCGGTGGAAGATGGAAGCGCTGGGGATTGTGGAGAGCCCTGACAGCATATAGCTGGTGTGCTCCATTTGTAGGTACGTTTATCATAATGTACTATGCGGTGCATACTAGTACATTATGGATTAAACCTGCAGGGGGGCACATTATTTTATATTGTCATAGAGACTTAATTACTGATTTAATAATAAATTGAGTGTACATGGAAAGTCCCATGAAAATGGAGTTTGTGTATATATAGAAGTATAAAAGCTACCATTGATTAAGGTGCAAGTTCCAAAGCCAATTTCCTTGCCTACTTTTGGCAAAAATGTGAGTGCTTGCTTACCTCTGAGATTGATTCTCTGCTTGGAACAAGTATTCAGGTCTGGTAAAGATAGTCAATAAAAGTAAAAAAAGCTTGCACCTTTAAAAACAATCAGAAATGAATGCTCCCAAATTTCTCTCCTGTCTGGTTCTACAGTATGTCTCTATGTATAATTTTAAGAAATGGCAGTGAGATTTTAAATTATAATGAAGGAGAAGCGCCTCTAAGTGCAGCAGCCAAATGTTTTATTAAAGTAAGAAAACAGATTAAAAACATGCACAATCATGTGCTGAAAGTCAGACCAATCAGCAGAAGAAAACTGCTTGGTGTGTGTCCTCATCTGTGGCAGCAGAAGCGGTGTTCCAAATCCTAATAGCCGACCAGCAGCTGTGGATACATGAGTCGGCAAGATGGCCACTTGGCAACTACCGGGAGGAGCGTGGAGTGCAAACAGGAAGTGAAGTCACACTGGAAGGGGCGGTAATGCGTTTCTAAGCTTGCCTCCTTAGTTGAACCATCAGCAGCGTTTTTTTTTTATTTTGTTGCTAGCCTTTTACAGGCATATATAGCTCCAGAAGCCTGATAACAAAAATTAGTGGCAGCCTTGAAGGCCAAGTTCACCTTTGTACTATGCAATCAAATGGTCCACTGTGCAGCTTAAAAAAAATAGGTTCTTGGTCTAAATGCCATGCCAGTAGGTTAAGCTTGGCTTCCCCACAGCCTAGCTGAAACAATACCACTGAAAGTGATCTGCCTCATCTTGTCCAGGTTGTGGGATATATCATAAGTTAGGTGCACCCGCAGGATCACAGTAATGATCACTCTTCCTCTTTCAAGACCCATGCATGTGCAGAGCTCAGCCGCAGACCATGAAGAATGCTCACTCCTGTTAGGCTGGGGATGCACTCAATGGTCAGCGTCTAAGCTTCTGTGTCAAGATGGGGTGGATCTGTCAGGATCATAGTTTGTTTGAACAGGCTTTGGGAACGCAGAGGTTGGCCTTCAGGTACAGTGCCTTAAAAAAGTATTCATACCCCTTTCCACATTTCGTCATGTTACAACCAGAAACATAAATTCATTTTTAATGGGATTTTATGTGTTAGACCAACAAAAAGTGACACATAATTGTGAAGTGAAAGGAGAATGATAAATGGTTTTAAAACTCAATAATCTCAATATAAATACAGCTGTTCTGTGTCCTTAGTCCTTAGAGGTTTGTTAGAGAACCTTAGTGAACAAACAGCATCATGAAGGCCAAGGAACACACCAGACAGGTCAGGGATAAAGTGGAGAAGTTTAAAGCAGGGTTAGGTTATAAAAAAATATCCCAAGCATTGAACATATCACAGAGCACTGTTCAATCCATTAACCTGAAAATGGAAAGAGTATGGCACAATAGCAAACCTACCAAGACATGGCCGTCCACCTAAACTGAAAGGCCGGGCAAGGAGAGCATTAATCAGAGAAGCAGCAAAGAGGCCCATGGCAACTCTGGAGGAGCTGCAGAGATCCACAGCTCAGGTGGGAGAATCTGTCCACAGGACAACTATTAGTTGTGCACTCCACAAATCTGACCTTTATGGAAGAGTGGCAAGAAGAAAGCCATTGTTGAAAGAAAGCCATAGGAAGCCCTGTTTGCAGTTTGCAAGAAGTCATGTGGGGGACACAGCAATCATGTGGAAGAAGGTGCTCTGATCAGATGAGACCAAAATTGGACTTTTTGGCCTAAAAGCAAAACGCTATGTGTGGCGGAAAACTATCAGTGCACATAGTTACAAAGTTAATCAGGTTGAAAAAAGACACAAGTCCATCTAGTTCAACCAAAAAAAATAGAAAAATTAAATATAACCATACAATCCCATATACAATCCTTCACCCATAGTTGATCCAGAGGAAGGCAAAAAAACCCAACAAAACATGATCCAATTTGCTATAGGGGGGGGGGGGAAATTCCTTCCTGATCCCCCGAGAGACAATCGGATTCACCCTGGATCAACTTTACTTACAATCCACATCACCCCGAATACACCATCCCCACCGTGAAACATGGTGGAGGCAGCATCATATTTTTTTCCTCAGCAGGGACAGGAAAGCTGGTCAGAGTTGATGGGAAGATGGATAGAGTCAAATACAGGGCAATCTTAGAAGAAAACCCGTTCACCTTCCAGCAGGACAACGACCCTAAATATACAGCCAGAGCTACAATGAAATGTTTTAGATCAAAGCATTTTCATGTGTTAGAATGGCCCAGTCAAAGTCCAGACCTAAATCTAATTGGGAATCTGTGGCAAGACTTTAAAATTACTATTCACAGATGATCTCCATCCAATCTGACAGAGCTTGAGCTATTTTGCAAAGAAAAATTGGCAAAAATGTCCTCTCTAGATGTGCAAAGCTGGTAGAGAAATACCCAAAAGACTTGCATCTGTAATTGGAGGGAAAGGCGGTTCTACAAAGTATTGGCTCAGGGGGACTGAATACAATGCAATGCACACCACACTTTTCACATATTTATTTGTAAAATATTTTGAAAACCATTTATCATTTTTCTTCCACTTCACAATTCTCTGACACTGTGTTGGTCTATCACATACAATCCTAATATAATACATTTATGTTTTTGGTTGTAACATGACAAAATGTGGAAAAGTTCAAGTGGTATGAATACTTTTTCAACGCACCGTATGTCTTGTAAACTGTTATATTTTTTAAGCTGGGCATTTTTTCTTACACTACTAAGGCCCCTTTACTACATAGTATTTTTTTTTTCTTAAAAAGGCTAACTTAGCCTTTAGGGCCGGTTCACACTGCTGCGTGCGGCCAGATCGTATGTGATTTGAACAGCAATGCAGTGTGAATCAAATGCGATCTCTATGCAATGCGATCTCAGCCGTACAGATAGTATGGCTGAAATTGCATCTCCTTCGGAACAAACTCCCACAGGACCCTTTTTTTCGCAGCGGCAGAATCGGATCGCATGGGTATGCAGTTTGCATATGGCAGTGTGAACTGCCGCCAGGAAACATGCGATGCGGGAACCCGCAGTGAATTCGCAGGGTTCCCGTATCGCAGCAGTGTGAACCGGCCCTTAGACCTCCACACTGCCATATGTGGACTGCAGGGAGTGTCAATGGAAAGCTAATGACACCCCCAAGTCAGTTTGCATATCGCACTGCGAACTGTAATACCTCGCACAGGAATCGGATCTCATGGGTGTGAGCACCCATGCAATCCGATTCTGCTGCTGCAATGCAATTTCAGTCATACTATCTGTATGGCTGAGATCCCATCACATAGAGATCGCTTGTGATTCACACTGCAGTGCGGTGCGAATCACATCCGATCTGTCCGCACGCGGCAGTGTGAACTGTCCCTAAAAGTGAAACAGAGGGGTAATATGGGGGGGTATGGGAATACTTGTCATAATGTGCAGATATGCACATTATGCTGAGTTTGTCCTCCCTCCTCCAGCAGTGATAGCTCTGCTCTGGCCATAGCTTCTCCACAGCTACCGCTGCCCTTTTTTTCTTTTTGCACCCTCCTTTGCTCAGAAACTGGCAGCCAGTGAAGATACTCTGGCACATGCACGGTGGAACTGTGTTATTACTAGACTTCACTTTTCATCATTTTACAGTTGCAAGGAGTGTATACTGCACTGCACATATACCACAAGCAGTGTAAATACAAAAAAAAGCTACTAAAAAAGAAAAGGTTTTTTTTTCAGTTCTGCTTTAATTACTGCTTATTGCAACCAGATTCTTCTTTTCACTTTCCTATGCTGCCTTTATGTGGCTCACAGATAGCTTTAAGAACTTTTGATGCGTTAGGACAGTGGTTCTCAACTCCTGTCCTCAGGACCCACTAACAGGCCAGGTTTGCAAGATAACTGAAATCCATCAAAGGTGATATCATTTTCTGCTCAGTGATTGCAGTATTCTAGTCTGCATCTCCCCAAGGTAATACTTAAAATATGGCCTGTTAGTGGGTCCTGAGGACAGGAGTTGAGAACCACTGCATTAGGGACTTGGACTATTTGTGTGAACATTCTGCTGATAGTTGTAGAAAACCACATACTTTTTCTGCTGAGTGCAGAGCTGGGAACTGGGTAGCTGGTTGTAGGTAGTAATAAAATCTAACATTATGCGGTGTGAAGTACTGTACACCTATTAGTTTGAATTTCTATTGAAGCCCACTGAATGCTATTAAACTTAACACATGTAGTGAGGGTAACTAGTACACATCATTCTGTTAAGGTTATGTCCAACTAATACGCTGAATATCAACACTTTTCTCCTGGAAGCAGCGCTTTTACAATGCATTTAGGCACGTCAAGCAATTGGATGTTTATTTAATTGGCCAGAAGATTCATTTATTCTGGCCATTGAAATGAATAAACGCTCAAGCACTTAGGCGCTTCTTTTCTCCTGTCTTAAAAAAACTTGTCCAAGCATAGTCCATTTCCCTTAAAGCTGAACTCCAAGCAAACAGCTAAATACAGAACTGAACTTCATATATATGGGAGCTGTTTTACCTGCCACAGGATTTGTATTAGGATCTGCCCACCCACTTCCTGTGGCCCATCCACAATCCCTGTGTGGCAGGCCAGGAGAATAAATTGTTGCTGAAGTTCAGTGATATAATTACAGCTCTTGTCCCTCCTCAGCTTGTGATCAGACAGGGCAGTATAAGAATAGTTTCAGAAAAAGTACCCCAGACCATCCTGATCGCAACTTGATTATGTTATACTGTAGATCTTAGATTCCTACAGATTCCTTCTGTGGTTTCATTTACATCCTGCGGGGATTTGTACCCCTGCTGAAAGAAGCATGCACAGGTATCGCTTCCGGAAAATTATGCAGAGTCTCTGGAGATGGTCCATTTCTCTCTATAGGAGACCCTTGCCCATGTATAAAATACAAGTAAAGCCATGATTCTGGGCAGGACACAGCTTTTAGGGGCGTCCTACATTTACTTTGGTGTCTTCCTTAGACATCCTTAGATTCTAGATGTCATATTGTATTAGTTCAACGCTAGTCCTACCAGACCCCATGAAAAAGACTTTGATAAGAATATGACGGGACAGACTAGTGTTCGACTCCTCCCTGTTCTCGACATTAATATAGTGACTTGAAGTCGTTGTTAAATAAGAGGACCGGACGGTGTGTCCCTAACACCTACCCGGTGTCCTTCACCCACCCGTCTAGGATTATGTTTAGGACACCGTCCATTTTGTCGAGGGTATATATACTTCAAGTCAAGACATAAATCGACAAAC
>BLSH010466630.1:1099957-1133320 GCA_018402905.1 Glandirana rugosa | reverse complement strand
CATTGTATTAAGGTGTGTTTTATGAAGGCATACATTGCCTTGTTCTAGATAACAATTCCTATACAACTTCTTCCTCTTCCTCTATTTACCCACACTGATAACTCCAGATTAAGGGTCTCCAAACTTTCTAAATAAAGGGCCAATTTACTGTTCTTCAGACTTTAGGGGGGGGGGCGGACTGTGGTCAGTGGGAGTAGAAAATGTCCAGTAAAGCTTGCCCTACCTTTGGTGTCAGTGGAGGTATAGTGCCCCATCGTTGGTGTCAGTGGGAGGAATTGTGTCCTTTTTTTTGTTGTCAGTGGAGGTATAGTGCCCCATCGTTGGTGTCAATGGAAGGAATTATGCCCCATCGTTGGTGTCAGTGGGAAGAATTGTGCCCTTTTCTTGGTGTCAGTGGAAGGAATAGTGCAACACTGTTGGTGTCAGTGGGAGGAATAGTGGGCCATCATTGGTATCAATGGAAGGAATTATGCCCCATTGTTGGTGTCAATGGAAGAAATTGTACCCCATCGTTGGTGTCAATGGAAGCAATTATACCCCATCGTTGATGCCAATGGAAGGAATTATGCCCCATCGTTGGTGTCAGGGGGAGGATTTGTGTCCTTTTGTTGGTGTCAGTGGAAGGAATAGTGCCCCATTGTTGGTGTCAGTGGGAGGAATAGTGGTCCATCGTTGGTATCAATGGAAGGAATTATGCCCCATTGTTGGTGTCAATGGAAGGAATCATGCCCCATCGTTGGTGTCAATGGAAGGAATAGTGCCCCATCTTTGGTCTCAGTGGGAGGATTTGTGTCCTTTTGTTGATGTCAGTGGAAGGAATAGTGCACCATTGTAGGTGTCAGTGGGCGGAATAGTGGCCCATCATTGGTGTCAATGGAAAGAATTATGACCTTTTTATGGTGTCAGTAGGAGGAATAATGACCCATTGGTGGTGTCAGTGGATGGAATAGTACCCCAAAGGCCAGATAAAGGCAAACAAAAGGTAGTAGCATCCATCCACCGGGACGCAGTTTGGAGACTGCTGCTCTAGATACTCATTCCCTTTAACTCCACTTATTCTCTGTATCCTTATCTCTTAATTTTTTATAACATTTCTGAACTATTACTATTTCATCACAGCCAGTGTTTGCAAGGTACTTTCAGATATGCATCATGGTCATAAAGTTTGAGGATTTATTGCCAGTCTCCAGCTTCCAAATGAAGCATTATTTTTTCAAAAAGCAAAGATACTCAGATTAGTTATATACATTACTCTTTGCTTTCTAGAGCTTTAAACTTTTATTATCGAGTTGAATAAAACAAGTGGGTGAACCTTTTGAACGTGTCAGAGGGGTCTGCTGGACCTTATGCAGTACTGGCTAAAGCTCGCCATAGATGGATAGAGGAATCCTCCCTGCTATAGCATTGTGTTCTGACAGTGGGGAATCTGTGCTGTCAACACACTGGTCAGTGGCTGCAGCCATTGATCAAGAAAAAATTTCCAACATCCCTCTTCTACAGGAGTAGACCATTGAACTGACTTCTGTTGAGCGGGAGACTTCTGTCTGCTGAACCAGCCGAATTTCAACCTTTCTTTGGCCAACTTAACAAGCTGTGTGTGCTCTCATTACACCTGTGGATTGTCTACCTTTACATAGGGGGGGATTAGTTGTATCTAAACTTTGTGGCAAGCTGATGAGTTCTACCATGGGGGCTGTGGGAGACAATTTACACCTACCAGATGGACAGAATTTCTGAAGAGATGTATCAGTGTACCATTAAATGTAAACTATAATCTTTAATAGCTTTTTTTCAAACATGCAGGAATGTTATCCCCTAAATCAGTGGTCTGCAAATTGCGACCCAAGGGCCGGATGTGGCCCTTTACCTTTGTCCAGGCCTTGGGGCACTATTTCATCCACTGAGACCAGCAATACAGCACAATTTCTCTCCACTGACACTAACAAAGGGGCATAGTTCCTCCCAATGATCCCAACGATGCGACCCAATGATGGGGCACAATTCCTCCCGATGACGGCAGGGCATTGTTTACTCCCAATGATGCAGTGCATAGGCACAAGCAGCCAGTCGACTGGCCCAATCGTTGTCATGTGACATAAAGATTACACAATCAATGCTCTGTAAGCTTTGACACGGATATTTTACTGCAACTGCAACAGAGGAGGAGCACTGCATAGGTGAGTGTAAGTTGGTCAGGGGGTGAGCTTTAAAGAGGCTTTTTTTCTCTTTGGTCTGAATAATAATCACAGGTGACCAGTAGAGGAAGCATTTACAAATCTGAAATGCAAAAGTCACTTTCAGGTAAATGCTAGAGTAAGATTTATCTATACTTACCAACTGAACTCTATGGGAAAAATCTATATATATAATTAAATCTGTGATTTTGTTTCCACCAGGCATCATATGTTCATTCAGATATCCTGCCAATCAGGTTAAAGACTCTCTGTCAGTTTAATAAGGATAAGGACTGGCTCGCCTTCTTTGCTCTATGTGTGCTTCTTAGTCATGCTTTAGTTATGCCACCAGCATCCATTGTGTTGATGGACTGCTTCCACATGAACACAGATGATGTACAATAGAGCAGCTCATGCACAGGTGTTAGTATACTCACATTAACAATCAATGAAATTGTACAGGTTTTGCAGTGTTTGGCTTTTTGCAAATTAATCATAAAATAAATTGATTCTGTACATGTGCATGCTACTCCAATCAAGTCAAAAACAGGCATAGCACTTCTGTGTGTAAAACCATTTTACAGACAATGGTTTGCCAGCAAAACTTAACGCTTAGCGCAACAGTTTTGCCAATATGTATCTTACAGTTGCAATCAGGTGTTTGGTCCCCCCCGCCCTTAGCAGAGTATGACATAAAAAGCCCACATGGACCACTACCAAATATTAGTGTTACCAATAAGTATTGTGGGTGTTTCTTACAGAGTGGCATTCTCCAATTGCTTGTCCGTTCTGCCCAGTCAGAAGCCAGTTGGTCCGTGGTAACTTAGCTTGTAACCCTTTTGTTGTTTGGGTGTCCCAAACAATGAAACGGTTGGTATGGCACCCTAATCAGTGTTCTTAATAAGGTGTTATTGTGTTCATTTGAGGAGGCGGCAAACTACTATGCTGCGATTCGTGTCCAGCCGCCTTCCACCCTTCCTGTCTCAACATAGAGATGCCACAAGGATCCTGGAGCTGCAATGACTGCAGGACGGGGAAGAAGCTGCACTACAAACAGATTGTGTGGGTCAAGCTTGGGAATTACAGGCAAGTGCTGAATTCATGATATCAATGTGATTATGAGTGTAGACAATGTATTTTACCCTTTTAGTATGTCTGTAGCCAGTATTCTTAGCCACTTGCGGACCGCCCACCATATATATACTAGAGCAGGGCGGACGCTCTGTGCCAGATCACATACCTATTCACTGATCGTCACCATTACTAGTAAAAAAAAAATAGAAATATAAAAATAGCAAATAGTTTGTAGATGCTATAACTTTTGTTCAAACCAATCAATATACTCTTATTAGGATTTTTTGACCAAAAATATGTAGCAGAATACATGTTGGTCTAAATTGATGAAGAGATTTTACTTTTTTTTTTTTTATTGGATATGTTTTATAGCAGAAAGTAAAGAATATTGTTTTTTTCTTTTCAGAATGGTCGGCCTTTTTTTTGTTTATAGCGCAAAAAATAAAACTGTCAGAGGTGATCGAATACCACCAAAAAAAAGTGTCGCACGGCCGCGCAATTGTCAGTTAAAGTAACGCAGTGCCGTGTTGCAAAAAATGGCCTGGTCATGAAGGGGGTAAATCTTCCAGGGGTTAAGTTAAGGGTTAAATATACTTTGTCTATATATCACTGCTTTCTGGCTATGTATTCTAAAATACAATTTTGCTTTTTTTCTTCAGGTGGTGGCCAGCTGAGATCTGCAATCCGAGGTCCGTCCCACTCAATATCCAGGGCCTGAAACATGACATAGGAGATTTCCCAGTCTTCTTCTTTGGTTCTCATGATTATTATTGGGTACATCAGGGTCGTGTCTTTCCCTATGTAGAAGGGGATAAAAACTTTGCAGAGGGCCAGACCAGTATTAACAAAACTTTTAAGAAAGGTTAGTGTGTGGAACGATGAAAGGAAATGTAATCTCAAACACTGTATCTGCATGCTGGCTACCTCAAACTCATATATGCTTTGCATACAAGTTTATAAAGGTCCTTTCACATGCACAGACCATTCAGATCCGCCTGTCAGTTTTTCATTCTCCTCTATGGAGCGACGGGTCCCCGCTGACATCTGATCCGCTCCGATCCACTAAATACAGACGGATGGAAACCCTATTTTCCATCCGTCTGGTGGATCAGTTCGGACAGATGGATCCGTTTTCACCCGATTCCCATAGAGGAGATTGAGGGCTCTGTCAGGTCCGTCTCTGCAAAGTGAGCATAGATGGACCTGTCTCAGCGGGGATCAACGGATCTGAGCAGCGTGTGAAAGGAGCCTTAGAGAGCACAAATTCAGTTTAATTTATTTGTTGCTTGTTTTGGAAGGAGCGGGGAAGAGATATAATCACAGTAACATTTTTTATTGCTGTCAGTGTAATTTTCCTTTTACTTTCTATTTTATTACCAGCACAGGAAGTAAGGGGCAATCTTAGAATATTATTAAAACATTAGAATAGGTAAGGGTTAGAGCATCTGTAAGGGTTTTATTGTTGCCTGTGTTTCAGTTGTGGAATGTTCTTTATTTTTCTGTTGTGTAACTAGATGAAGATGTCCTCTAAGTCCTGCAAATGTGGTTAACCATTGTGCATATGCATATAGTATACATTTAGTAATTCTGCCTCTGTTTAATGTTATGTGCAGCTCTGGAAGAGGCTGCTAAGAGGTTCCAGGAACTGAAGGCACAGCGGGAGAGTAAAGAAGCACTGGAAGTGGAGAGAAACTCCAGAAAACCACCCCCTTACAAGCACATCAGGGTATGAAACTATGGAAAGGCTCTCATTGGGTTTACTTTGACACTTGCATGCTCATACAATGGCTTGGTGGCCAAGTTAGTTTAAGAAACTGAAAAGTTTTGAGACTCTTCTCAATAGATCTTGTACCCCTTTTTTCACCAGTTCATTTTTTTATTTACCTGTGTTGGGTAAGTAAAAAGGAAACCCTAAAACTGTACATTTTGTGCATTTGAGCTTGCTTCTCTATTCCTGCCTGAGTAGGCACAAGCCCCCAAGTACCATATAGCAAATTTATGCTTTGTGCCCAGTTTTCAGAGCTGTTGCTCAGACCCTCTAAATACTGAAAAAAAAAGAAAAGTGTTGTCTCATTTGGAGTCCCTACTTCACTCGTTGCATATTTCTCCTGTTTACAGTTGCATTATCTTATTATTATTATTATTATTATTATTATTATTATACAGGATCTATATAATGCCAACAGTTTATGCAGCGCTTTACAATATAAAAGGGAGACAATACAGTTACAGTACATTAAAATACAAGAGGATTAAGAGGGCCCTGCTCAGAAGAGCGTACAATCTAATAGAGTGGGGCAGGTAATACAATAGATTGTAACTGTGGGGAATGAGCTGATGGAAGTGGTAAAATATTATTTGGAGGCATGATAGGCTTCCCTGAAGAGATGAGTTTTCAGGGATTGCCTGAAGGTAGCAAAAGTAGGAGATAGCCGGACAGGTTGACGTAGTGAGTTCCAGAGGATGGGAGAGGCTCTAGAGAAATCCTGGAGATGAGCATGGGAGCGGAGAGGATAGTTTGGGTGATATTTGGAAACAAGATTGTTGATGTAGCTTGGGGCAGAGTTGTGAATGGCTTTGTATGTGGTGGTTAGTGTTTTGAATTTAATTTGCTGGGCAGTTGGGACCCAGTGAAGTGATTGAAGGAGAGGGTTGGCAAACACTGAACTGTTGGTAAGGTGGATAAGCCTAGCAGCAGCATTCATGATAGACTGAGGGGATAGCCTATGGAGAGGCAGGCCAATGAGAAGAGAGTTGCAATAGTCAAGGCGAGAGATAACAAGGGAGTGAATGAGGAGCTTGGTGGTTTCATTTGTTAAAAAGGGGCATATTTTAGAGATATTACGAAGGTAAGTTCTACAGCCTTTTGACAATGATTGGATTTGAGGCTGAAAGGACAGGTCAGAGTCTAGGATTACACCTAGTACCCTGGCATGAGGGGAGGGACTGGTGGTTGCATCGAAGATTTTATTATTAGCTCAGTTTAAGAGAGATTTCGTTTAAGAAGTGGTGTGACATCCATGCTGATATGTTAGTAAGTTTGTAATGCGAGGGGAGACTGAAGGCGTGAGGTCAGGAGTAGACAGATAGACTTGGGTGTCATCTGCGTATAAATGGAAGCCATGGGCGGTTATCAAGTGACCAAGGGAGGAGGTGTAGATAGAGAAGAGAACAGAGATTTGGGGGACCCCCACAGAAAGGGGCAATGGAGAGGAGGAGACAGAGTTGTAGGTAACACTGGAGGAGCGCTGTAATAGGTAGGAGGAGAACCAGGATAGAGTAGAATCTTGGAGGCCAAGGGAACAGCGTTTATTGAGAAGGAGCGGGTGGTCAACAGTATCAAAGGCCGTAGAGAGGTCAAGTAGTAGGAGTATGGAGTAGTGGCTGTTGGTTTTAGCAGTTAGTAAATCGTTAGTGAGTTTTAGTAAGGCAGTTTCTGTGGAGTGCTGCTAGCAAAAACCAGACTGTGAGGGGTCAAGAAGGTTATTTTCACTGAGGTAGGAGCTAAGACAGTTGTAGACCAAGCATTCTAGAAGTTTAGAGAAGAATGGGAGCAATGAGATGGGTCTTAAGTTGTTCAGTTTGGTGGGGTCCAGTGAGGGCTTTTTAAGTATGGGAGTGATCTGCTCATGTTTTAGAGGGGCAGGGAAGGTGCCACTAGAGATTGAAGATGTGAGTGAGGGAGCATAGGATAAAAGAAGAGGGTGACCGTAGTAGTTGTGAGGGAACAGGATCCAGGGGACAATTGGTTAGGTGAGCATCTGAGAAAAGTTTTGTAACCTTTTCAGTAGTAGGAATCTTAGGAATCAGATACCTATAATTCATTGCCAGGTAGCGCCACATGGCAGTTGTTTACATCTGCACACCTTTGCTGAGTTGTGGGTGTGGTGCCATTAAAAAAGTCTTGTCTGCTGCATCTTTTAATGTGATTTGCAACAGAATGCATGGTAAATGGATTTCAGTGGTAACTCCAGTGAAAGTGTAAATTTAAAGATGACAACCCTTCTTTCTCTCCGAACACACCTGCAGAGCCTGACTTCAATCATACCCTTTCTGTACTCTTTCCTGCTAGTTCAAACCCCATCTTTGTACCTTTATTCCTTTTGGCAATCATTGATCAAACACATTCCCTGTGTAATAATGCATCACACATATCAGATTTATTATGCAAGTCATAGGAATCATATCCACAGTGTTTGACCTGTGCCACCTACAGTATCTGCACTCATACATCCCAAGCCCTATTCCACCCGCACTAAGGGTTTCTGGAACTAACTTCATGTTCAGGAGGAAGAATAGTGGGAACCCTTACTGAGGACGGAAGAAGGTGGGAGGTTTGCATCCCCAGTACAAGCTAGTCTGTCCAAGGTTGGTGGAAGAAACACTGGAGAAAGTCGAATAGTGAAGCTCAATCAGCAGGACAGGACCACAGAAGAGTGAGGCTTGGGCGCCTGAATGCCAAGACTGTACGTGATACAAGTGAAACATGGTGGACACGATTGCTGTGACTTGTATAACAAAACTAGTATGTGTCATGCCTTAGATCAGTGGTTCTCAACTCCTGTCCTCAGGACCCACTAACAGGCCAGATTTTAAGTATTACCTTGGGGAGATGCAGACTAGAATACTGCAATCACTGAGCAGCAAATGATATCATCTGTGATGTATTTCAGTTATCCTGCAAACCTGTCCTGAGGACAGGAGTTGAGAACCACTGCCTTAGATCAATGATTGCTAAAATGTATAAGGTACAGAGACTGGGTTTAAACGTGCAGGAAATATATTCCTGATTTTGACATCAATGGAAACGTAGTACAGAAAGGGTTTGATGGAAGCCTGAACCTGTGGGGTCTATGGGGAGAAAGGAGCACTGTCATCTCTAAATTTATGATAACTCCAGATGGTGATCTTGCTATCAGCATTGTACATCATTTTATTGATGGACTATCATGTAAAATGCACATGCAAGTACCTAAAACCATGAAGTTGTGTACAAGTCCTTACTGTCTTCGGACACATTTATCTACTCAGCAGATTGATAGTACAAGCACATCTATAGAGCCATTATAACACATGACTTATGCTACAATGCCAGCTCTCTCAATGTTGTCAGTAATATTTGAAATTGCCAGTAGAGCCTGGATGCTTGTTTCTCTTACGTTCATTGACAGACGCAGCCTCTATTCATGACACGTGGGTTATGTACCTTTTACTAGGAGTAGACTAGGCAGAACGAAAGTTCAGAAAGCAAAGCTGGCCCCTCCCAGGGGGCCGTCCTTACTCAGCACATAACCCCTCAGCCCTGCATAGCATACCAGTTTTCTTCTGCCTAGTGCAAGGAGTTAGACCTGGTTCCCTGCTGGGAACTGCGGTTCCCCTAAAAGTTTTTCTTTTTTCTTTTCTGCTTTTTGCGCAAGCGTTCTGATGAAGACTGCAATCAAGTAGCCGGCTGGGGACCACGCGGATACTCATAGGTCCTGCCATCTCCCCAGCACGGCCGACGGATGCGAGCCACCCTTAGCTATGGCGGGGTCCGCCGCATCCTGCCCGTTCCGTGCGGGCGGCCGGTGGGTTAAATGCCCCTCCTGCGTACCCAGCGTCCAGGCTGTGCCTGCTCCAGGGGTCGCTTGGCCGGCAGCATCCCTCCCCATCTGGGGGGAGGAAGGTCTGCACCGGGTGGCTACCCGCTGCGCCCGTCTGGATGGGTGAGTGACACCCCCCTCCCCCCTGGTGGCGGAGGGGGGGTCGACTAGCGGTGCCAGTTCCGGTGGGGGGTGCACTGGTCACTAACCTTCTCTCTCCCCCCCCCTCGTGTCCGCCCGCCTGGTGTCCTGTCCGCTCCGTTTGCCATGCGGTCCGCCGCAATTTTCCAGGAGTCACGGCCGCTGCCATTTTGCCATGGTCGTGGCCATTTTGGAAGAGTTTTGGCCTCTAGTGGCTGTGGCGGACATTTTTGGTTAGCCCCCCTGTATGGGACTTTACATGTGCTTTTGGCGCCATTCCTTCCGGGAACGCAGCGGCAGCACCTCGGCAGATCAACAGCAGCCGCACAGCACGCGGGGGCATTGGCAGACAGTGGCTGCCTCTTTTTGAAGCACAGTGGCACAGGGTTCTGCAAGTATTGCTGGCTTTCTCCCTGGGGTGCTGGAGCGGCGGTGCTGAGTCCTACTGGGCAGTCCTGAGGCTTTGCAGGGGGTGGCACTGTGGGGGTGATGGCTGGTACGCCTCACAAGTGTCCTGGCGGTGGCACAATAGCCGATGAACCGACAGTTGCTTCTCCGGGGGGGGGTCTGCAGAAGCACAGGCCGCGCTGGGACCTCTGGTTCCCCTGGATCAGTTAACCTCCATCTTGGAGGAGTTTTCCGCCCGGGGGGAATTGGACCGGTGTAGGGGGGCCCCAAAAAGCATCCCCCTCCCCCCCGCAATCCTCTGAGGAGGACTCGGAACCGGAAGGGGGCTCTGGGGTCACAGGGACCCCCAGTGGAGCTCTCAGACGGAGAGCTGGAGCCCTCGGATGGGGAGGAGGACCAGGGGGCCTCGGTGGCGCGCGAAAAGGTGCTGGTGGGCGCCCTGGTTGTGGCCGTCCGCAATTCACTGCGCCTGGATCAGGCTGTAGAGGCACAGGCGTCTGCCTATACTTTTGGGTCCAAGAAGCCCTCTCGTGCTCCTAAGGTTTTTCCCTACCTCCAGTATTTTGACCAGTATGTGTATAAGGAATGGAAACGTCTGCTGAATTCCTTTACCCTGCCAAAACGTTTTTCTGTGCGCTATCCCTTTGAGGACAGCCTGTTACAGAAAAGGGTCTCCCCCGCGGTGGATCCGCCAGTGGCCCGCCTGAACAAGGCGACAGCTATTCCCCTGGAGGGGTCTCCCTCTTTTAGGGACCCGGCCGATAGGCGGACGGAAGCAGTGTCCAAGGCACTCTTTTTGCTGACGGGGGCAGCCATGCGATCGGCCTTAGCGTCTGTCATGGTAGCTCAGTCGCTCATGGAGTGTGCGATGGAGTGGAGTGAGGCCCGGGGCGGCGTAGATTCGCCTGAATCTGTGCAGCGAGCAGACCACCTGGTGCAAGGGCTGCGTTATGTTTGTGACGCAGCTCTGGATTTGGTACCGATGTCAAAAATGTCAGTTTTTGCAATCATTATTGGGCGCCTGCTGTGGCTGCGATGCTGGTCGGGTGACCACGCGTCCAAGAAGGGCCTCACGGATCTTCCTTTTCAAGGTGGTCGGCTATTTGGGCCCCAATTGGATGAAATCATTAAGGATTTCACTGGGGCGAAGAGTATGTTTCTTCCCGAACCCAAGCGGCATGACCAGCGCCACAAACAGGGGCCTCAGCCCTCTGGGGCTTTTTTTCGTGCGCCTGGTCAGACGGGTAGGAACTCACGGCCCGGCAAGTCTGCCTCGGGCTCTGGTAAGCGTCCCTGGCAACGCAAGCCCGAAAAGACGGAGGATAAGTCCTCCTTCGCATGATGGGTTGCCCCCGCCCGAATCTCGGGTGGGGGGCCTATTTCTGGGGTTCGCCGCCCACATCTCCGACCATCGGGTGCGGGGGGTGGTTTCCTCCGGGTACAAGATAGAGTTCAGCACCCGGCCCCCGAACAGGGGGTGATTGTGCCAGTCTCTCCGGCAGAGAGATTCCGCGGCTTCTATTCAAACCTCTTTGTGGTACCAAAGAAGGGGGGGGGGGCAGGCCGGTTCTGGACTTGAAAGCGCTCAATCACTTTGTGAAGACGTGCAAATTCAGGATGGAGTCAGTCCGTTCGGTCGTGGCCGCCCTGCACCAAGGGGATTGCCTGGCGTCCCTGGACATCAAGGACGGATATCTGCACGTTCCCATCTGTGTCGTGCACCAGCGCTTCCTGCGCTTTGCGGTAGGGGACCTTCATTACCAGTTTGTGGCTCTCCCCTTCGGCCTGGCCTCGGCTGCGCGGGTATTCACCAAGTTGCTGGCCCCGGTGCTCGCTCTGCTGCGACAGAGGGGCATTGCTGTGGTAGCCTACCTGGACGATCTTCTCCTGCGAGCGGAGTTGGCTCAGGCTCTGGAGGACAATGTTACTGTCACCCTGACCTCGCTGAGGGACTTCGGTTGGCTAATCAACCTACAGAAGTCGACATTGACCCCGTCCTGTCGCCTCGAATATCTGGGTCTGACATTGGACACTGTGCAGGCGAAGGTATTTCTACCTCTGGACAAGTTGCTGGCACTGCATTAGCAGTGTGATCCCTGCTGTCACAACGGTGGTCCTCCTTACGTTTTTGCATGCCGGTGTTGGGAAACATGGTCTCGTCCTTCGAGGCGATACCGTACGCGTGGAGCTGAGGGCGATCAAGCTCTGTCTCTCCCGCTGGTCGGCGAGGCTGCGCAGCCTCCCGGTTCGGATTCAGTCGAACAACGCCATGGCTGTGGCGTACGTGAACCATCAAGGTGGTACAAGAAGCTCGGCAACAGAGGCAGCCCACATCCTAAAGTGGGCAGAGCTTCACGTGCCAGAAATCTCTGCCATCTACATTCCGGGCGTAGAAAATTGGAAGGCGGACTTCCTAAGTCGCCAAAAGCTGGACCAGGGAGAGTGGTCCTTGCATCAGAGGTCTTTCGCCATATTTGCGAAAGGTGGGGCACGCCAGATGTAGATCTCCTGGCGTCCAGATTCAATCACAAGGTGAAGACCTTTGTGAGCAGGTCAAGGGACCCGTTGGTGGCAGCCACGGATGCTCTGCTGGCCCCGTGGTCCCGGTACAGGCTTCTGTACGCCTTTCCTCCTCTCAAGCTTCTACCGCGGTTGCTGCGCAGGATAGAAGTGGAGGGAATCATGACAATCCTGGTGGCCCCGGATTGGCCTCGGCGCCCTTGGTACGCCGATGTGTTGCGGATGGTAACAGACATTCCCTGGCGACTCCCACTTCACAAAGATCTACTGTAGCAGGGCCCCTTCTTGCACCCTGCTTTACCCTTGCTGGCTTTGACGGCATGGCTATTTAGTCCCTGTTGTTGAGGGACAGGGGGTCTCTGAGTCAGTGATCCCCACTATGCTTAAGGCGCGCAAGTGTACTTCGCGCAAGATCTATCATCGCACTTGGAAGGCCTATATTGCCTGGTGCGAGTCGGGGGGTTGGAACCCGCATTCTTTTGCACTTGCTCGGGTGCTGGCCTTTCTTCAACAAGGCCTGGACCAAAAGTTGGCTTTGAGCACCCTCAAGGGCCAGATCTCCGCTCTGGCGATTCTATTTCAGCGTCCTTTGGCGACGCATTCTTTGATCCGTACATTTGTACAGGGTGTACATCATGTGGCTCCTCAGGTACGGTCGCCCTTGGCGCCATGGGACCTGAACTTGGTACTTTCTGTACTGCAGAAACCGCCTTATGAGAAGATCAGGGATATTCCCTTACAATTGCTGTCTCAGAAGGTCGCCTTCTTGTTGGCTATCACATCCGCTAGGCGGGTGTCTGAATTGGCAGCTTTGTTGTGTAGGTCTCCTTATTTGGTCCTACATAAGGATAAGGCGGTGCTGCGCCCGTCTCCTTCGTTCCTTCCGAAGGTAGTCTCCTCTTTTCACATTAGTGAGGACATTGTCCTCCCTTCCTTGTGTCCGCAACCGTCTCACCCTAAGGAGATTGCTCTGCATTCCTTGGAGGTGGTGAGAGCATTGCGGGTGTATTTGGCAGATATGACTCCTTACAGGAAGTCGAATGCACTGTTTGTGCTGACTGATGGGCCGCGCAAAGGGTTGGCGGCTTCGTCAGCCACTGTTTCACTTTGGATCAGACAGACCGTGACCCATGCGTATACTGTTCGGGGACAAGTACTCCCTTTTCCGGTCACGGCTCATTCCACCAGGGCGATTAGCACTTCCTGAGCGTTTAGACACCAAGCATCGGTGTCTCAGGTGTGCAAGATGGTTACTTGGGCCTCGGTGCACACTTTTGTTAAGTTTTACAAAGTTGATGTGTCAGCATCCGTGGATGCTGCTTTTGGCCGTAAAGTTTTACAGGCGGCGGTGTAGGCGCGGCTGGCACCTCCCGAGATCTTTCTGTGGGTACAGTTATTGTTTCCCCACCCCTCTTGTTTGACACTGCTTTGGGACGTCCCCACGTGTCATGATTAGAGGCTGCGTCTGTCAATGAACGTAACAGAAAATAGGATTTTATTAAGAACTTACCGTAAAATCCTTTTCTCTGAGTTCATTGACAGACGCAGCACCCACCCCTCGGTGTTGTGTTTGTACGGCTTGTTACAAACTGATATGCTATGCAGGGCTGAGGGGTTATGTGCTGAATAAGGACGGCCCCCTGGGAGGGGCCAGCTTTGCTTTCTGAACTTTCGTTCTGCCTAGTCTACTCTTAGTAAAAGGTACATAACCCACGTGTCATGAATAGAGACTGCGTCTGTCAATGAACTCAGAGAAAAGGATTTTACGGTAAGTTCTTAATAAAATCCTATTTTTCTGCATGGATAGATTCAAATAATTTTGCTACAAGGATTTTCATGTACGTGTTCTGTATATCTAGTGTGGTTGATTTACTAAAGGCAAATAGACTGTGCACTCTGCAAGTGCAGTTGCTCCAGTGCTCAGTAATTGCACAGAAGCTCTGCTGACTTCCAGCATCCAATCATGTGCAAGCAAAAATGCTGTTTTTTTTCTTGCACGTGATTGGGTATTCTTTGCAAGGTATAGCCTTGCCTCATTTAATGAGCTCTGGAGCAACTGCACTTGCAGAGGGTAACTACACTTTACAAAGTGCACAGTCTATGTGCCTTTACTAAATCAACTCCAGTATGTTCACTCCAAGAAACTTTTTTTTCTTCATAAAATATTTAATCATCCAGGCCCAAGGAAATTTTAATTAGACATTTGTTTAACCAGGCATTTTAGTTTCAGGTCCTTGGTGACATTAAACTGTTTATTCAGTAGCGAAAGGAGATCTTAAAAGTAGCACATTACAGCAAAACCCTGTAAGGACATGCCTCAACCCAGCTCCAACCAGGCCACGCCCCCAATGCATTTCACTCCACCCCAGCGCTTAATCATGATTAAACTCCGGGGCAGAGTGAAACTTGTTGAGGGGCGTGGCCTGGTTAGGGCCCGGTCTGAGGCAGGGTTTTGCTGAGATTTGCGACTTTTAGGACTCGCTACTAGATGTTTTGAGCTAGGACGAGCTCGGTCCTTGTCAGCATTTCTAGCAGTTTGTCACGCAAGAGGACCTGGTGGAGCCTTGAGCAGCACCTGTCATTTTTAATTAAACTGTTTAAGTAAACTGTTAATGGTGTGTTTTGATTTTTTTTTTTCATATTTTAGAACAACAAACCTGTGGGGAAAATTCAAATCCAGGTGGCCGATATCTCAGAAATACCTCGTTGTAACTGTCGTCCCACTGACGAATCTCCATGTGGCCTGGACTCCCAGTGCCTGAATCGTATGTTGCTTTATGAGTGTCACCCACAGGTGTGCCCTGCTGGGGAACAATGCCAAAACCAGAGCTTTACCAAACGGCTTTATCCAGAGACTGAGCTCTTCCGTACCGAGAGGAGAGGCTGGGGCCTTCTGTGCAAGAGAGATATTCGAAAGGTAGCATTCTGATGAGCAGAAGAAACTTTGTGTTTTATTTTTTACTTAAATTAGAACTATAGGCAATTTTTTTTTCCATTTTGGATAGAGTAAGGCAGGGTTAGCCAAACAGGAAGTGAGAGGAAATCCGCAAATTAAGGGAATTCCTTGGGAACCCCCAGGTCACCACAATTAATGTCTCAATTGGAAGATTTCCCTTCTATTACTTTCTGGGGACAACTTAAAATTTTGGATTTTCTTTTACTTTCACTCTCAAGATAATGGTAACAAGGACAAATAGAGAGGATGAATTTCCTTAACAGGGGTAACAGACAGCAATAAAAACTGACAAGCACTCTAATCCCTCTTCACTTTATCCAAAACTAAAACAAAGCATTGCCATTAGTTATACATTAAAGTGATTGGAAAGTCTCGTTTTTTTTTTTTTTTTCTCTAAAAATAACAAACGTTATACTTACCTGCCCTGTGCAGCGGTCTTGCACAGAGAAGCACGGATCCTGCTCTTCTCGGATCTCTGTTTGGTGCTCCTGGCCCCTCCCTCCTGTCGAGTGCTCTCACAGTAAGCAGCTTGCTATGGGGGCACCCGAGCTGAGTCACAGCTCCCTGTGTCAATTCAGATACGGAGCCCCAGTTCCGCCCCGCCCACTCTCTCTCCTGATTGGCTAACTGACTTTGATTGATAGCAGCGGGAGCTAGTGGTGCTGCTGCAGTGTCTCAGCCAATCAGGAGGAGAGTCCCAGACGGCAGAGGAACTCGTGGACATCGCTGAAGAGAGATGCGGCTCAGGTAAGTATTAGGGGGTGCTGGAGGGCGGCTGCTGCACACAGAAGGTTTTTTTTATCTTAATGCATAGAACCTTCTTGTGGAAAAAAGAATTGGTGATAAAGCTTCAGTGGAGAATCCTTTTTCCCATGATAACTCTTATAGGAGTGACTTTCCCTTCCTAGGGGTACATTTCCTCTCACTTCCTGTTGTTTCAGTCAAACAGGAGCAAGTGTCTCTTGCTACTGCTGCAATAGTCCAGACTCTTCCCCATACTGTTTTTTGATTGGCTTCCTTTCCTCATGTGGTAGAAACACTGTTGAAGATTTGATAACATAAGATTATATCTGCTCCTTTCTTTTTTTTTTTACTTTTTATTGGCAGAATATAAATGACAAATCAGTACAACAACCATTCCACTCAACGTGAGCATTAGGCAATACAACACGTGGTACACAGAAACCAAATAAAGTCCATGGTACAAATACATTGTTTAAGCTGAACAATCAATACATTACAAGAGTGATAACACTATGGTCAGGTAAATCCAGAGTAATAGCTGCAGAGGTCCGTATAGTACATAAACACCCATACATCTTAATATACGCTGAATAATTTTATATCATGTATTCATTACGTGACAGTGAGAGTTGAAGAGCACCAAATGTCCCAGATTTTTTAATACTTATGCGGGCACCCCCTATGCTTAAATATAAGTTTTTCTTAAGGAAGAATCTGGTTTATCATCTGCAGCCATTGGTGAACAGACGGAGAAACAGGCTGATTCCACCTAAGTGCAACGGCCTTACAGGCCAAAAATAAAGTCTCCCAAAGTAAAATTCTGTTATACCGGGGCCACAGCTCCTCGTCCAGCATACCCAACAAGCAAATCCTCGGTGTACAGGTCACAGGAACAGAATGAATGCTAGACAGCATCGTCACCTGCTGCCAATAACTGTTCTTTTCTAATAATTGTATTTGTTGGTTTGTTTCAGGGTGAGTTTGTGAACGAATACGTAGGGGAGCTGATCGATGAGGAAGAATGCAGACTTCGCTTGAAACGAGCCCATGAAAATGGAGTCACCAACTTCTACTTGCTTACTGTCACCAAGGTGAGAACAGACTTATAAGAAGCATTTATAGTATTTTGTTGCACTTGTGTAGTGGATGCCTCCGCTGCACACTCTGGTTCCACCTACTACCTGATACTTTAGTGTTCTAGGGGCACACCAATGATGTTGTGTTTTGTTTTTTTTCTTTTTTAGCGAAAAAAAGATACATTCTGTGTTTTGGTGCATAGCATGTACTGGGCCTGACTTACTAAAACTGGAGAGCGCAAAATCTGCTGCATGGTAGCCAAGCAGCTTCTAACTTCGGCCTGTTCAGTTAGAGTCCTTTCACACTGAGGCGCTTTTCAAACGCTTTGGCGCTAGAAAAAGTGCATGGAAAGCTTCTGAAAATCTATTCCCATTTAAATCAATGAATACTTTCACACTGGTGTGGTGCGCTGATGGGGAGGTGAAAAAGCTCCTGCAAGCAGCATCTATGGAGCATGTTTAGATTGCTAAAATAAGCGCCTCAAAAGAGCCCCTCTCAATTGAAATGAATGGGAAGCGCTTCAAAACCACCTCAGAATGGTTCATGAAGCAGTCACCTTCAAAAAACCACCCAGCTAACACCTCAAATGTGCTTGAAAAGCGCCTACAAACCCGCCGCAAAAGCGCAGTGTTTTTTGGGCAGTTTTCAAACGCCTCAGTGTGAAAGGTCTCTTAAGCTTTGACAAAAAACTGGAAGCTGATTGGCTACCATGCACAGCTGCACCAGATTTCTACCTCACTGTATCTCAAAGGCGCTCCATGTGCTTCAAATGTTATGTCTGTTTTTTTTTTTTTCTCTGCTATGGAACAACTCTGATGACGATGGAACAAAATTTTTACATTTGGATGGTGATTTTTTTTTTTTTTCAGTTTGTGGTCAAAGACTCACTTTTACAGGCCTAAATGACAGTTCCTGCTAAATATGTGAGACTTAAGTACATATTGTATTCTGTATGTAAAATAAAATAGTGGCAGTTTGCAATTTTTTTTATGTTAACTGATATTTGTGCAGCTATTTATAAAATGCATATTTTCAAGAAAAAATACATTAAGTTGACAAACACAATATAACACCGAATTTTTTGGTAAAATATAAAAGCTGGTGTTGCATCAAGTAAATGGATACCAAACACGCCAAGCCTCAAAATTGTGCAAAAAACAAAAATGTACCCAAAATTGCACTTTACAAGCCTTGAAAGGTTATTTATTTGGTGATTGATGGCCCTAGAATTATTGGTCTCACTATGATATTCATGGCAATACCTCACATGTGGCACAATGTCTGTTTACACACATGCGCACCCTGTGCTTGAATTTCAATTTGGATGTAAGCACAGGATGCAGGAGTGCTTTTAAATGTTTTAAATTATTTTCATTTTTTCAACATTTTTTTAATCACTTTTCTTTCCTGACACAAGCATGACAGCATACACGTATGGGTACAGGCTCCGCCCCTCGCCCAATTAGGACCGGTTATACTATATAAATGAGTCGCCTCCCCCAATGCAGCATTCTCTTTTTGTTCCTCAAATGCTCAGCCAGTTCTGGCTGTGAAGAGAAGAAAACCTTTTTATTTTTGCCCTCACCTTGCCGGATTCATCTGGCCAGCCACACAGGTTCAGTCTCTTTTGTGACGAAGCTCCCTCTGTTCGGTTGTAAAACTTCCATAAGAGTGAAGCCTCCCCCAAGTCCAGGCACTTTGGTTGTAGGATGCTGGTCTCTGGACGCAGGTAAAACAGTTCTGTTCTATTGTTGTTTGTTAGGACTGATCCATCTCTCCCTGGTGAGTTGTGGCCCCACATGCTGTTTGGTTAGTCTGCGCTCTGTATATGTTTTGTTTCTCTTGCAAAAACGCTGGCATTGTTGTTAGGGAGGCTTCCCCCTTCCAAGATGGTGCCTTGTCTAATTCCTGCGGCTGTACTGCGGACTGCCCTTTCCAAGATGGCGCCTGGCAGACTTTCAGTTGACAGGGGATCAGCATGATGGCTTTGGTTGGGCGGCCTCCCCGGGGTGTATTGGTGGCCACCTGTTCAGAATTAGAGCCTCTACCATCACCCTCAGAGCCAGTCAGGAATGTGTGCTGCACAAAGTAGGTAAGCTAATCCATAGGCTGTAATGGTTTGCCACGATCATTATGCTGTTAACCACTTCAGCCCCAGAAGGATTTCCCACTTTAGGACCAGAACACATTTTGTGATTCGTCACTGCGCCGATTTAACTGATAATTGTGCTGCACCTTTATAGACCGTGTCTATAGTCCGGACATATTCAGTCAGGCCTCCTTTCTTTTCCCCTTTTCGGGTTCAACCCTGAGTGGCTACACTTCAAAGTGGCAGCCTGGCTGTTCAATTGAGGTTTCCAGCCCCGCCCTTACAAATATAGTATGATCCAGCCAGCTTCAGGACACAACTTCCAAGACAATTAAACAACACATCTAATGACTCTTGGTGAAGACCTACTTTCCTCCAATTCTGGGAGGGTCATATGGTGATCTTTCTGGTCTGTCTGTCTGCAGATTAACTCCTCCTGTGTCATTTTCAACACCCCTGAAGAAGAGCTTATTATTACTATCTTGAAACGCATCGGATGATTTTGCAGTTCTTTTCCAACTCCAGGGGGCCCACGATCACATCATATATTTTTGCTCAGTGTCTGTTGTTGTTATGTTTTGTTTATGTCGTCCACAAGCTTTTATCAGTGCTTGAGCTGTGTTTTCTAGGCTCTTTTTACTCTGTACTTAGATGTAAAAATAAACATTACATATTTAATTATACTATTCATGGTGTCTGTGTATATCTAGTCCGTGTATGCCCAAAGTCCCTTTCATTGGAGGGTCTATACTTTTTCTGATTACTGTAGAAATGCCATTGGCAGTGAAGGGGTTAACCTGCAGGGGGCAATCAAAGTGTTAACTGTTCCCTAGGCATTTTCTAACTGTGTGGGGGCTGGGCTGCCAGGGGCATAAGAGATCTAACTAATCCCAAGTACAGGGATCAGTAGATTTCTGTCATGCCACCTAAAAGAGTGGGTAACCGCCGTGTTTACATTGGCGGTTCCCCGCTATTCTTCTCTAACAGACATCCGCGGGTTGCCGGCGGGTCCGCCCAACCCGCGGCCCCACTCAGGGAGCATGCAGCAGGCACGAGGGCGTGCCGGTGGAGGCACGTGCTCGCCCCCTAGCCGCACATGCGCGGATCGCTGTTTATAGACGGCAATTTGCGCTACGCTGCCAATCTGCAGTAGTACATGTACATGATGTAGTCCAGAATTGGTTAATATACAAGCTGCCAAAGTAGGCTGTATGTAGTTCTGTCTGTTTCATTAATGTTTTTAACATTTGCAGTGCAGTTGCCTAGTGTAGGTTTTCCTGCCAGGGCTATTGTTCTGAGGTAGATTAACCCTTCATTGCTTGCTTATGATATATTAATGCTTCAGGATTAATGACTGCTATGCATTATATGGCTACTATGTTATGTGTTTAATGATTGCTATGCAATAACATGTTTTGTCTAAATGCCGGAGTGAAGTTCAGTGCTCTGCTTAAGTTTACACCCTGTTCCAAATTATTATGAAAATTTTATTTCAGTGTCACAAAGATTAAATATTTTGTTTTTCAGTTTAACTCATGGATGGCATTGTGTCTCAGGGCTCCTTTGATCACTGAAAACAATCTCGAACACCTGTCATAATTAGATTGCCAGGTGAGCCCAATTAAGGCCTCATACACACGGGCGTATCTTTAAAAATAAACAAAACGTCGGGCCCGACGTCAAGGAAAAAAAATCTGCATTTTTCGGCGTTATGCATTGGCGTTAGTGAGCGTCGGCGTCAATAGGCGTTTTTTAAAAAAATCATCCCTCTGCTATTTTTCAACCTAAAAACGCCGGCGTCAAAAAACGCTGGTACAATATTAGTTGGCGTTTGTTGGCATTAGTTGGCGTTTGTTGGCGTTTTGCGGCATCTGCGTCAAAAAATGCCAAAACGTTACAGCCTCAGAACGCGATGGCCGTGGGTTCTACTTTCAGCTCACTAACGCCGACGCCATCTACAGCTCAAAAACGCCGACGTTTTTATGGGGCCATTGACTAACATGGAGAGCTGCAGAAAACGCCGGCGTCAAAAAACGTCTGTGTGTATGAGGCCTTAAGGAAAAACTACTAAAGGAGGGTGTTCCACATTATTAAGCAGAGCACCATTTTCAAGCAATATGGGAAAGAAAAAGGATCTCTCTGCTGCTGAAAAGAGTGAAATAGTTTAATGCCTCGGATGATGTATGAAAATATTAGATATTTCACAAAAACTTAAGCGTGATCATCGCACTATTAAGAGATTTGTGGCTGATTCAGAGTACAGATGGGTTTGTGCAGATAAAGGCACATTGAGGAAGATTTCTGCCAGATCCATGCATCAGATCAAGAGAACAGCTGCTAAAACACCATTATATAGCAGAAAACAGATATTTGAAGCTGCTGGTGCCTCTGGAGTCCCACAGACATCAAGGTGTAGAGTCCTCCAGAGTTTTGCAACTGTGCATAAACCTTCCATTCGGCCACCACTAACCAATGCTCACAAGCAGAAACAGCTGCATTGGGCAGAAAAATACAGACTCATTTTCAAACAGTCCTGTTCACTGATGAGTGCCGTGCAACCCTGGATGGTCCAGATGGATGGTTGGTGGATGGCCACAATGTTCCAACAAGGCTGCAACGTCAGCAAGGCATTGGTGGAGTCATGTTTTGGGCTGGAATCATGGGAAGAGAGCTGGTCAGCCCCTTTAGGGTCCCCGAAGGTGTAAAGATGACCTCTGAAAACACTGGTATAGAAGGAAGAACTATGCTTTCCGTAATAAAATCATCTTCATGCATGACAATGCACCATCTCATGCTGCAAAGAATACCTCTGCATCAATGGCTGCTATGGGGATAAAAGGAGAGAAAGTCATGGTGTGGCCTCCATCCTCTCCTGACTTCAATCCTATTGAGAACCTTTGGAGCATCCCCAAGCAAAAGATCTGAGGGTGGGAGGCAGTTTACATCCAAACAGCAGCTCTGGGAGGCTATTCTGACATCTTGCAAACAAATTCAAGCAGAAACTGTCCAAAAACTCACAAGTTCAATGGATGCAAGACTTGTGAAGCTGCTATCAAATAAGGGGTCCTATGTTGAAATGTAATGTGACCTGTTAAAATGTTGTTCAAAGTTTGATTGAAATAGCTTTTGATTTCAGTAAATATGCTGCAAACACAACAAATAACAATTTTTAGTTCTTTACAACCTATAAAGTGTTTTGAAACTTACTGTGCGTAATAATTTGGAACAGTGCCTTGTAAGTTTTTTATTTTGAAAAAAAATACTATCATTAGGAGGTTTGTTCAAATAAAATTTGAATTGTACTGTTAATAGTTGATAACATGAGAATTCTGCTGATTGTTGTTTGCATCAATTATTTAGGTAAATGAGAAAAATATCATTGGCATAATAATTTGGAACAGGGTGTACAGTGCCTTAAGTAATTTGTCTATTACACATCTATCGATAATTGCTTCTGTCTGAGAGATTAATCCTCACTCACACTAGCTGCTAGCATATAGGTCCATTTTCTGCTTTCAGTGTTTGCAGATGAATGTGTAGATGGCCACTGATAGTGTATTAATGACCACAGACCTGCAGCTCATATCTTGAGCCATGAGCTTGCCCAGAGACCAGCCATGATCATTAAGGTGAGGGTCAGGTAGGTATACTGTCCTAAAAAAAAAAGAGTGCGCGGACAGTATGGATGGTAAACCTCTCCAGCCCTTAATACCAGCACCGCTCCCCAAAGGAAGAGAGGCAATTTGTTCCTTCAACAGTGACAAGACCTCTTTGGCTCTGAAGAAAACCACTATGCATTCAAGGTGCTGCCAGGAGGGGCAGACTAAAGGAAATCACAATCAGGACCATCCTGGGCGGTATGGGGAGTGTGGTTAGCTGACGTACCTGCCAAGATGCTATGCCAAGTTGCATATCAGGTGGCAGTAAACAAAAAGGCAGATGTTTTGACTCAGTTCAAACTTACTGGGTGGATCTCTAGTCATTAACACTCAGGTACTAAGCTAAGCAAACAGCTAAGTTTGTTTAAAGGGTACCTCTGTCTCAGAAGCAGCGGGCCAAGGAACTTTCATCAGATCAACCAAATGTGTCTTAATGCTAGCAGGGGATGCAAGATCTTCTCTGTAAAGCCCAACTTTACTTCAAAGGCAGTTGGCCAAGGAATCTTCATCAGACTAGCCAGAAGTGCCAGTCTGCCAGCGGATGATGCTATGATATCCATCGCAGAGGCATGGGAACAGCAACATTGATGTGGAAATGAAGAAGGATTATACTACCAGTAGGTAGTGTTGTGTGAATTTTTTAACCAAAAATATGTAGCAGAATACCCATTGGCCTAAATTGATGGAGCTGAAGTGGTTAAAGTGACCAGCGATGCAGTACAGCCACCAGCCACTATAGATGCTGTATCCTGTTCCTCTAGTATTCTGTGTGGTTGGTGTGGTTAGGCCATATGGCTTAACCCACAGACTGCATATACCTCTTCTAAGTCAAATTGACTGCTATTCAAGATGAAATTATTGATGTCTAGATTTGGGACTAATCCCTTAGGGTAGTCATCTAGGCCCAGAACAAAGAGTTGGTGACAGGGCCTGGGAAGAGCTATAGAAGAGAATGAAAGATCCATAATCATCTTTTTTTGGTTGCCTAAATCCAAGTCTGCTCCTCCCTAAGAGCAGCAAATTTCCTTTTTACTCAAATTTACCCAGTAGGTGTTGGATTGCAGGAATTATTGCAAATTTGGGCAGAGGAGGCCCAGGATCCGTGGGGCCTGTGCAATAAGGAAGTCATTGGAATTTTCTTTCTACTCCCCCAATCATCTAATTCCCACTATGGTTCTTTAGAGCAATCAAAACTTAAAGCAAATGTTACCAAATGTTGTCCCAACAGTGAGCCATCTGTCCATTGTTCTTAGTCGAAAAGCAGATTTAGGGAGGAAGTGGAACAAAAGATCAAGATCCAAAACTTCATATGGAGTCATTGAGAGCAATCACTCAAACCATCAGATAAGGCAGCTGTGGGTTGTCTCTAGATCTAACTGATGTGTACATACGCATTTCGGTACTCCCAAGGTCCTGAGAGTTTCACTTCAGGTTTATTCAACAACCTTTGGCCTTTCCACATACCACCAGACATTTTCCAGAACATTACTTCCAGTAGTGGCCATCTTGGGGAAGCAAGGGCTGCAGGTTCCTTAGCTGAACAGCCTGCTGGTGGCTCAACATCCTCCAGGTCCTGGCAAATTTTGATTCAGACTCAGATCAAATTTGGATGAATCATCAGCTGGTGAAGGCCAACTAATCTCATTATATTAGTACCATTTTGGACACTCAGGAGAATACTGTAGAGTTGCCCTCCGAGAAGGTAACAGTATTAGTTTCTCACTTGGGGCAAGTCATAGCTCTATCCCATCTGTTTGTATCCCATTGTCTCAAATGGTAGAGAAGTAGTCTGCAGTAATCCATGCAGTCTGCGGGACTCACTGGAAGGTTGAGAACATTATAACCTGGCCTCTTAAAGTAAGGAAAGATTTGCTTCCTGCACCAGAGATTACCCCACATATGAGACAAGTCCTGTTGGTGGTGGATAAAGACAGTTAATCTTTTCAGCTTTCATCAGCTTCCTGGCATACCAATCATCACAATCTATTCACTTTGCTGGTATTTACCTCAGTGACCTCCAGCCCAAGGTCAATGCCATATGCCAGTGGAGGACGAAGTGTCCTACATCTGGGGTGAAGTAAAGACGTGGAGGTTGTTTTGGCAACACAGCCTAGGGAGCTTCAGTTGTGCTCCAAACTGATGGCAATGGTAATTTACTATCTTCGTGTTAAGAAGGAATACAGGATTATGCAATTTATGTCAGAGGTATCTGTCATTCAGGTTTGCCAACAGTAGACCCTGTCTCATCTCATCGCTCTTTGTGTTCTGGCTTCCTAGAAATTCCTGTCAAACACTGTAAGATAAAAAGCCTTGGATGTCAAGGGTGGGTCCCTAAACCAACAAGCAGTTCAATGAATCTTACCCTGACAGTAACCTCTATGGTCACCAATGGCAGTGATTCCTGCAAGAAGGAGTTTACCAGAAGTGAAAACAGTGGATCTACTAACATCCAGCTGGGTCGGCTGGTCAGCCTATATAGCCACCAGACCCAATGGTCTCCAGGCTCTGGATTCGTAGTCGTCCAGCTGTGATGGGGGCAATAATTTCCTGGGGGCCTTGCAGGCCATGGTATTCGCGTACAGTCTTTAGTCTAAGAACCTCCTATTCTCCTTCCTGAGATTTCAGACCTTACACAGCGGGGAAAATATATTATCCAAATTCAGCCAAGTTAGATTTAGTGGCTGGGAGACCCAAGTAGGGAAGGCTCATCTAGGAGTCTCACCAGTATTTGTAACCCTGTGGAAGCCAGGGCACCTGCTACACACTTCAGGTATACTAGAACATGGGAAACCTCGCAGAATTTTAAGGATGAAATCCTCTGCTCCCTGCTGTAAAGATTGAGATTTGCTTATTACTAAGTTAATCATGCAACATTGTAAACCGGGGAGTTAACTTTAGTTCTAAATTAATCGAATGATATGTTGATTAAAACGCTTCGGCATAACCCTCCCTTGTGGTTTTTGTTGGCATGCTACATCCCACATGTGTATGCTGTCATGCTTGTGTCAGGAAAACGAAAAATTGTATACTTACCTTACGGTAATTTTCCTTTCCTGATGCATAAGCATGACAGCATACAGATCCCTCCCTTGGGGCTTCACATTCGAGTATAGTTACGAGAATTCCGCCTTGGGGGAGGCGACTCATTTATATAGTATAACCGGTCCTGATTGGATGAGGGGCGGAGCGTGTACCCATACGTATATGCGGTCATGCTTATGCATCAGGAAAGGAAAAGTACCGTCAAGTAAGTATACAATTTTACGTTTTCTTGCTATCTTAATGGGGCTAATAAGCCGATGTGGCCCTTCTCACTACTGTAAAAGTGATTGAACTGTTGTAGAGCCACCCAAATCACTTTTACTAAACAGTCAATTGCTAGCTGCAAAAAATGATACCAAGCTCATGGCTACAGCTGCAGCCATGATTTTGTTATAACCACTGGAAGTTCAGGATGTTTATAAACCGCCTAAGCGTGGCAAATGGTTAAAGCTGATGTTCTAATAAAGTCTTGCAATGAATTTAACTATACAAAATAAAACCATTAAGAGAACATTGCATTAAAATCTTAAAAAATATTGACCTTTGATTTTGGCATACAGACAATTGGACATCACTTGCCAAGATCAATCTAAAGGGAGTGTGAAATCAGTGACTCTGCGCCAATTAAAATACGTTAATATCCACTAATGAGATGCTCAAAAAATCATGTAAAAGAAAAAAAAAATATATATATATATATTATCTCACAAAAGTGAGTACACCCCTCACATTTTTTGTAAATATTTTATTATATCTTGTCATGTGACAACACTTTCTACAATGTAAAGTAGTGAGTGCACAGTTTGTATAACAGTGTAAATTTGCTGTCAACTAACTCAAAATAACTCAACACACAGCCATTAATGTGTAAACCGCTGGCAACAAAAGTGAGTACACCCCAAAGTGAAAATGTCCACATTGGGCCCAAAGTGTCAATATTTTGTGTGACCACCATTATTTTCCAGAGCTTCACAGGTTGCCACTGGAGTCCTCTTCCACTCCTCGATGACGACATCACGGAGCTGGTGGATGTTAGACTTTGCGCTCCTTCACCTTCTGTTTGAGGATGCCCCACAGATGCTCAATAGGGTTTAGGTCTGGCGACATGCTTGGCCAGTTACCTTTACCCTCAGCTTCTTTAGCAAGGTGTGTTTTAGGGTCGTTATCATGTTGGAATACTGCCCTGCAGCTCAGTCTCCGAAGGGAGGGAATCATGCTCTGCTTCAGTATATCATAGTACATGTTGCCATTCATGGTTCCCTCAATGAACTGTAGCTCCCCAGTGCCAGAAGCACTCATGCAACCCCAGACCATGACACTCCCACCACCATGCTTGACTGTAGGCAAGACACACTTGTCTTTGTACCCCTCACCTGGTTGCTGCCACACACGCTTGACACCATCTGAATCAAATAAGTTTATCTTGGTCTCATCAGACCACAGGACATAGTTCCAATAATCCATGTCCTTAGTCTGCTTGTCTTCAGCAAACTGTTTGTGGGCTTTCTTGTGCATCATATTTAGAAGAGGTTTCCTTCTTGGTTGACAGCCATGCAGACCAATTTGATGCAGTGTGGGGTATATGGTATGAGCACTGACAGACTGACCCCCTGCCCCTCCAACCTCTGCAGCAATGCTGGCTTCACTCATGCATCTATTTCCCAAAGACAACCTTTGTATATAATGCTGAGCATGTGCACTCAACTTCTTTGGTCGACCATGGCGAGGCCTGTTCTGAGTGGAACCTGTCCTGTTAAACCGCTGTATGGTCTTGGCCACCACACTGTAGCGCTGTGAGGGGTGTACTCACTTTTGTGAGATACTGTATATCTATAGTGGAAAAATATAATATGTGTGTGTGTGTGTATGACCACAACTGAGGGTGGCAGCCTCCCTGTAAGTGTATATACACTCCGACCACTAAAAAGTGAAAAAATGGGGGCGCAAACCCATATACTGTACATTTTTTCATAAGAATATACCCTACCCAGTGTACATTGGGTAGGGTATATTCTTGTGAAAAGTTTTATATGGGTTAGCGCCCCCATTTTTGCACTTTAGCAAAGAAAGGAAACGAGCATTTACATATCACCAGGGTGTATAGTGAGGGAAGTGTTTGACGGGAGGAGATCCAAAGTCCCCAGATCTTACAATACTTTACTGATCAGTTGTGTGATAGAATTGTTTGCTTCCTGAATGTGTGAGATGATTTTTAGCATTATAGGTCTAAAACGTTTAAATAGCTTGATGTGAAATTTCTATGGAGAAACCTATCTGAATAAGTATGTACAGCATAGACAGCATTTAAAAAAACATCTAATTTTTAGAGCATGAGCAGAGTACAATTTCAGAAACGTCAGGTGTGCATTGTTTTAGTTTTCTGTCATCATCTAGCAGATTGATTTTGACTCTTTCTGTCCGGTGAATTTCAGGATCGTATCATAGATGCTGGCCCTAAGGGGAATTATTCCCGGTTCATGAATCACAGCTGTAACCCCAACTGCGAAACCCAAAAGTGGACGGTGAATGGCGATGTGCGAGTCGGACTGTTTGCTCTTTGTGACATACCTCAAGGTACAACGATTCAACAATTTCTACCCTGCCATATAATTTTGTCCTTTGGGCTTTACTTACTGTTACTGAATAACACATCACTCAGAGGGCCCCCGGGTTTATCGATTTGTTGATATAATTAAAACATCTTAAAAGTGTCTTGTGTTCCCCTTGCAATGGAAAAGGTATTTCTTTTATTAGAGGTAATGTTTGCCTAAAAATGTAAAAGATGATACAGTGGGATTTCTAACAATCTTCAATAACATGACATGAAAAGATATTTTGGCATATTAAACAGTTGAAAGGTTGAAAATGCACTGGAAGACCTATAACACAGTGCTCATCTTGAATGAGTCTTGAAGGTCCCCCTTTTCCACTAAGGCTGTATTCACATTAGCATGCTTCCAAAGTCACACAATTTCCAGTGCGACTTTGGAGCACAACTTTGATGTAACTTTTGGTGCTACTTTGATCCAGCTTTACATTCTCTGGACAAACGTTGCATCAAAAGTTGTACCAAAGTAGTGCAGGCACCTTTTCAAAGTCCCTGTGTCTTTAAGTCGTACTGACTTTGAGTAGGTGGCTTTGAAAAGAAAGGGCTGTGACTTTGATGTTCAAAGTCAGATAACAAGTTGCACAAGTGTGAATGGAGCCCAATGGGCCTTCATTGTACCTCATGTGCCCCAAGGTTTCCACTGGGAGCACAACTCTTAAGGCTGGGTTCCCGCCATTGCGAATTGGATGCGGTTTCCCTGCATCCAGTTCGCAATAGCAGGAGATTTTGACCCTCTCTCTATGGAGCCGGTTCACAGATCTCCTCTGCGGCTCCGCTGCAAATTTGCACAGGAGCCCTGTGCGTCTTTTGGTACATTTCAGGCCCAAATTCAGCCAAAAATTTGGCCTGAAATCGGACCTTAAACGGTGAACCAGGACGCACCGTACCTCTGCTGTGAGTCACGATGGTGTGAACCCAGCCTAAAGGTGAATGCTGGCATATCTTGTGTTTCAGACATTTGTCCCTAGCGCATACTGCACTAAATGTTAATAACACTCAGTGCACCGTCCAGCCCTGATCAGCCGCAGCAGTGTTCAGCCTGTCATAGAGTTTTACCAGCTGGCTGGAGGGCTAGATGGTGCACCTAGGCCTTCCACCCATACAAATACGCCAGGATCTCATGCACAGTGGCTAAACGCCAAGTGTGCATGAGCCTCTACAACTGATAGCTATAGCAACAGCGTAGTATAACATTGTCAGTGCATAAAAAGAAATTGTTTTGCGGGGGCGTGGCCAGTGGTGGAGGTGAATGGGCGCATGCTAGCAGAGCTCCTAAGAACCGAGACTCCCTGTTGTGGCTAGCGGAGACCCATAGCATGCCAAGGACACTAAACAAAACTGAAAGGAGCGGAGATCATTAACCTCCCCATGAAGAAAAGAAAATTGTGGGATAAACCCCAGAAAATTAGGGGTTTTCTGCAGCCCGGCCGGATCTCCTATGAAGGGAAATGGCTCTGGCCCCTCCTCCATCACACACACAGGAATGCAGACATCGTGAAGAAAGGAATGAAAGGCAGACACAGCTCCAGCCGCAGCTACAGGAAAACAAATTGTTTCTCTCTGATGTATCCAGCCCTGTGAAACAAAGGAGAAGGCTATCTGAATCAGAGGTGCAAGTAAGTGATTCTAACATTGACTTTGGCGCTGTATTTTCTAGTAATCCTTATGGGGAAAAGCTAGACTCCCTCCCAACTTCAGGCACAGCAGCTATAGACGCAGACATGAAAGAAATATTAAAGTCATTTAGAGGTGCATTACAGCATGACATGAGAGCCTTTATGCAAAACTCTAAGAGAGAAATAGGTGAACTGGGGGAACAAGTGGACTATATAGAAAATAAAATGCCGGATTTTACAGATGTGCATAACGAACTTGTAGATGATCATTTTACACTTGAAGACGAACTGAAACAATTGAGACTTAAAGTGGCAGACCTAGAGGACAGGTCTAGACGTAATAACGTCAAATTCCGCAGAATACCTGAAAAATATCAAAAATAATGACCTGAAACAATTCCTGCAAAAAACGATTGTGAACCTCCTGCCTACAGTACCAAAACAAGAACTGGTGATTGATAGGGTCCACAGGCTGCCGAAACCATCACATATACCCGAAAGACTGCTGAGAGATATGATCGCCAAAATCCATTTCTTTCATGTAAAAGACTCATTAATGCAGTTTCCCAGACAGGACTCACCGTTCCCAGATCCCTATGCAAGGATAGTACTGTACTCCGACCTCTCACAAGCTACTATTCAGGCTTGCAAAAACAAGAACCCTATCACCAAGATACTACGCAACCAACCATAAAATGATATACAAGTGGGGATTCCCCACCAAACTGGTGATAGATAAAAACCCTCAAAATCCTACTCAATATACACATTGGAAGAGGGTCTAAAATGCTTCATTCATGTGGCCTACTCCCCAATGAAGAAGGAATCACTTCTAAGAAATCCCCTCCAGGGAAAATGACATCCCAATGGAACACAAACTATGGCTGAAACTACGTCAGGCTGAACTCTTAAGGAGACCCATATTATCATCATTCCTCCAACATTGTTGTATAAGGAACAGCTCAGGTTTTACATTACTCAGGGTTGCCTCCGTTCCCAAGTTCTCTGCTAACCCCAACATACATTAAAAGTGCATAATCTAGTGCACACAAGAGTTGCACACCAACCCTTCAGTTTGTATATGTTCTACTTGGTTTTATACTTTGTGTTTATCTTTTCTACCTTACTCCTACTATTGACCCTATCGTCTTATGAAAGTTACAACACCTTTGGAAACTGTACAATTTCAATGGATCTAATTCCTACAAGAACAGAGCTATACCCACAAGAAGATTACCCCCTAAATGGCAAATCTTAAACTTTTATCATTGAATGTAATAGGCCTTAATAACCCTTTTAAAAGGAAAGCCCTATGCAATGACGCTTTAAAATTTGCCAGTGACATACTCTGCATACAAAAAACTCACTTCGCAAGAGACAATCTCGCCAAATTCACCCATCCAGAATTCCCACATATATTTTCCTTGTACAACCGAAGGGGAAAAAAGGTGTGGCCACAGTCATTAAAGTTTCTATCTCCTTTCAGCTGTTGGATTCCAAAATAAAAATCCCAGGGACGGTGCGTTATTTTATATAGCAAATATTGAAAACAGGATATTGACAATTGCTAACATTTATGCTCCTAATAAAAATCTGCATCAACATCTTCAAAAGGTCCTTAAAATGATCAAAAAAATTCAAAAAGGTAATATTATTGTTTGCGGTGACTTTAATGCCCCGATGTTCCCAGCTATGGACACCACCAAGGGTACCCACTCCACAAGAAGAGGACTGATAAATATTTTCTCACAGGAAGATCTTCATGACCCATGGAGATGCCTGCACTCAACAGAAAAGGACTTTACCTTTTATTCTAATGTGCACAAATCTTATTCAAGAATTCATTTTTTCATCACCAATAGACATCTCTTGCAAAAAGTTACAGATGCCCCTATCCATAACATAATATTGTCCGACAATGCTCCAATCACATTAAACATTGACCTAGGGCAACAAAACACTGCTTCCTTGATTTGGAGGAATAATACCTACATCCTTTCACAGGGAAAGACTCTATCGGTAATGAAAGAAAGATTAGAAGAGTTTTTTAGTCTCACTGATAACAATGTGTTTCTACTGCTAGCTTATGGTGCGCCCACAAGGCATATGCAAGAGGGTTACTAATCCAATTGGCCTCTAGAGAGAAGAAAAGAAGAACTCCGATACTAAACAAATTAATACATAATATCTCTAAACTTGAAAAGGAACATAAAGCCTCTCCTACACAAGCTCCACTCCTACAGCAACTAAATGAGGCAAGGAACGAACTGCAAACGATCCTAGTCTCTAACCTTGAAAAATACCTAAAAAGGCTTAAATGAAATCAATATTCACAAGGAAACAAAGAAGGTAAATATATAGCTCTCCAGGTACGTCACAGACAGAACAAACAAAAGATACAGAAATTAGTTCATCACAACTCAGGGAAACCTATATACAACCCACAGAGTATAGCCAATATATTTGCAGAATTCTATGAGGAATTATATAAAATTAAAAATGATAATAGTATATATCAACCTCTACCAGCAGATAAAGAGCAATTTCTGGAAAAAAATTAACCTTCCAAATATAGATTCCCCCCACCTTGGAAAACTAAAGAACCAATATCAGTAGATGAAATTAACAAGGTCATTCAATTTCTCCCCAACAATAAAGCTCCTGGAGCAGATGGCCTATCCAGTGAATACTTTAAAGCCTTTAACAATATCCTATCACCTTATTTAGAGAAACTATTCAATTATGCTGCAAATAATAAAGCATTCCCCAATCCTATCAATTACAGACCTATTTCATTATTAAACACCGACTTGAAAATCTACTCAAAAGTTCTAGCCAACCGATTATTAGAGATAACACCTCAGCTCATTGAATCAGATCAAGTAGGGTTTGTTAAAGCCGTCAAGGCCCTGACAGTACTAGAAGAATGATTAATCTGATCAACCATATAGAGCACAACCAAATGCCTTCTATGCTCATTGTATTGGATGCGGAGAAGGCATTTGATAGGGTTCATTGGAGATACATTGCGGAGACCCTCAAGAAATTTGGAATATCTGGCTTCATCCATGAAGCCATAATGTCCCTGTACAGGATACTGACAGCTAGAGTATTTACCTCAGGTATCACTTCCAATACTTTTACTTTGTCTAACGGAACAAGGCAAGGCTGTCTCCTATCACTCATAATTTTTTCATTAGTAATTGAACCCCTTGCGGTTTGTATCAGAACCAATCCCATCATTAAAGGTATTAAAATTGGACTTATAGAACACAAACTAGGACTATTCACGGATGATGTTATACTAACACTCTCCTCTCCGGATACTTCCCTAAGTGAAGTAAGATCCTGGAGTCCTTTGGATTAGTTTCCTATTATAAAATTAACCCCAATAAATGCAACAAAAGTATAGATACAACTGGGACAATAAATCTATCTCATATTTAGGAATTTGACTCACTTACACAGCAGCTAAGCTTTTTGAAGTCAATCACTCCACCTTATTAGAACAAATCAACTGTGACGTTATGCGAGGCACCACAATGGATGGATGATGCGCTCATTTTGAGGCGACTAGTGAGAGTCAGACCCGGGTTTTGCTCAGAGCCAGAGAAAACGTGAAGGTGATGGATGGGGAACCTGTGGACCCTAATTGGGGGGGGGTGTCTTTTCC
>BLSH010466630.1:1087653-1099947 GCA_018402905.1 Glandirana rugosa | reverse complement strand
AACCCCTTGCGGTTTGTATCAGAACCAATCCCATCATTAAAGGTATTAAAATTGGACTTATAGAACACAAACTAGGACTATTCACGGATGATGTTATACTAACACTCTCCTCTCCGGATACTTCCCTAAGTGAAGTAAGATCCTGGAGTCCTTTGGATTAGTTTCCTATTATAAAATTAACCCCAATAAATGCAACAAAAGTATAGATACAACTGGGACAATAAATCTATCTCATATTTAGGAATTTGACTCACTTACACAGCAGCTAAGCTTTTTGAAGTCAATCACTCCACCTTATTAGAACAAATCAACTGTGACGTTATGCGAGGCACCACAATGGATGGATGATGCGCTCATTTTGAGGCGACTAGTGAGAGTCAGACCCGGGTTTTGCTCAGAGCCAGAGAAAACGTGAAGGTGATGGATGGGGAACCTGTGGACCCTAATTGGGGGGGGGGGGTGTCTTTTCCATACATGGAGCTTAAAAATGATTTGTTGTATCAGGTGGTGAAACACAGAGAGGAAGAACTGGAACAGCTAGTGGTTCCCAAACCCTTCCGCCGGATAGTGCTAGATCTGGCCCGTGGTCATGTAATTGGGGAACATCTGGGTATGGAGAAAACCAGGGAGAGAATAACCCAGAGATTCTTCTGGCCTGGGTTGTATGCAGATGTCAAAGAATACTGTGAGTCATGCCCTGAGTGTCAAATGACAGCCCCGTCACCCCATTTTCACAGTCCCCTTGTCCCACTTCCCATAATTGAAGTACCATTTGAGCGAATTGGCATGGATCTCGTGGGACCAGTAGTAAAATCTGCCCGGGTACACCAGCACATCCTGGTGATATTGGACTATGCGATCTGCTATCCTGAGGCCATACCCTTGCTGAATACTTCTGCTAAGACTATCGCCAAGGAGCTGGTCCAGGTGTTTCGCCGGGTGGGGATCCCTAAAGAAATCTTGACGGATCAGGGTACCCCGTTCATGTCCAGAGTGACCAGAGAATTGTGCAAGTTGTACAAAATCTCCCATCTCTGTACCTCTGTTTACCACCCGATAACTGACGGTCTGGTGAAAAGGTTTAACAAGACCCTCAAGGGTATGCTAAAAAAAAGTGGTGGATAAAGATGAGCGAAATTGGGACTTTTTGCTGCCGTACCTCATGTTTGCCATATGAGAGGTTTCGCAGGCGTCTACGGGGTATTCTCCCTTTGAACTCTTGTATGGTAGACTTCCCAAGGAGCTACTAGATGTCTCAAAAGAGACGTGGGAAAGAAAGGCCACCCCATAAAGAAGCGTCATAGAGCACTTTTCTTTGATGCAGGATCGAATCACAGCTGTCCTGCCCCTTGTACGAGAGCATATGGAGCAAGCCCAGGAAGCCCAGAGAAGGGTTTACAATCGGGGTGCCAAAACCCAAACTTTCAACCCCGGAGACAGAGTTGTTAGTGCTAGTCCCCACGGTTGAAAGTAAATTCCTGGCAAAATGGCAGGGTCCCTTTGAGATTAGGGAAAGAGTAGGGGAAGTAAACTACAAAGATTACCAGCCTGGGAAAAGGAAACCAGAGCAGATTTACCATGTTAATCTCCTAAAACCGTGGAAAGACAGGGAGAGTTTATTGGCAGTACCCATGGCCCAAAAGGACAGGTTACCCCTAAACCCTAACCCCGGATGTCCCCATAACCGAGTCCTTGTAACTGACGCAACAAAATGACGTTAAGGAATTTGTCAGTAAAAATAGGGAATTTCTCTTACGTTCATTGACAGACGCAGCCTCTATTCATGACACGTGGGTTATGTACCTTTTACTAGGAGTAGACTAGGCAGAACGAAAGTTCAGAAAGCAAAGCTGGCCCCTCCCAGGGGGCCGTCCTCACTCAGCACATAACCTCTCAGCCCTGCATAGTATATCAGTTTTCTTCTGCCTAGTGCAAGGAGTTAGACCTGGTTCCCTATTGGGAACTGCGGTTCCCCTAAAGTTTTTTTCTTTTTTGTCTTTTTCATTTTGCGCAAGCCTTCTGATGAAGACTGCAATCAAGTAGCCGACTGGGGACCACGCGGATGTACATTGTCCTGCCATCTCCCCAGCACGGCTGACGGATGCGAGCCACCCTTAGCTATGGCGGGGTCCGCCGCATCCTGCCCGTTCCGTGCGGGCGGCCGGTGGGTTAAACGCCCCACCTGCGTACCCAGCGTCCAGGCCGTGGCCTGCTCCAGGGGTCGCTTGGCCGGCAGAATCTCTCCCCATCTGGGGGGAGGAAGGTCTGCACCGGGTGGCTACCCGCTGTGCCTGTCTGGAAGGGTGAGTGACACCCCCCTCCCCCCTGGTGGCGGAGGGGGGGCGTCTAGCGGTGCCCGTCCCGGTGGGGGGGTTCAGGTGCACTGGTCCCTAACCTTCTCTCTCTCTTCCCCCGCCCGATGTCCTGTCCGCTCGGCCGCTCGCACTGATGATCGCTTGCTGCTGCCATTCGCGGCATGGGCCGCTCCGTTTACCATGCGGTCCACCGCCATTTTGCTGTGGTCGCGGGCATTTTGGAGAAGTTTTGGCCTCTAGTGTCTGTGGCGGCCATTTTTGGTTAGTCTCTCTGTATGGGACTTTACATGTGCTTTTGGCGCCATTCCTTCTTCCGGTAATGCAGCGGCAGCAGCATCATCATCTCAGCAGCAGCGGCACAGCAAGCGGTGGCATTGGCAGACAGCGGCGGCCTTTTTTAAAGCACAGTGGCACAGGGTTCCGCAAGTATTGCTGGTTTTCTCCCTGGGGTGCAGGAGCGGTGGTGCTGGGTTCTACTGGGCAGTCCTGAGGCTCTGCAGGGGGTGGCGCTGTGGGGGTGATGGCTGGTAGGCCTCACAAGTGTCCTGGCAGTGGCGCAATGGCGGCTGAACCGACAGTTGCTTCTTCGGAGGGGTCTGCAGAAGCACAGGCCGCGCTGGGACCTTTGGTTCCCCTAGATCAGTTAACCTCCATCTTGGAGGAGTTTTTCGCCCTGGGGGAATCGGACTGGTGTAGGGGGGGCCCCAAAAAGCGCCCCCCTCCCCCGCAATCCTCTGAGGAGGACTTGGAACCGGAAGGGGGCTCTGGGGTCATGGGGACCCCTGTGGAGCTCTCAGACGGAGAGCTGGAGCCTTCAGATGGGGAGGAGGACCAGGGGGCCTCGGTGGCGCGCGAAAGGGTGCTGGTGGGCGCCCTGATCGCGGCCGTCCGCAATTGACTGCACCTGGATTAGGCTGGAGAGGCATAGGCGCCTGCCTATACGTTTGGGTCTAAGAAGCCCTCTCGTGCTCCTAGGGTGTTTCCCTACCTCCAGTATTTTGACCAGTATGTGTATAAGGAATGGCAACGTCCACTAAATTCCTTTACCCTGCTGAAACGTTTTTTTGTGTGCTATCCCTTTGAGGACAGCCTGTTACAGAAATGGGTCTCCCCCGCGGTGGATCCGCCAGTGGCCCGCCTGAATAAGGCGACAACTAGTCCTCTGGAGGGGTCTCCCTCCTTTAGGGACCCAGCCGATAGGTGGACGGAAGCAGTGTCCAAGGCACTCTTTTTGGTGGCGGGGCAGCCATGCGATTGGCCTTGGCGTCAGTCATGGTAGCTCAGTCGCTCACAGAGTGTGCGATGGAGTGGAGTGAGGCTTGGGGCAGCATAGATTCGCCTGAATCCGTGCAGCGAGCAGACCACCTGGTGCAAGGGCTTCGTTATCTTTGTGAAGCAGCTCTGGACTTGGTACCGATATTGTAAAAAATGTTGGTTTTTGCAAAACTTTTTTTTTTTCTGTACGCTATCCTTTTGAGGACAGCCATTTGCAGAAATGGGCATCCCCCGCGATAGACCCGCCGATGGTCCGTCTGAACAAGGCAATCACCATTTCCATCGAAGGGTTGCCATCTTTTAAGGACCCGGCCGATAGGCGGGCGGAAGCAGTGCCCAAGGTGTTGTTCTTGGTGGCGGGGCAGCCATGAGGCCGTCTCTGGCGTCGGCCATGGTGGCACAGTCGCTCACAGAATGTGCAACGGTATTACACAATGACCTGGGATGCGGGTATTCACTTGAATCAGTGCAGCGAGCAGATCAGCTGGTGCAGGGTCTTCGCTACCTTTGTGATGCAGCGTGGGACTTAGTCCCTATGCTGTCAATAATGTCTGTTTTTGCGGTCATTATTAGACGGCTGCGGTGCTGGTCGGGTGACCACACGTCTAAGAAGGGCCTCACAGTCCTGCCTTTTCAGGGCAGTCGGCTTTTTGGGGCTCAGCTGGATGAAATCATTATGGATTTCACGGGGGGGGGGGAGAGCACCTTCCTCCCGGAACCCGAGCGGCGGGAACAGGGGCCTTCATCCTCTGGCCAGAAGCCGTTTTTTCATGCTCCCAGTTCAGTGGGCAAGGGCCCGGCAAGGCTGCCACTGGGACCGGTAAGTGGCCCTGGCAGCGCAAGTCCGAGAAGACGGAGGATAAGTCCTCCTCGGCATGATGGGTTGCCCCCGCCCTACTTCTGGAGTTCGCGGACTGGTGGACCACTCGCATCTCTGACCTGTGGGTACGAGAGGTGGTGTCCTCCAGGTACAAGATAGAGTTCAGTACTCTGCCGCGGGCAGGTTATTTCCATCAAATTTAAGACTCCCTCCGGGGTGTCGGCAAGCTCTGCTGGGGGCTGTCCAGATGCAGTACGAACAGGGGGTAATTGTGCCAGTCCCCCAGGTGGAAGGGTTCTGCGGCTTCTACTCAAACCTCTTTTCTGGCATCTTTGGACATAAAGAACGCGTATCTTCACGTTCCCATTTGTGTCCGGCATCAGCGCTTCCTGCGTTTTGCAGTAGGGGACCTCCATTACCAATTTGTGGCATTCCCCTCGGTCTGGCCTCTGCTCCACGGGTTTCGCCAAGCTACTGGCTCCGGTGCTGGCTCTGCTGAGACAGAGAGGCATTGCTGTGGTAGCATACCTAGATGATCTTCTCCTGCGAGCAGAGTCAGCTCTGGCTCTGGAGGTCAATGGGGCTAAGAAGAGACTTTGGCTGGTTGATCAACCTACAGAAGTCAACACTGATCCCGTCCTGTCACCTAGAGTATCTGGGCCAAATTTTGGACGCAGAGCAGGCGAAGGCATTCCTACCTCCGGCCAAGTTGCTGACGCTGCATCCAGAGGTGTTTCGCCAGATTTGTGAAAGGTGGGGCACGCCAGATGTGGATCTCCTGGCGTCCAGACTGGTGGCCCCATGGTCCCGGTACAGGCTTCTGCACACCTTTCCTCCTTTCAAGCTTGTACCGCGATTGTTGCGCAGGATAGAAATGGGGGGAATCCCGGCAATCCTGGTGGCTCCGGATTGGCCTCGGCGCCCTTGGTACGCTGACGTGGTGCGGATGGTAACAGACGTTCCCTGGCGACTCCCGCTTCGTGAGGATTTACTGTCGTAGGGTCCCATCTTGCACCCTGCTTTACCCTCTCTGGCTTTGACAGCATGGCCATTGAGTCCCAGGTACTCAGGGACAGGGGGGTCTCTGAGTCAGTGATCCCCACCATGCTTAAGGCACTCAAGTGTACTTTGCGCAAGAACTATCTTCCCACCTGGAAAGCCTATATTACCTGGTGCGAGGCGGGGGGTTGGAACCCCCGTTCTTTTGCAGTTGCTCGGGTGCTGGCCTTTCTTCAACAAGGCCTGGACCAAAAAGTTGGCTTTGAGCACCCTCAAGGGCCAGATTTCCGCTCTGGCGATTCAGCGTCCTTTGGCAATGCATTCTTTGATCCGTACATTTGCACAGGGTGTACGTTATGTGGCTCCTCAGGTACGGTCGCCTCTGGCACCGTGGGATCTGAACTTGGTACTTTCTGTGCTGCAGAAACCGCCATATGAGCAGATCAGGGATATTCCCTTGCAATTGCTGTCTCAGAAGGTCACCTTCTTGATGGCTATTACATCCACTAGGCGGGTGTCTGAATTGGCAGCTTTGTCGTGTAGGTCACCTTTTTTGGTCCTACACAAGAATAAGGCGGTGTTGCGTCCGTCTCCTTCGTTCCTACCGAAGGTGGTTTCCTCTTTTCACATTAATGAGGACATTGTCCTCCCTTCGTTGTGTCCGCGCCCGTCTCATCCTAAGGAGATTGCTCTGCATTCCTTGGATGTGGTGAGGGCCTTGCGGGTGTTTTTGGCAGCTACGGCTCCTTTTCGGAAGTCAGCTGCGCTGTTTGTGCTGACTGAAGGGCCGCGCAAGGGTTTGTTTCACGTTTGATCAAACAGACCGTGACCCATGCGTATATTGTTCTGGGTCCAGTCCCCCGTTTTCCGGTCACGGCTCATGCCACCAGGGCAATTATCACTTCCTGGGCATTTAGACAACAAGCTTCAGTGTCTCAGGTGTGCAAGGCGGCTACTTGGGCCTCGGTGCACACTTTTGTTAAGTTTTTACAAAGTTGATGTGTAAGCATCTGCGGATGCTGCTTTTGGCCGCAAAGTTTCACAGGCGGCGGTGTAGGCGCGGCTGGTGCCTCCCGAGATCTTTCTGTTGGGTACAGTTGTTATTGTTTACCCACCCCTCTTGTTTGACACTGCTTTGGGACGTCACCACATGTCATGAATAGAGGCTGCGTCTGTCAATGAACGTAAGAGAAAATAGGATTTTATTAAGAACTTACCGTAAAATCCTTTTCTCTGAGTTCATTGACAGACGCAGCACCCACCCCTCGGTGTTGTGTTTGTAGGGCTTGTTACGAACTGATATGCTATGCAGGGCTGAGGGGTTATGTGCTGAGTGAGGACGGCCCCCTGGGAGGGGCCAGCTTTGCTTTCTGAACTTTCATTCTGCCTAGTCTACTCCTAGTAAAAGGTACAAAACCCACGTGTCATGAATAGAGGCTGCATCTGTCAATGAACTCAGAGAAAAGGATTTTATGGTAAGTTCTTACTAAAATCCTATTTTTTCTCTTCCCTACCCAGACTGACCGCTGTGCTACAACATGACATAATCACGGAACCCGGGGTCCGTGTAAATGTAAAACCCTACCGAATACCTGAGGCTAGACAAGAGGCGGTGGCGAGAGAGATAAAAACCATGTTGGCATTAGACGTGATAGAGGATTCCCACAGCGCCTGGTCGAGCCCTATACTACTGGTCCCAAAGCCCGATGGCACTATCCATTTCTGTAATGATTTCAGGAAGCTGAAAGACGTGTCTAAGTTTGACGCATACCCGATGCCATGGGTTGATGAACTTGTGGATACGTTGGGAGGGGCCTGGTACACAACAAACTTAACTAAGGGATACTGGCAGATCAAGCTAATGGAGTCAGCAAAGGAAAAAAACTACCTTCTCTACCCCAAGGGGTCCTTCCAATACTAACGAATGCCATTTGGTCTGCATGGGGCCCCTGCATTCTTTCAGAGGATGAAGGACAAGACTTTGAGGCCGCATCGGCCCTATGCAGTGGCCTATCTGGATGATGTCGTCATCCACAGCCCAGATTGGGAATCACATCTGCCCCGGGTGCAGGCAGTGGTAGATTCACCGAGGGTAGCAGGTTTAACAGCCAACCCGAAGAAGTGGGCCACAGGTCTCGAGGAGGCCAAATACCCTGAGTATTTTATTGGTCGAGGTCTGACTAAGCTCCAGACCAATAAGATCGAGGACATTCAAAAGTGACCCCAACTGGTGAACAAGAAACAGGTTCGGGGATTACATGGTATTACCGGCGCTTCATCCCCAACTGCCACCATTGCTGTCCCTCTGACTGATCTGACGAAGGGTAGAGAGGTCAGGAATGCTTAAGTGAAATCCCAAAGCCGAGAGGGCCTTCCAGAAATTGAAGCAAGACCTTTGCGTACAGCCAGTGCTCGTGACCCCAGACTTCACAAAGGAGTTTGTGGTTCAAACCGACGCCTCTGAGGTGGGACTAGGTGCTGTTCTGTCCCAGATCAGAGATGGTGAGAAGCACCCGGTCGTCTACTTAAGCAGGAAGCTTAATAGGCATGAAAGGAATTATGCCATTGTGGAGAAGGAATGCTTGGCTATCAAGTGGGCCTTGGAGGCCCTAAAATACTACCTGCTGGGTAGGTCATTCAGGCTAGCCACCAAACATGCCCCCCTTAAGTGGATGTGTAACAACCGGGAGAAAAATAGCCGGATGACTAGGTGGTTCCTGGCCCTACAGTTGTTTAAGTTCTCAGTGGAACACCAGGCTGGAAGGCTCCAAAATAATGCAGATAGTCTTTCCCGGGGGCCCACTGCATGGTTGGGACAGTTGCTCTTCCCGACGGGCTTGAGCGGGGGGGGGGATATGTGACATTATGCGAGGTGCCACAATGGACGGGCGATAATAGTCGCCTCGGATGCGATCATTTTGAGGTGACTAGTGAGAGTCCGACCCGGATTTTGCTGGCCACCGTGGCAGAGCTGGTTCCGGCCCAGTCTTTCTGGTCCACTCAAATCCCTCTCCACCTGAGTTTCATGACCAGGAGACAGAGGAGAGCTTGATCCTGGATCTCAGAGGGAGAAAGCTGAGAGAGCTTTGTGTTCTAATTTGGACTCTAAGAACAAGGTTTGCAATGTGCTTATGTTTTGTGGGTGTCGGGGACAGCCCCACACTGTATAGAGAGGAATCTGTTTTGTTTCGCGCCAGACGGCGAGGTTTTGTTTTCTGATTTTGTTTGTGTTTTGAACGTATAAACCTGAAATAATAAACCTGGCAAGCCGCCAGATTTTAAAGAGACTGACATCTATGCTGAATCTTTTCCCCTGAAAAGTGGTCCCCACGAGCTAATCTCCCACACAACCAAGACTTCCAATTCATCAAAAAAAAAATCAACTTTCCTGGATCGGAAGAATAGCAGTATTTAAAATGCAAACACTACCTAAAATCTTATATTATTTTCGATCCCTTCTGATACCTGTACCTTCAAAAAATTTTACACAAGTAAATGCGAAACTCAGCAACTTGATCTGAAATGGAAAAAAAAACAAGAGTTGCTTTTTCGATTATGTCCACAGTAAGAGCCAAACGTGGTATGAATCTTCCTGATGTCCGTCTCTATTATATTTCTGCTCTACTGGATCAGATGAAACACCGGTTTGTAAATTGTTAAATTGTGGTTGAATATTGAACGGGAACTAGTCAGAGGTAAGGATCTTTTTACATTAGCCACAGCATACTTATTGCCAAAAGTAATTGTACCTAATTACCTTACACTCAAATCTACCTTAACGGCATGGAAGTTTATACTCTCTCAATTACAACCACTAAAGGACCCAGACAACATTCCCATACCACTAAAAGTTATGGAAGCACGAATTAACGTCACGCCCTGGACCAAACGGGCAATAACTTTTTTTCTCAATCTGCCCGAAGCTCAAAAAAACTCTTGTCACTAATAAACTAAAAACCAAGACTCACCTTAAAATGTATATGAAGATACCTAGGGATATCTGGAAATTTCTCACCTCCAACAGAAATAATAATAGAAAGGGCATATCTCTGTTTTATAAACTCCTCTCTTCGTTTCCCCAAAAAAACAAAACTGCCAACATGATCAAATGGGAGACAGATCTATCTCAAACCTTCCCATGGGAAACATGGAATAAAGCCATATTAATCAACAGCTCTGCAACATCTTGCATTGAGCATTGGGAAAATGCTCAGAAAATACTAAACCGCTGGTACTTGACCCCATATAGATTGTCCAAGATTTTCTCAACTTCATCCTCCCTTTGTTGGAGATATAACACTCATACTGATATGATAACCTATTACATACACTGTGGATTAGTAAGGCTTTATCAAGCTTTTGGAAAACAATTTCCTCCTTTATTGCATCCCTCATAGGAAATCTAACTACACTCACACCAGCAATGGCATTATTAGGAATAAACTTGGATCTATACCCGTTAAATTACAGGACTATAGTAGCCAATATTTTAATAGCCTTGAGACTTACAATAACCAAGTTATGGAAATCCACCTTAGCTCCTAACTTGTCCAACGTCTTATTAAGTCTTAATTCTCAAGCTCACTACGTGCTTATGCTAGTACACAAAAATGGTTCCATAGCTAAATTCACTAAAGCTTGGCATGCTTGGATATCACACCCTAAGGCCTCAAACTACGTGAAAGATGTTAACTCAATTAAAAACATTGGTAACTTCCTCTTTCCATCCCTTTCTTCTCCTTTATAATAACAACCTTCCCTTGTTTACAGTATGTTCCCCTTGGGGTAAACAAGGAATATAGTAGCTTTAGCAGTACGGTTAACTATACTGTTGGTTCTTAATTGATCACAGAAAATAGTAATAATGTACTTTATATGTATTTAGGAAGCTAAGTTATATGTTTACTATGACCTTCTCTGACTTGATTTGTTAATGTAAGAAGTTGTTACATATTTGAAAATTCAATAAACTTGAAATGGAAAAAAAAAGTTGCGTTGCAGTGTATTGCGCAGCAACAAATGTGTCTAAGTTAAATTAGTGGTTCTCAACCTTAAGCCTAGTACACACCGGCCAAATGCGGGGGGCGTGACAATGGCCGATTCAATGAAAACCGGCTGACAGCCTGTGTGTATGGCAGTCAGTCCAACAGAGGTCGATCGTTCAGCCGACTTCTGTCGGATGAGCTTGCTGGAAAACCAGCAGCTGATCAGCTCCCGATCAGCGCTCTCAGCGTCCCCCTGTCAGAACACAACAGCTCAGCTGGGAAAATTGCTGTATAGTATTAACATCGGATTGTTAGTACAGTGACTCCGTTTGGAGCTGTCAGTTTTTTTTTCGTTCAAAATGAAAAAAGCTGATAGTGGGGACTAGCCTTTAGTATTTACTTGGTAAATTTTTTTCAAATTCTTCCATGCCCCAACAATAAAAAAATAGTTTGATATACAATAAAAGAAGGCAAAATATATATTTAAAATATAATCATAAGAGAGTAAGGCTAGGTTTACACTATTGCGGGGTGCTGAAATATGTGTAAATTGCATGTGTTCCTGCACCTGCAGGCACCCACAGCCAAAATGCTCTGCTCTTTAGCAGATGCAAGGGGGTGCCAATAATTCTTAATGACACCCCCACGCATTGCAAAATGTGGTAGGTTTTTGAGAGCCATGCAGCCACATTTTAAAAAAGGGTCAGGGACTTTTTTCCTGTGGGAGACGCAGGAATTGGCTGCTGTGACGGCGCAGGGAGATGTGAACCTAGACTTATATCTTTCTTTGCTAATCTCCAGTCCCCAAACCAGCATCATGAATTTAAAGCAGCATTAAACTGAAAAACAAAATGTAATAAATTGCAGCTTACAATGTTACCAAAATCAAAAGTGATGACTTCAATAGTTTTCTTTTTTTTAGCCCTGGTTCAGATATGCGCGATCTCAGAGATCGCATATGTTTCTCATCCGCACTGCAGGTGCCGATCACATGTGATCTCTTACCACTTGTATGGCTCAATTCGCACTAGATTCGCAAAAAAAAGGTACATGTACCTTTTTTTTCCCGCACTAGAATCGCATCTCATGGGTGTTCTCACCCATGCGATCCGATTCATGTGCCAGTTCACAGATCGCACTGCGATCTGTGAACAAAACTGGGGGTGTCATTAACTTTGTAATGACAACTGCCAGCGGTTCGCAGAAGGCAGTGTGAACCGCCTGCAGGAGTGATGCGATCTGTAATCATGCTGGTTCCCGCATCGCACATATCTGAACCAGGGCTCAGGGATAAAATAAATTAAAAAGCTTAAAAGGAAAATGAATGCAGCCACCAAATTTAGTGATCGGTAAAACTGCAATGTATAGTGTGTTGTGTTTTTTGGGTTTTTTTTAGCATACCCCTTCCCCAAACCCCTTTCTTTATTTCAGTTCTTCACTCCTAAGTATCACTCTGCCTGACCCATGAAAACTTTCCTGCTGCTGTTTTAATATGCCAGCAACTACAGGAGTACTTCCATGCAGGCTGCTGCTGGGAGAGGGGGCAGCCTTACACAAATCCAGCACTACAACGACTGCCACTGGGTCCTGATCTCTAGCATGTCGAAGTAGAAGTCGTGGGACTTTCATGTCGGAGAAGTGGGAACCCGACCTCAAACAGTATCTATCAGCTTGCATAAACAAGCTGGAAAGCAACTACCTAGTGGCAGGAAGGCCACAGACCAGCAATTGAGAACACTGGTCTGTATTAATTTACAGTGTTAAAGGTAGCAAATATATTATTGAAATGATACCTCTATTTGGCTAATAAATAATTAGACCCCTTCCACACTTGGTCGTTTTTCAGGCGCTGCAGTGCTAAAAATAGCAATAATAATGATACTTGTGTTTCCTGGGTGAT
>BLSH010466630.1:1076674-1087643 GCA_018402905.1 Glandirana rugosa | reverse complement strand
TTTTTTTAGCATACCCCTTCCCCAAACCCCTTTCTTTATTTCAGTTCTTCACTCCTAAGTATCACTCTGCCTGACCCATGAAAACTTTCCTGCTGCTGTTTTAATATGCCAGCAACTACAGGAGTACTTCCATGCAGGCTGCTGCTGGGAGAGGGGGCAGCCTTACACAAATCCAGCACTACAACGACTGCCACTGGGTCCTGATCTCTAGCATGTCGAAGTAGAAGTCGTGGGACTTTCATGTCGGAGAAGTGGGAACCCGACCTCAAACAGTATCTATCAGCTTGCATAAACAAGCTGGAAAGCAACTACCTAGTGGCAGGAAGGCCACAGACCAGCAATTGAGAACACTGGTCTGTATTAATTTACAGTGTTAAAGGTAGCAAATATATTATTGAAATGATACCTCTATTTGGCTAATAAATAATTAGACCCCTTCCACACTTGGTCGTTTTTCAGGCGCTGCAGTGCTAAAAATAGCACCTGAACCCCCCCCCCCCCCCCATTCTCCCCAGTGTGAAAGCCCGAGTGCTTTCACACTGGGGTGTCAGTTTTCAGAAATCTTTTACTTGTGGGTATTTTTAGTTATCCAGTAAAATATATGAGTTTGACAACACTTTTGCTATTAGGTCCTAAATACATTGATGGAACTTATTGTATGTAATAATGATACTTGTGTTTCCTGGGTGATGGAATCAAATATGAAGTAACATGTACAACTGTGCATCTGAAATCTCCCAAACATTGTATGTTTCCAGGTACTGAGTTAACATTTAACTATAACCTTGACTGTTTGGGAAACGGTCGAACGGAGTGTCATTGTGGTGCAGAGAACTGCAGTGGTTTCTTGGGGGTACGACCAAAAGTAAGTGGGCCTCTCTTCCTGTCAGTTATACCATTTGATGTTTTTTGTTGATTATAAAATATTGAATAATAATTATGGAATTCATGCTAAGCAGGATTTGGTAAGAAACTTTCTAGAATAAGCAAGTTAAATTGAACTATATACAGTGCTATGAAAAAGTATTCATACCACTTGAAATTTTCCACATTTTGTCATGTTCCAACCAAAAACATAAATGTATTTTATTGGGATTTTATGTGATAGACCAACACAAAGTGGCACATAATTATGAAGTGGAAGAAAAATGATAAATAGTTTTCAAAACCTTTTACAAATAAAGATATGAAAAGTGTGGTGTGCATTTGTATTCATTACTTTGTGGAACCGCCTTTCACTGCAATTACAGCTGCAGTTATTTTTGGGGATGTCTCTACCAGCTTTGCACATCTAGAGAGTGACATTTTTGCCCATTCTTTGCAAAATAGCTCAAGCTCTGTCAGATTGGATGTAGAGCGTCTGTGAACAGCAATTTTCAAGTCTTGCTACAGATTCTCAATTGGATTTAGGTCTGGACTTTGACTGGGCCATTCTAACACATGATTATGCTTTGATCTACACCATCCCATTGTAACTCTGGCTGTATGTTTAGGGTCCTTGTCCCACTGGAAGGTGAACCTCTAAGATTTCCCAGTATTTGGCTCCATCCATCTTCCCATCAACTCTGACCAGCTTCCCTGTCCCTGCTGAAGAAAAGCATCCCCACAACATGATGCTGCCACCACCGTGTTTTGGTGGGGATGGTATGTTCAGGGTGATGTGCAGTGTTAGTTTTCCACCACACATAGCATTATGCTTTTAGGCCAAAAAGTTCAACTTTGGTCTCATGTGACCAGAGCACCTTCTTCCTCATTTGCTGTGTCCCCCACATGGTTTCTCGCAACCTGCAAACGGGACTTCTTTTGGATTTCTTTGAACACTGACTTTCTTCTTGCCACTCTTCCATAAAGGGCAGATTTGTGGAGTGCATGACTAATAGTTGTCCTGTGGACAGATTCTCCCACCTGAACTGTGGATCTCTGCAGTTCCTCCAGAGTTACCATGGGCCTCTTGGCTGCTTCTCTGATTAATGCTCTCCTTGCCCGGCCTGTCAGTTTAGGTGGACGGTCATGTCTTGGTAGGTTTGCAGTTGTGCCATACTCTTTCCATTTTCGGAGATGGATTGAACAGTGCTCTGTGAGGTGTTCAAAGCTTGGGATAGTTTTTTATAACCTAACCCTGCTTTAAACTTAACCCTGCTTTAAACTTAACCCTGCTACAACTTTATCCCTGATCTGTCTGGTGTATTCCTTGGCCTTCATGATGCTGTTTGTTCACTAATGTTCTCTAACACGGTGTTCTCCAAATCTGTCCTCAAGGCCCACCAACAGGTCATGTTTTCAGGATTTCCATTATTTTGCACAGGTGATTTGATCAGTTTCACTGCCTTAGTAATTACCACAGCTGATTCATCTGAGGGAAATCCTGAAAACATGACCTGTTGGTGGGCCTTAAGGACTGGGTTGGGGAACACTGCTCTAACAAACCTCTGAGGGCTTCACAGAACAGCTGTATTTATACTGAGATTAAATTATACACAGGTGGGACTCTATTTACTATTTAGGTGACTTCTGAAGGCAATTGGTTCCACTAGATTTTAGTTAGGGGTAGCAGAGTAAATGGGGCTGAATGCAAATGCACACCACACTTTTCAGATATTTATTTGTAAAATATTTGAAAACCATTTATCATTTTCCTTCCACTTCACAATTATGTGCCACTTTGTGTTGGTCTATCACAGGGATATGCAATTAGCGGACTTCCATCAGTCCCATCATGCCTCTGGGTGTCATGCTTGTGGCTGTCAGAGTCTTGCTATGCCTCATGGGACTTGTAGTTCTGCAACAGTTGGAGGTCCGCTAATTGCATATCCCTGGTCTATCACATAAAATCCCAATAAAATACATGCCTATAGTAGACTAAATCTTCACATTATTGTGTGATAATTTTTTTTTGTGATGAAACATGATGTAATTGCATGGCTGTACACAGGCTAATGCATGTCTGTCTGTAATGCGGGATCAGACACTACCTGTGAATAAGTTACATATTACTCAATCCCTGGGTCTTTCAGTCTACTGCGCTTGCGGGTGAGAACTACATAGTAATAAGGTCTGACACAGATGCAAGTAGGCCCAGAATTCAGACACACAAAGAGCTCACTCATGCAGTTGGGAGATTATGTGTTTCATCACATTAGCACTCGCACATTTGTGATACAACACAGAGAGGATGGTGACACATAGATTGGATGCTGTGTAATCAGAACATGAAGTTGTCCTATTCCATTGGTGCATAAGGGACAGGCTGGCTGCAGCAATACATGAACATAGGGGAATCGATCAGCCATGACACTACAAACTGCAGCCACAACATGTGAGCACATCATTACAAGGTAAGGCAAACAACACAGGGGAATATAATTATACTAACACCTAGTTAAAACAACAAAAACATTTAAAAGTATAACATGCCTTTAAGCTGTTAAAAAAAGCAGACACCACAATTTTAAATCAGAATACACTGAGTAATGCTACATCTCTGATGTCTATGTTACATTGTTATAATCTATAAAGCGTTGTGTTTCTTCATCATGCAGACAGCTTGTGCTACAGCAACGGAAGAAAAGGCCAAAAATGCCCGCTTGAAAGCAAAGAAACGCAAAATCAAAACTGAGCAAAAACAGATGCATGAAGATTTCTGTTTCCGCTGTGGTGATGGGGGGGAGTTGGTGATGTGTGATAAGAGAGACTGTCCTAAAGCTTATCATCTCCTCTGCCTTAACCTGACACAGCCACCCTATGGTAAGCCTTGTGAAAAAGATACATGTAATATCTGTGCTTCCTGAAAAGCTTTTATAGGGTTCCCTTACATTCTGGCTGAACACTCTCCCACCATGTGTTCCTATCTTTTTTTTTGCTATTTGTTTATTTTTACTTACTTTTTTAAACCCTGTAGGGAAAATCTGTTTTCCTATATCATCAAAGTGTTTATGTATAGGTGCATATACATCGATCAGCCATAACATTATGACCACTGAGAGGAAAAGTGAATAACATTGATGATGTCTTTACAATGGCATCTGAAAGTGGGTGGGATATATTAGGCAGCAAGTGAATATGTTGTCTCTAAAATTGATGTGTTAAAAGCTTAAAAAATGGGCAAGCACAAGCTTTTGAGCAACTTTAACAAGAGTAAAATTGTAATGGCTAGACAACTGGGTCAGGGCAACTCCAAAATAGCAGTTCTTGTGGATTGTTCCCTGACTGCAGTGGTCAGGACTTACCAAAAGTGGTCCAAGGAAGGAAAACCAGCGGCAGGGTCATGGGTAGCCAAAGCTCATTAATGCACGTGGGGAGCTAAGGCTGGCCTGTGTAGTCCAATCCAATAGAATAGCTACTGTAGCTAAAATTTTGTGAAAAAGTTAATGCTGGTTCTGGTAGAAAGGTGTCAGAACACACAGTGTATTGCAGTTTGTTGTGTATGGGGCTGTGAAGCCACAGACTGGCCAGGGTGCCCATGCTGACTTGTGTCCACAGCCAAAATTGTCTACATTGGGCAGGTGAGCATCAGAACTGGACCATAGAGCAATGGAAGAAGGTATCTTCAGATCTCTGTAATCGAGCATCTGTGGGATGTACTGAAAAAACAAGTCCACTCCATGGAAACCCCACCTCACAATTTCCAGGACTTAACGGATCTGCTACTGATGGCTTGATGTTAGATACTACAGCATACCTTCAAAGGTCTAGTGTAGTCCCCTGACGAAGTCATGTGACCCATAACATAATGCATAGGTAGGAGCCAGTGATGGCATGCTGCAAAACTGGAAGTAAGCGTGCCGTCATTTTGTGAGAGACCAGGTATACATTTTTAAGGGGAAATCTGATGTACTGTGGTACACCAGATACCGTATCTCACAAAAGTGAGTACACCCTCACATTTTTGTAAATGTTTTATTATATCTTTTCATGTGACAACACTGAAGAAATGACACTTTGCTGCAATGTAAAGTAGTGAGTGTACATCTTGTATACCAGTGTAAGTTTGCTGTCCCCTCAAAATAACTCAACACACAACCATTAATGTCTAAACCGCTGGCAACAAAAGTGAGTACACCCCTAAGTGAAAAGTCCAAATTGGGTTCATTAGCCATTTTCCCTCCACAGTGTCATGTGACTCGTTAGTGTTACAAGGTCTCAGCTGTGAATGGGGAGCAGGTGTGTTAAATTTGGTGTTATCGCTCTCACTCTCTCATACTGGTCACTATAAGTTCAACATGGCACCTCATGGCATAGAATTCTTGGAGGATCTGAAAAAAAGAATTCTTGCTCTTCATAAAGATGGCCTAGGCTATAAGAAGATTGCCATGACCCTGAAACTGAGCTGCAGCACGTTGCCCAAGACCATACAGCGGTTTAACAGGACAGGTTCCACTCACAACAGGCCTCACTATGGTCGACCAAAGAAGTTGAGTGCATATGCTCAGCATCATATCCAGAGGTTGTCTTTGGGAAATAGATGTATGAGTGCTGCCAGCATTGCTGCAGAGGTTGAAGGGGTGGGGGATCAGCCTGTCAATGCTCAGACCATACGCCACACACTGCATCAAATTGGTCTGCATAGCTGTCGTCCCAGAAGGAAGCCTCTTCTAAAGATGATGCACAAGTACAAAGACAAGTCTTTGTCTTGCCTACAATCAAGCATGGTGGTGAGAGTTTTTTTCTTTACCCACTGTAAATGGTGGTTACCACTCCTCCCCACCCCCTAGTGTCTGCTCCATTTTGGGCGACAAAAATTAAATGAAAAATGAATGGCACCCAAACACGCATGGTCGATTTTGCCACTGTTGCAGTGCGATTTGCAATCCAAAATCTCCAGATGTAAAGAGGGCCTAACTCTTGGTGAGTTGAACCAGTTTTGCCCATGACTACTTGTGAATTTTTACAAAGTTACAGTGTTGCAGTCTGGACACTGAGATAGAGAAGACTGAGGAAATGCTTCCTTCTACCTGCAGCAGACTGCAGCATTTCTGTTAAAGGCAAGGTCACTGAACTGGAGCTCAAGTACTGCTTTATTGATAAAAAAAACAAATCTGGCTATAGTATGGTAGAGTGCCATCATCCCTGATATAGATACAGAAAAAATACCCTCTAGGAGTGGGACTATATCGGCCCTAATAAAGGTCAATAGTAGATGACAAAATATCAATTATTTATACAAAATATTAAAAGACATTTATAGAAAATACAATACGGTCATGGAGATAAACATGTGACGATATAATGCAGAAGTAGTGTGCAGGAGAAATGATGACACCTTGGTGTCATAATTTCCTTTGCATACTGCTTCTGCATTATATCGTGACATGTTTATCTCCATGACCGTATTGTATTTTCTATGAATGTCTTTTAATCTTTTGTATTAATAAATTATATTTTTATCTAGTATTGACCTTTATTAGTGCCGATATAGTCCCACTCCTATGAAGTATTTTTTCTGTAACTTTATTGATAAAAGTACAGTCTTTTAAAAAAATATATACTTTTGGTATATAGCAAAATGTCAGGAATTTATTCATGAAGTCTTGTAGAGTTACTGAAAAGTTGTTTAAATGCTTGCTGTAATGATTCTCCTCTCTTCTTTCAGGGAAATGGGACTGTCCGTGGCACCAGTGTGACAAATGCGGATCCACCTCTTCGTCCTTCTGTGAATTCTGCCCTTCATCTTTCTGCAGAGAGCATGATAAAGGAGAGTTGACAATCTCATCCCTGGAAGGGAGACTGTGCTGCTCTGAGCATGACCCCAAGCGCCCAATGGAATACGGAGAGAAGAAATTTAAATTTAAAATCGAGCATGAGGATTCCTCATTCCCATCAGAGTTTTAAAAGAGATGATGCACTTCAGATTGAAACCTCTTGTTCATACAGTGTGAACTCTCCCCTTCGATAGGAGGCGGGATGCGTAAAGTGCACATCGTGTTTTATTGCCAGGATTGAATTGTACATGACCTATTAGTGTCATTTCCTTGTTCTTAGAAACTCATCTTTTTTATTATTATTATTATTATTTTAATGGTGGTCTCCCTCTTTTCCCCACCGTTGTGGTCAGCAAGTTGTATTTATTATATTTATTATATTTTTTATTTTTCATCTGGATGATGAAAAAAAATTTGGCTTGGGCAACCAACATCCCCAGTTTTAGGTATTTTGAAGAAAGAAACAGAAAAATGTCCTTTTTCTAATCTTGAACATGTATACAATTAATGGATCCTGGATGAATTCTAGAATGTTCTTTTAAAGAAAAAAAAATGGTTGCAGCAGGAATTAAAGGCATATGTTTACCTGTCCCTTAAGACTATATGGGAATTCAACAGATTATAAACCCTTTTGTGTCTCCTGGTGGAATACAAGAGCAGGACATTCAGTGAACGGATGCAGTTATACAGTATATATGTAAAAACAGAACAAAGCAACAGTGTCTGCCTAATGTCTTCATGAAGTGAAGAGGAAAGCACAGAGGTCCTATGTTCCCTGTGACTTTAATGGATATGTTCTTGGCCTCCTATCATTCTCCATCCTTCTGAGACAACCTCTTTGTTAGTGATCAAGACTTAAATGGAATTCATCCGTTAGGAATTGAGGGTAAATAACTGTCCTCTTGCATTGAAATAGGCATCTACACATTAAATCTTTAGAGGATGTTCTTGTCACCCCTCTGGTACATCACTCATTAAGTATTAAAGAACAAAGCAAAAACCATGAAATGGCACAATCACTGTTCTGACAGTGATTCTTCTATAGGAAAAATATCCTATCACTATAAAAGGGTTCACAATAGGATGGATAGTGATACTTTACAGCGACTTCACGTAGTCTTTTTATCTAAACTTCTGTAAAAGGACATGAAGGGAATTTCAGCTGTCACTTTAATATAACAATATGGTCATTTGTTCTGATTGTGCCTGTACATGAGTTATCAGTGCTCTAGAACCATCCAAGACTGTTCACTTTATTAAGAGAGGGGAATAAGTGCTTGATTATCATTCCTCACTATGTACAGTTAAATCTAGTGGTGTTATTCCACTGTATCAAAAGCAATTACAGTTGTTGCCATCCACCAAGCCACCCTATGTCACAGGTAGAGAATGGACATAGAAGGGTAGATCTTCGACACTAATGGTCTTGGGTTGTTCACATATTACAGTCCCCATTCTGTGTGATTGTCCTAAATGCACACAATTCCATTCCAAGTTTCTATTTTGTGTGGCGACCATTTGAGACCTATGCTAGCCCTTTATGTTGTCAACACTTTTGACAGTGGTACAGTCAAATTGCACAAGCTACAGTAAAATTGCACAACCTGAAATGCACATGCATGCAGATGTATGCACTTCTATATATGAGCGAGACACTCCTGGCCTGTTATTTTAATGATGTATATCCTTGTCTGGACTTGAGATTCTTATTAAGTACAAAATATGTTTATGGTGGTAGTTTCTTTTTACATGTTTTTTCTTTTACATTCTGCTTTAGTTTATAAAGCAGCAGTTGTTCTTTGTAACCTTCAGCTTGAATGCACTGTGCCGATGTCGGTGCGATGGTTTTAGCTTACAGGATGAACTAAATGAATTGAAGACTGTGAGGTCTTTCGAGGTGCATTAGCTGTCAAAATTGGTATGATCTAATTAAATTGCATAGATCATGTAACTTTCATGTTAGTTTATTGGAGCACAACGGTCATTTGTTCATTTTTTTATTATCATTATTTCTAGCCATACCTTCGTTCCAAGTATCAAATACAAGATTTTATTTTGTTGTGCTCAGATGTGATGGTGAACCGTTCCCTGAATACAATGTTTTGTATTCAGGGAGCCATGTTGACCTGCATTACAGGCTGCTTGATAGCCACGATGGAAGCGCAAATAGTTAAATCAGAAGGATACAGAAGTGTGCTTTAGAAACAATAAAAGACAACATGTACAGGACAGTAAATAATTAATCTTTCTATAAAGGGTTTTCTCAATGGAACATGCATAATGGACTTTTACTTAAAGGAAATCTGTCATGAAAGAACATGGAGGTTGCCATTACTGACCTCTCCTATTAGAAAGAGCAAGTAGGCAGATAAGGAGTTTGCAGATCTGTATACTTGTTCTGGAGCAGTAATCTGGAAAATATTGAAGCCGGGTGATCAGCATAACAGCTGAAACAAGGGAGTTCAGCAATATCTTCCGGTGTTGCTTTGATGACAAGTTTACTTTACTTCCTGGCTGGCCCTTATTTCAAAAGGACTAGGGTTTGTGGTTTCAGGTTTTACAGTTGGGTTATGATGCTTTATGAGCACAATAAAAGCTATGTTTTGTGGTCTTTTTTGGTGAAATGTGGTCAAAGATTGTCACTGCTGACCCACCGGTGAACAGTTGTTTAATAACAAATGACAGCGAGGCTTCTGACATGACCATCAACAGATCGAGTTGGCATAAGAGCTTTGCATTGGTCAGAGTGGCTCAGTATAGAAGAGACAGCAGGGTCTGTAGGTGCTGATTGTGAACTCCCCGCTCACTTATATTTCTGTGGGACTGAATAACAGAGCAGAATTCAGTACAGGCTTCAGGTGAGCCTAACATGCAGCTTTTCTGTGTGCAAAGCCTCATCGTCGCTTATTGCACATGTCGTGATGGGACACGTTAGCAGTAAATGACCGTGCAGTACTGTAATAGGAGCATATGCAGCAAGTGACAATGAAAAATTCTAGTATAATGGCAAATAGTCATGATATTGGTTTAAAAGAAAAAAAATATCAAATCATACAGTTAAACCAATTAACACTTTCCATCATGCCGATTTACAGCAAAGTTTATCTAGAAAAAAACAGAAGCGGCACCTTATGCATCTTGTATGCAAAGGTGTGATGTTCTGTGCAGGAGTAGCGGTAACATAAAAGCTGAACTCCAGCTGGATGGCTACATACACAACTCAGATAAATATATTTGAACTGATTTATCTACCAAAAGGTTTGTAATATAAATTATTTGTTCTGTTCAGCAGCCTTTTTGACTTTCATACATTTCCCATGTGTTATAATAAAGCTGAGTGACACCACTGCTCCCTGCGGCAGCTTCCAATCTTAGCTGTCTGCTCACCGGACTGATAACTAACATCACCTCTGAAGTCTCTGTGTACTCTTATAATAAGCTGCCTAAGGCTCGGTTCACATTAGTCCGACTCCAAAGTCATCCAACATTCAATGCAACTTTGGAGTCTGACTTTTTACACTCTCCATGGCATAGAAGTCATATCAGAGTCAGACCAAAGTAGTGCAGGAACCTTTTCTAAAGTTGGACAGACTTGTGTAGTATCAGTTAAGATAGCTCTCATTCGGAAACATTGAATTTCACATGTCATCCGACTTGGAGTCTCACAAGTCGGATCCCATGTCACACCAGTGTGAACTGAGCCTAAATCCTTCCCCTCTGGCTTCCAATGCCCAAAAACATCTTAGATTGACAATCCCTTGGTAATACATTAGAGCATGATTGGCTTACAGCACAGTCGCTCCTAGTCTGTATGATTTACGACTGCAGGGGACTGTGATAAAGTGCCATAAAGATAGATTTTCAACTATTACCATTAGATCTTCAACTATTGCCGTTAAAAGGGAACTTTACCCTTATCATAGAAATTACCACAAATGCAACTTTAGAAACATTTAGTAATGGCAACCTTCAAACAGATACTTTGCAGGCTTTTTATTCTTTGTATCCCTCCCATTCTTCTCACGCTGGTCATTTTAACATTTTTAGTGCAGGTGAATACATTTTCTTTTAGTTCCCAGGATGCAGCTGTGAGGCCCTGGTTACATTGTCAGTGTCTCAAGAAACCTGGAAGTAGAAAATAATTAATTAGTAAAAGCAAAAAATGTTTAATGAAATGTAAGATGATTTCATAGCATCAAGCAGAGTTGTATGCTAATGTGATTTTTAGTCGGGGGGGGGGGGGGTTTGCTTTAATTATTTTGTAAAAAAAA